>JAWZYV010005116.1:0-31978 GCA_038373885.1 Cheiracanthium punctorium | reverse complement strand
TGGGCTTATATATTCAAATTTTCAGAGTTCTGTGTGCAGTAGATTTGTCTGGAGACCGCACACAGACAGATTTACAAACATTCATTTTTATTATTATAGAGATAGATAGATTTGGCGTAAACCTGATGAAATTTTCGTGCCATTTCATGCTTCTCAAATGCAAACGATTTGTTTTATAGTAGCATTCGGGTGAAACTCGCCAAGCATGGCAACGTAAAAAACGGTTTTTTTACTTTTGTGGTTACCACTCACTTCAAGCATAAATCTTTTCATGAGGCCAAAGTTCGCCAAACATGACGATCTAAAATCGGTTTTTAATTAATAATTTAAAAAGTAATTAAAATTTCAAAATTCTGAGCCTCAGGTGTACATTACCGAAGGAATGGGCTCATATGTTCAATTTTCAGAGTTCTGCGTCCAGTAGGGATGGACGCGAGACGCGAGAATTCTCGCATTGTCTCGCGTTCTCGCATTGTCTCGCGAGACGAGACGCGAGACGAGACAGGCATTTTTTTTGAGAGACGAGACGCGAGACGAGAAAGAAAATATATTGCGGGACGAGACGCGAGACGAGACAGAGTTTTGTCTCGCGCGAGATTTCTCGCGAGAATTCTCGCATTTTTTTCCGTCTCGCATAAATACGATCTGAAAAGCGACGATTTTGCCTGAAGCCTCTACCGTTTAACTTGCGTCTCCTTCGTTTTCGGTCCTGATATACTATCAGCACTCTACAATACGCACAAACACGTAACATTTAAAATTAGAACAGACGAGAGATATACAAAACACACAAAGGGGAGGATAAAGAAAGAGGCGGAAAAAAAACAAAACAGAGAAGAGTTGAAAGAAAAATAATAAGTAAATAGGAAAGGCGGTACGGTATGTTCAAATCTGACCACTTTTAGACGGGGCCCGGGGCATTAAGTTTGGGGCCCCCATTACTATCCCCTTTTTTACGCATTAAGCCCCTTTACTGAGCCCCCCTTTTTTAAGCATTTTAACCCAGTTTTGACCGCTGTTGTACTCGAAAATTGCATTTCAGTTAACTGTAGTTTTTGTACTTTAATCAGATCGTATTTATCACCCCAAAAAAATATCTGTAACTTGATCTAGTGATAGACAATAGAGATGAGTTCGGGCTCATTTTGAAGCCGAGCCGCCGAGCCGAAGACTTTTAATCCGCCCCCGAGCCGGCATATGTTAAGTTGGAGCCCGAGCCCGCCGAGCCGAATTTCAGCTAAGACAATAAATTCAGTACTTCATTAGAGGATGCATAAATTTGGAGCTTCACACACCTTGTAGTCCCCGTGCCGCTACTTTTGAATAAGTACGTCTATTATCCATGAATCACTTTTTAAATCTGTTCAAGAGTATGTTCACAAGAAGAATTTTCACGAGCCGAGCCGCCGAGCCGAACGCATCGTGAATTACAGAGCCGAGCCGAGTCGGGCCAGCTCGGCTCGGGCTGAGCCCGTCTCATCTCTAATGACATGGTATACCTATATTATAGGGAATCAGTTTTTCCCACAATTACTTTTCATACTATGATTAGAATTTGATAATCGGGATATATATAGGCCCCCTTTTCTTCAGGGCACCGACTACCGCCCCCTCCTTGCCCCTGTGATAATCCGGTTTCGGGTATATCAGAAAGAGATTAGAAGTAGAGCAACTTGCATTCGCATTGATGCTTAGTCTGAGTAGGTTGAAATATGGTTGAATATCCTTGGTTGAAATATCCTTGTACCGATATTATCCTCATACTTTCCAGCACGTTGCGGCGTGCGTAAGGGGGGGGGGGGCGCCCACCCTGGTGACAACTTTCTAGGGGCGGTTAAATCCCTATCGTTGGCCTATTTTAAAGAGATTAAAATGACATTTTTTATTCTTATATATTAATATCGGACGGAAAGAAATGCAAGCAATTTTTTTAAAAACTATTTCTCTTTTCGTTTATATTATCATGTTTTCCCTTCCTTCGGCTTGCAAAACTTTTATAAATTTTTTTCCTCCCCATCATTTTATCTTGCAGTTAGGTTCCTATTCTAAAATTATCTTCGCCTGTTAGACGTCTTTTCATTTTTTTTTTAAATCCACACTGGATATACATTAGGGGGATTATGGTTTAATTTTTCTGTAAACAGGGCGACCATAACGACTGTAGTACTATCGTTAAAAATTGTGGAAAAGTACAAACGGATAGTCGTCAACAAATTAACTGTTCAGTAATTTAAAATATAAACAAAAAATAAGACGTCTATTAACCAACTGAGATACTATAATGAAATCTAAAAATGCACACACGGTAATGTTATTGGAAATATTAGGCAAATAATTATAATTATCGTTAATATAATCTTGTTTCCATTAATATAAAAATTACACATATTTTAGAGACTTGAAATTGACATTAAAGTAAATAGTAGAGATTTAATAAAGACGTACTATATCCGCTTTATTCGTAATATTGCTATTAGGTGTACCGGGAAATAATGTCATTTACAGTGAATTCAAACAAATAAGTTCTTAATTACCACAAAGCTCTGCCTAAACATAGGATTTGTATTTTTTTTTATATTTCAACGTAAGATACGGATTTTTTTTTTTTGAGAGAGAGTTGTCATCGATCCTTTTTAGAGAACTAATTTCAGAATGAAAATAAATTTATTTTTAGTTATTCGCGAGGGCTGTATTTTACATTTTTACATCAAGAATTTTATCGATATTTATTTTTTTTTAGAGAGGAGGAATGTGTGAAAAGAACGTTCTGGTTGCCTACCCCCCCCCTCCCTCCCTTCCGTTCCACAAGTTACGAATATGGATATTATATTATATATACATATGTATAGATATGCTGGACTTCCATGTGCTTTCTATCACTCCAGATTGGCATGTCGATTTTTCAGCGCTTTTTCAATTATTTTGATATCTTATTGTTTTCCTTTTTTCCTTATTTATAGTACGAAAGAGCCTAAAACGTGTGGAGTGAATATCTCTTTTGATATGCCACATAACCGAAATTCTACTATTTTGTCTTTAATTATAATCTACTGGTTATGGCTCCTGACGATGGTGCCAGTGGTTATAATTCCCGTTCCATTCTCATTTGGCTCAGCATCTATTTTTTTTTTCCACTTGTGGTTTGTAATTCTTGCTTCTGCTGTTATATATTTTTTCATGCGGGGTATGTCATATTTGCAGAATATTTTGTGTTTTACTTATTAGTTATATATATACAGGGTGATTCTCTACTAGACTGCCGAACTTGGAGGGGTGTAGAGGTGCAGAGACGGTTCAGAAAAACATAGTAATATATGGGCGGAAACGTCATCTTCATGTGCCTATTAATAATCCCTTTGGAAGAAGTGTTGAAGTGTGCGCCTCATTTCTTAACCAAGTTTCATAAACAATGAGCTTTCCTCATACAATGGAAAAGAAGTAAAGAATGGAAAGAAGAAAATATTTTGTTATGCAAATATTTATAATAATAAAATAAAAGCAACTAACAAGCTGTAATCATATTTTTACATTGGCGTAAATTGTCATATAACATTGGCGCAGTGCTAGGGCAAACTGCTTCCTGTTGCAGAAAACATTTTCGGAACAGAAAAAGCAGATGTCCTTCAGAAAGATTCCCTCTTTTTCTTGGAAATCGGGAGTCCAGTTTGAAGGTCAACAGATATCCTAATTAGTTGCTCCACGTGCCTGAAATTTTTCAAGGGGTGCGACAGATTCTTTCCCTTAGGGATTAGCCCCCCGCCCCCTCGTTGTTCCACAATTCTATGGTTGTTCCTTTCAGGCGGAAGCATACTCGCATACTAGCATACTCCATCGTAGGATAGGGGCGGAACACCCAAGAATCAACAAAGATGAAGAAAAAAGTGACGGGGACGGGAGTTACTGTATTTTCAGACAAAATGATGCATCTTGTGGGATAAATTTTAGAAATGATCGTAATATGGAAATTTGACAACGTGAAAAAAAACTGGACATTTTTGTCGTTTTCTGAACATTTGTATATCCGAAAAGGTGAGGGGAAAAAACGCCCATAATTTTTACTAAATATTGGACATAAACATTATTCGTTTTGTAATATACACGAGAAAGGTAATTGGATCTTATGTCCAAATTCTTTTTGTTTTGGGGTAAAAGGGTGAACTTTCAGTTCAGTAGGTCTGGGAGTGAAAAACCTCTTAGAAAAGCTATTGTTGTTAGGTTCTCCTAAGCATATAACATATGAACCATAGCACTAGCGTCGGGGGGGGGCACAAGGGGTCACGTGTCCCTCCCACCGTGCCTCCCCCAACTTGCGTCTCAAAAAATTTTTTAAATAAACATTTGTTTGAAAATTTGAAAAACTTTCGTTTCCTGCTCTTATATTCGATATGTGCCCCCCCCCCTCAGTGCCGGATTAACAATATAGCAGATGTAGCAAATGCTACGGGCCCCGCGCTTTTGGGGGCCCGCGCCTTTACCTTGAAAGTTTTCGTCTTTCCCCCTCAAGATCTAGCTTATTTGACACTTTCCAACAAGGTAGAAAAGTGTTTAAGATTTCGGTTTGTCTGTCTGTCCGTCCTTGATGTAACTCGCGTCAATAGGCATTGATTTCTACGAAATTTATATATGTTACTAGCTGCGTACCCGTTCTCCGCACGGTAGGGAGCAAAACTTTTTCTTGCATGTATAATTCGAATTGATTCCAGTAATGTGGAATCTAAAAATAAACAACATGATTTGACTCTTGGCGTAAAGTTACTCATTAGTTATTCGTAAAGTTAGTATAAATACTGATCTGAGAACATTGTTAATATTATGAAACAAAAAACTATGTCGGTGTCATTGGCGATCAGAAAAAGAAAAGCGTGACGGTTCCTAAAAATTTCTAACTTTCAAAATGTCTCATTTCTACATCGTACTCTTTTTTAGATTTAAGTTATACCATTAATACCTTAGATACTACATGATGTGAAGAACCGTTTTTTTTTAATAATTAAATAGTTGTGTGTACCCGCTCTTCGCAAGGCAAGAAGAGAACATTTTCCTAAAATGTTATCATAACTACTTGTGACAAACAGAATCTCCAAGAAAAAAAAAGTTCAGGTACAGAATTTTCTGTTGAAATTACCGCGGGATATATTAACGCGACGTAGAATTATTTAATGTTTAGTTAGCTGTGATGTAAGATGGCTGTTGAAAAACGAAAAGAAACGAATAGTTTCACGAAATATTTATTAACGCGGTATATTGTGCTTTGATCAATATTGCCCTAGCATATCTAATAACTATTACTAAGAGTATCCTTTACTGATACCAATATATTTTCGTTTTTCCATCTTTAATGTTTAATTTAAAGAAACGGTTTAGATATTTGCCACTAATGTAGTTTTTTATTCTTTGGTGATTCTTTGCAATTTACGCATTAGTATAAACGATAATCATTTCACTTTCTGGCTGCCATTAAAACAGCTCTCCATACATTCTTATGCATAACTCTTGTCAGATTGGCGTATTTAGCACGTAAAATATTTCCTGCGATTCGAAAACGTGTCCCGTTTAAAAATTATATCGAAAATAATGCTGGATAATTCATCGTTGAAAAAACAGCATTCAATTCTTTTTCTGGCAACGTATTATAAAATAGGGAATAATTTCGTGCGTGGCGTATGTTTTGTTTGTGAGCCCGAAATTTTGATTGAGTTTCGAAAGGGGTTTTAATCTCGTGAAATCTAAGTCATTTTGATCTAACATGTGGAAACTAAGTTATTTTAAAGTCATTTTATTTATGTTTTTCAAATGGCAATTTTATTCATTGTTACTAGGGATCGACCGATAGTATCGGCAACCGCTAGTATCGGCGCCGATACCTCCAATTTTTTTAGGTATCGGTATCGGTTCTTCCGATTCTAAAAGTATCGGGAAAGTATCGGTTCCTGTTGCTTTCATCCATTTTCACCGATACTTTTCAACCGATACTTCGTTTTTCAGAAAAAACAACGCAGTCGCAACACCATTCTAGAATCCTTGTTTTGGTAATGAGATGAGAGGCGTCGTTTCATTGGCACATTTGTTTGTGAGAGTGTTTTCGAACTGTTTTTTTTTTTCTTTTTTAATTCTAACCATCGCTAAATGGATGTCGTATCACCAAGTGTGGTCGAAATTATGGACGAAGAATCGTTAGATGACAGTTTAACAGGACAATCGCCTATTCTTCTAAATTATTTTGAATTCGTGCCCAACACTAAATACGCTCTCTGAAAGGATTGCAAAAAACAAATGTCGAGAGGTAGGCTATAATTTTACTTCAGTTTTATGAACGTTTATTTTCTCACTGTGTTGACTCGAAAAGAGTTCATTCATATATATACATATATATATGACAAATAAAAAGTTTGTAATATTTTCTGAAATAACTGCAAAAATCTCTAATCTCTGTACGACAAAATTTTCTCTATAGCGAATTTTTCAACTGGAACCAAGCGAGTTCGTTATAGGGAGATTCAATTGTGTGTGTATGTATATATATATATATATATATACATACACACACAATTGAATCTCCCTATAACGAACTCGCTTGGTTCCAGTTGAAAAATTCGCTATAGAGAAACTCATAAACTCGGGCAATTACAGATTTGTGTATCATTCTGTTTTGAGAAGTGTAATAATTATCAATATCTAATAATTATTTATATAGTTAATTTAAAAAATTAAAGCTGTATTAGTAATACTAATTATTATATAGTTTATTTCCAATTTTGGGGTAAAAAACATATTTCTTGTGAATAATAGTATTTGGTTTATATGTAAGGGAAACACAGGACTAATCGGTGTGTACCTGCTCTTCGTACGGAAAAGATCAAATACATGGATCCTTCCGGATTAATTGTGACTTAACCCTGTCCGGAGAACCAAAATATTTGGATTTTCAAAAAGAACTTAAAAATGATCATATGAGTTCATATTAAACAGAAGTCTTTCTAAAACATTTAATAATTCACTTAGTGGTTAAATAACTGGCTCAGCTTTTTTATAAATTCGGCCATTCGTTGGCATAATTTGAATAGAAAAGAAAGACTAGAACTACTATAAATTCACATTTCAACGTATCCACTGCTTTTCTTTTTAATGCTTTCTACTGGGATCAAATTTCATCATTCTGTTATTCATTTTAACGAGAACTACACTCTCGTTACAAAAACCGCCCAATAGAGGCAGGTTTAAATGACATTAAATTATGTAAAGTATCGGTATCGGTTAAGTATCGGTATCGGCCGATACCATAACTTAAAAGTATCGGTATCGGCTATTTCTGAAAATGAATTTATAGGTAAAGTATCGGTATCGGTCATCGGCTAAAATGTGGTATCGGTCGATCCCTAATTGTTACTGTTTCCCAGACAACCATAGCGGAAGATATCATACCGAAATCTTGAAACAGCTTTTATTAAATTCAAAATCCTTCTTTACATAAAAATTCGTAAAAAATCTCCTAATTTATATTTTTCCTCCGTTCTTCTTTTAAAAGTGGGCGAAATATATGCTCCGTCTTTCGCCGAAATATAAAAAAGTTATGACAGATAGAATGAAAGATGCAACAGTTTTAAAATTACTTTTACGCAAATGTCGTCAAAAGTGAAATTCTTTTTAAAAATTCCCAAAAATCGGCAAAATATGTTACATAGTCAAAACAAACTGTTTTCGAAAGAAAATTTTCTCCTCTATCCGATGATGCAAATATCGTTTTATTGCGAGTGCAATGACCGGCGTTATTACGTATTATGCAAGAAAAATCGCTAAAAATCGGACAAAACATAAAATAAAACATTTTCTAATTCGAATTTCGAAAAAATCGCTCCGAGGCGTGTTAGTATCTGTCCTAGTGAAGTCGTATGCAAAATTCGGTGGGTCTGCGACCAACCGTCTCGGCGCAATGCGATCGAGAGACGCGCGCAAGAAGATCGGAGGTCACAAACCTACCTACAAACCTAGCTACATACAATGTTTACTCTCGGATTTTATTATATATAAGATTCTTATCTGCAGTACTACCCTATTGTAAAGGATCTATGTATCATTTATAGATTTTTTTCTACAGGAGCACTCAAGATAGTCCCAATACATTGCGCTGTATGGGAAGTTATTAAGCGTATCATGCTACTAACTACGCCTCACCATGGCACAATGGTTATATCACTGGAAATGGTAGACGGGCGAAGTGTGAAGGTCCCGAGTTCGGGTCCCATCGCGCGTCCGTCGACCTAACCGTTTTCCGTGGTTTTCTCCGAAACTTTGCGTAAATACGGGTTAGGACCCCTTAGAAAGACCCCCACGGAGGGCACCCCACCCTTCGACCTAGAGCCCACTCGGAGCTAATCGGTCGTAATCCCACACACACACACACACATGCTACTAACTACAAGGGGTGATCCAATGAAAAGGTACGAAACGACACGGTGGGTACAAATGTAGACTTTATTCAAAATATACACCATAGGCCTGAGCACAACGATCCCACTGACGAACAAGCCGCAGGATTCCTTGTTCCCAGAATTCCTGTGGCCGTGACGAGACCCAGTCCGTCACAGCGCCCTTGAGTACGTCGTCCGAGTTGAAGCGCTTCCCTTTCAGGTGGTTTCTTCAGTGGAACCAACACATGGAAATCGCAGGGCGACATGTCCGGACTGTAGGGCGGATGGTCCAGCGTCTCCCACTTGAACTTGGCCAGTTCCTTGGCGAAAACGGACGTTCCATTTTCTCATTGACTTGTGGGACACACAGCCTTCCCAGTATACGATCATCATCCCGCGATGAATAGTGGCCGGTTTAACACCTTCCGCTTTCATAAATCGGATAACCCCTCGCTTCTTCTAAATCGTCTAATTTTGCAATGTGAACGCCATCCTGTCCTCACACGCACTGCCGCATCAATTGGACGTAGGAGGGTGCTTTTTACAAGAGCTTCTGCTCTCTCCTGCAGACCCCCGCATGTTCCTATCCACACAAAAGGCTCCAATCGCATTCCTAGATGTCTCGCTACGTGCTCTAATAGCTGCATGGACAAATATGATAACGGTTAGGTTGTTGTGACGTTTCGTACCTTTTCATTTGATCACCCCTTGTAGTTGTGTTGAACACTGACTTCAAGATAAAACTTTTTCCTGTATGACTGCAAAAAGATTACAAAGTCAAGGACAAAAAGCCTAACAACTTCTACATCGTTTGTACGATCCGCTTGAAAATTTTCATAACTTTGTAAAAAAAATATAGAAAACAAGCTGTCGATTTTAAAAATCCGAAAATCCACCCGCTCCCTCATTTTAAAGCGATTTTTCGCTATTTTCAGCACCATTTCGTTTCCGAGAGTCAAAAAAAGTGAATCATTTGCGTGACAAAATGACCTATTTTAAGTTAAAATGACGTCATACAATTGGGGGATTCCAATACGTTTAAAATAATTTCTCCCGATTACACAGTTTATTATTATTTTTTCCCCCACAAATAAATCGTCTGCTGGATATTCGAATGTTTATGTACAAAACGAAAGCTTCCGACTGCGAAAAGATTCCGTGCGTTTCCAGATGAGAATGAAATTCAATTGGGTCTGTAATAAAAATTGAATATGAACTTATTTATTTTAGGTGGATGAAAGTTAAATATATTGAATGAAAGACAAATTTCCTTAAAATGTTTTTTCTCTCGCCCGTTGTAATTGCCTTCACAAAAGGCTTCTAGTTTTAGAGATATTCTGCTCTTTGAAATGAAACAAAACAAAATTGGATGTTATTAAGGATTACAAAATGAAGCTTTGCATCGAAAATAGTGTCTGTATAGTTAAAAGTTTTTCTATACGGGAGCACTCAAAATAATTTCAATACAATACGGTCAATGGCAGTTTAAGACAGGCATCTATTTTAAGCATATAATACTATCCTACAATATGATTAGCTAATAATCCGACGACGATCGTGTGCCTCCTTCAAAATTTGAGCCAAAAGCTGGCAATGTTGGCGACTTTTGCGATAAATTGCCAAATAGGTTGCGAAAAAAATGCTTTGAAAAATGAACCGAACTTGGCGATATTTTTATTATTTTACGATAAATCGAAAAAGGTATTTACGTATTATCACGGCGGTCATTAACGCCAAACTATTTTTTCCTTAAATTTCCTGGCAATCGTATTCCGAACCATCAATAATTTCATGTGTCCGGCATTTATCTTGGCGGAAAAGTTGCTCGTCTTGGCGGATCGCCTGGATAATAAATATGTAGTACCTCGAAAAATGTCTAATGTAATTATATTAAGCTATGTCGATTTCTTTGGGAATTTTGAAAATTCGTTACTCGCACTTTAATTAACTGATTTATTGTATTGTGTTTTGTTAAGGGCTATCTGTCTAGGAGTAGGAGGGGGTCTCCAACCGACGAAAATTTGTTAATGCATTAGAACCCAAAACGGGTTAACATCCTTATGATTTCGGTTATTTGTCTGTTCTGATGTCCACCCATCCAGTGTTCTAACTGCTGTGGATATACATTGATTTGTGCGAAATTTACGTTTTTTCTATGTACAGTAGTACCATGTACCATATTGAAAATGGTGTATGTAGCATTGACAGTTCTTTTACAGGAGAAAAAAATCCAATGTATAGCACTCTAAAAAACAGAACTAAAAGTGGGGGGGAGTCTCCCACTGTATCTGTTGATACAGGAATGACTGAATCAACAGTCATTCTTGAAAACATATCTTAGAGATATTCGATTTTTGAAAGAAAACAAAGTTGGCATATATATTACTAAGGCTCTCAAAATGATGCTCTCCATTGAGAAAACGTCCGTATTATAGTTCTACAGGAGCACTCAAAAGAATTCCCATACATTGCAGTCTGTGGCATTTGAGAGACACTAATGCATTTCTAGCACAAGACAATGAGTATAAAATTTTTATATTCTTCAGTTAAGCGCTAAAAAAAATTAAAGGTCTTTTACAGGGTCTCAGAAAATTGCATTTATAGTGATAATACAACATTTTTTTATCTACGAAATCTCGCCAGTTTTAACTAAAATACATAGCAGATTTGGCGCAAAAATATTTTGTATTGGAAAGTGTTTTATAATCTATGAGCTTGGCATGATTTATCTTTCTTGATTTTTTAAGGCAACAGATAAATCTTGTAATTCTTTTTTTTTTTCTTTCTTTCTTTTTATTTTTATTTATTTATTTATTTATTTATTTATTTATTTGGATAAGATTTCTAAAGCTCTATATAGTGGAACTGTAAATCGGTTGTAGACAACTCATTGAAAGAATATATGTATAACTCGGCTGTTCGAGCCTCGTCAATGGGAGACCCTCCTGAACCCCCCTAATTTTTTAGTTTCATGATTGCCATATTAAAACGATATTAATGGACTACGTCATTTTATCTCTCATCTATCGTGTATTTCACCTGGTAACCCCATGTTGAATTTTTTAGGATTGTAACCTATTTATAGAAAAATACATGTGATGCACATTCTACAGCTTAGTAAATATTGTAACAATAGATTAAAGCTATTGTGAACTAATAGTATTTAAATATATGTAAAATATACATGTGATGCATATTCTACAGCTTACGAAATATTGTAACAATAGATTAAAACTGTTGTGAACTAATAGTATTTAAATAAACGGATGAAATTTTTAAACAATCATTTTATCAAATAAATGCAGCCTTACGGAGCTTATAGAAATCGGTGGTTTACGTAACACATACTAACATTTTCAGCGGACATTTATTCTTACTTTTATGTCGCGTTTTCGTAACGCATTTTCGTGTCTCATTTTTATGTCACATTTTCAAAAGGGGGTGAGACATAAAATGACATAGTCATTAATATATTTAATGTGGCTGTTGCATACCTGCATTATTTAGTGAACTCATTACCTAGGCGAAACTGAATGAGTATTCTAAAGTCAGCAATAAGGACACACACAGTATTCAACAATACTGTGGAACAAAAACACGGTTCTCAGAAAAAAATTTCAGGGAGCATCCAAAAGGGTGAAATAAAAGAAAGAGAGAAAGAAAGGCTGTATCATTATCTTTTCATTGACTAAAAGCGAAACTCGGACAAACGGAGAAGGGGGGTATCCAGATCCTTGCACCACCCACCTATGGCCTTTAGAAAATGGATTCCTGGATTCCTTACCAAGAATGTTACATTTTTTTCTTTATTTGAAGAATGAATCCAGAAATAAGCAAAATATAGAAAGAAATCTAAATGCCGAAAAAAAAAAAAAAAAAAAAAAAAAAAAACAGACTCAGGGTCTGATCAAGGGCGGATTAAAGGGAGGGGGTCGGAGGAGGCGACCGCCCCTCCCGAGAAAAATGAAATTAATGTAAACAATCCCAACGTACTTCCATAAAATTTATATATATCTATGTGAATCTTCCATCCAAGCTTCCACCCACAAAATTGTATTTCGTCAATTGTATTTCAATTCGTCAGTGGGCCGGATTATTCATTAGGCTGTTGTTCATTAGTTTTCTGTCCCGATCATTTCAGGGACTTTTCAGTAACAAGTCGAAAGAATTTTTTAATGAAGTTGTAATCAAACTTTTCAAAATGACTCAATAGAACGGAAATATTTGTGGCTATTTCTGAAGATGTTCTCTGGAACGCGAGTTGACCTTCTGCATTTCCCCGAGAGCTGAGATCCATAGGATTAAGATTGTAGGAAAAACGCGCCCCATAATCAATAATAATCCCCCACGAAACAATAATTTTTATTTAAAATTGGACATAAAGTTATTTTGTTTTGCAGTAAATATGAGGATGGTATTTTAAACGGATGTTGGGCAGCCCAAAAGTTCTTTTGTTTTACAGTAAAGGCGGGTGGCTTTGGCGAAATTTGAAGGTGTACTAGGGTGTAAACCATCTTACAAGGCTTTTGGTAGTTGGCTTGCTTTGTTTTTACTTAAATTATTTATATTTTACATTTTACAATATTTAAACAAAGGCGAATTATCTTTTGAAACAATAATAATATATAGAATGTAAGTTACTTTTCTTTTTGTAGTTGGGGAATCCACTATTACGATAAATTATCTTATTAATCTCGGAAATTAACCACGTTAATTATAAAAGAATTGATTTTTGGCCGCTCGAAACCACAGGTCAAGAGCGCGAATGCCAATACGTTCGTTCAAATAAAATAATTAGAACCAAGAGTATCTTCGCACGGTCGGGGTATCCGAGAAGCCATAACCTCAGGCAAACTGAAAACAAAAAGAATTTTCGGATACTCTAGATCCACAAAGAAACTCACAAATTACTTGTCACATTTAAGATTATTATGTCCTGAAAAAACATTTTAACGTAATACGATAATGAATGTTTTATCCGAATTTTTTATTATTTATTATATAGATTATTCTATTTAGAAAAGATACAATCCTCTTATAAAGATTTTTTGAGCAAAATATTTTATATCATTTTAACGAGGATAAGTTGAAAAGTAATGTACGTATGCTTGTAGAACACTAACGAAATGACCTTTAGAAGTGTTCCAAGCGGTATGTGGAAGTAACAGTCCCCCTGTACAAGCATGTACAGCTTAAATGCCTTCGGTGTATGCAGTATATTTTGAATGGTGGGGGTATTATTGTGCTTGATCTATCTACCACCAGTTCGATTTCTTATGAATTAACCCATTAAATAAATTAAGAGAAGTGAAAATATGTAACCTATTATTAGTAATGACCGTCCAGATAATGAAATAATTTTACAAGCATGTATTTTTATAGGTCAAAAAATAGTGTTTAAAGGCACAGTTTAAAATACAGATATATTTCGAAGGTTCTAAACATTTTACAGAAACAATTATTATTTTATGTATGTAAACTTGTCTATTTATATGTTTATGCATATGGGAAAGGTGGGAAGTGTTAGAAATTCCAAATATATATCCATCAACATTAACATTCATTAAAAAAAAACCTGAGTTGTACGAATAAATAACTTTAAACATCGCCAGTCTCACGATCTATTTAGCGCCCACGCATCCCCCCCCCATGCACACACACACACACACTTTATTTTGACGGGCATTTTATCCGCACACTAATTTACTTGGAAAAATTGATTTGTCTAGTGTTAACTCAAATTTGTTCATTTTGAATCCAGAAAACTCTTAAAAGTTGTGTTTTATTTTATTATCGCACAAAACCTACAGATTAGCTCACCCAAGGTGGAGGAAGGGCTGGGATAAACCTCTCGCAAATATAACACGTGGGACCTTTTAGTTTTGTTTACATGTAATTAGCATTAGTAATACCATTAATTAGCACTAAACATAAATTGTAATATAATTAGCACTATTTATTTTTTCATTTAATTTAGCTCTACTACTTTAATGTGAGGGTGAACTCCTCCCCCTATATATATATATATATATATACATATATATATGTAGGTGCGTCACTGAGCAGGGGGCCCCTTGGTAACATTTGCTACGGGCCCCGCGTTGTCTTAATCCGGCACTGCCCCCCCTTCCTCAAAGCTTTCCTGTACCCCTCCAAAATTTCAGTAGGTCAGGACGCAATGATAAGCCTTCCTCAGGAAGCTATTGTTATTAGGTTTTCCTAAGCGTATAATACAAATGAGCCACAGGTTTTGCGTTGGGGAGGACGCAGGGGGGGGGGGGGGGCACGTATCCCCCTTTGCCCCAACTTCCTCTCAAAATCTTTTAAAGAAACTTCCCTTTTCTGCTCTTAAATTCAATAGGTGACACCTCAAATCTTTCATGTGCCCCTCCAAATTTCTGTTGGTCTGGAAACAATGATAAGCCTTCCTTAGGAAGCTACTGTTACTAGGTTGGGTATTGTTTTAAGCGTAAAATACATATGAACCATAGACGTAGTGTCGGGGGGGGGGGTACAAAGGGGGGCACGTGACCCCCAGATAGAATAAACAAAAAAGTTACTTTATGGTATCGAATAAAATTTTCAGAACATTAAATGTAAATACATACCAAATTTTACTTTATATACAGCCCTCTTACAAAAATTCCCAATAAGTAAAATGCGCCCCCATACATTAATGAGGCGATGTACAATCGCCTCATTAGTGTATGGCTCGCCGACACTACGTCGATGTTTCGGCCTTTCTCATAAAAACGCTTGCTATATACTGTGCGCGCTATGTATATATTTGCTTCTTTTAAGTAACAGTAGTAATGTTTAAATTGAATATTTTCAAAATTAAAAATATATATGTAATTATATATCATTCATTATTCTAATAATTATTATTTAAAACCGAAGAACAAGCAAGATAAATTACCATGAATCAGAATAAACCCTTGCACTTAGAAAAAGAAAATCAGTAATCATAAGAGATATTTTATTAAGACTGAAGGTCAGAGTAATTATGGCGAACGTGCATGTTAAATGTATGGGTCATATATTCTGTTTTTGGGTTGTTTGGTAGGTGAGAGATAGTACTTAAGATTTTCGAAACTGCTTCAGCTTGTTGCTGAATGACTAGTTCTGGTCCTTTTCCTAAGAATCCAAACTAATTAAACGATCAATTTATTAAGTTAATAATTAAGTGATTCAATTATTTTTTTATTTTATTATTTTCAATTGAAGGTCCACAATTTATGCATAAAAAAGAGCAAATTTTGTGTGTGTGTTCTATGGCAAGCCTACACGAAGGGCATCTGCCCCATGTGCCTACGTTGGGGGGGGGGGGGGAGTTGTGCCTTGGGTGGAGGACAAGGACAAATTCTTCTTGTGCAAGGCTGTCAATTTAACTAAATGCATTTGTACAGTAAAAGATCATGTATTACTCGTGTGACTATTTTATACTGTGAGAGAAATTCTGTTGTACTTTGATTAAAAAAGGTAAATAATAGCTCCCCCCCCCCCGCCCCTCTTTCTTTCTTTCTTTTTTTGAAAGGAAGGAAGAGTTCTTAAATATTTGAAATCCTGTGCATTTTTATAAAGTCTCACCTTTAAAAAAGCAGAAAACCTACCCCGAAAAAAAAATGTGTGGGAACCCATGGTGACATTATTTTATACATAACTATTCGCAAATATCAGATTACCTTTTAAATTTAAGTCAAAGGCACATGGCTATATCTCTCATTTAATGAATATTTTGATACTATTTAATTTACTTTTTTGTACTGTCGTTTATACACTTCATTACTATTTAGATGTCACATAAAACTAGGAAACAAAAATGATTTAAAGATTTTAGTGGAAAAAAAATCAACTGATTACGACTTCAAATTTTATTAAAATTTAAATAACTCGCTTGAAATCAATTAAGTTTCTATTAAGCCCTTAAGAATTTCATTTCAAATAATTTAGAATATTTTGTTTAAGAAAATCTCAATAAAAGGATTGTATCTTTTCTAAACAGAATAATTGGTATAAAAACTAATTTTTAGAAAGTCTGATAAAATATATTTATTATACCATAACTCTGAAATGTTTTTGCAGGATATAATATAATCTTAAATGTAAAATGTGTGTAGATGTATTTTGTGAGTTTATTTGTTGAACAAGTCTTCCGATCTCAAAATACCCTCAAACTATCTCTGACCGTGCTTTGTCCAAGGATTCTCCCCGTCTAATTCGTGGAATCGGAAAAGAATCGCTTTTTTCCGCCCACCGGAAGGAACTTACTGACCTGACCTCCAAAGCAAAAGAATTTGGGGGCAAGTCTACATTTGATTGAATACCATTCTCATATTTAATACAAAGCGAAATAAGTTTATGTACAGTATTTAAATAAAAATAATTGATCTGAGAGAGGGGGGGGGGGGATTCTTTTTTTCTGGTAAGCGTTTTTTCAGGTTGGCGTTTTTTTCCGTTCGCGTTTTCTCCTACATTTTAATTCCCATTCACACAGACGTCTACTTCATAGTGATTGATTGGGCTTCAGAATTTCCAATATTTTCCGAAGGGGGTTGAGCACCCTCAATAGTTTCATCCTAGAATGACAAAAGTCTCTTATTAATGGCCAATGAAAATATTTTAATGAAAATAAATCCAACCAAATCTCTGTAATCGATGAGACAATCTCCCCTCACTGGAACACGTTTGGACGTAAAAATCTGTGAACTTGTTAGGAAGTGTAATCCACCATTGAACCCAGGTTTAATTTGTTCACTCCCCTCACATTACCAAAAAAGCGCGGTGGACTCTCCTTCTATGACCAGTGTTGTTTCTCATCTTGCATCTTTGAATGCTCCTTGAGACCCAGTGCTGTACTTGCGCAAGCGCTCCAGCAGACCATTCAAGCGTAGCATTCAAGGACTCATTCGAGAAAACAGCACTGCTCACAGAAGAAACAGGACTGCTCACACTGTCTCTTTTTGATGATAAGAATGAACAGGTTAAACCTGGGTTCCCGGTTAAAAATGAAAACCCTCTCTCATACACTAAACGGAGGGGCTATAAGTATGTTTCGGTATACTTATCCCCCCCCCCTTGAAAGATTTCTGAATACACTATTCCGTATTGCGGCTATTTAATTTAATCAAAATTTTATTTGCGCAACTGTCCTAAGTTGTGAATAATTTCTAACAAAATTCAAAGCTTTATACATGGGCGCCGCCAGAATATTTCACAGGGGGGGGGGGGCAAAGACTACTTAAAAGTATGGTTACCATGTTGAAAAGAACAAAACAGCAAGGAAAAAAACTGTATAAAAATCTAGGGGGGGGGCAAGTGCCCCCTTGCCCTATGCTGCCGGCGCCTATGGCTTTATATACAGTAAAGCACCGTTTATACGCTTCTCGTTTATACGATTTTTTCATTTATACGTGTTCCGCAGTGGTCTAGGCGCTAAACTCTGTTTCCATAAGAACACGGCAAGTGAAGCAGCATCCGGCTTGGCCGGTACTTGGGAGGGTCAACTCCCTCTCGGCTCGACTGCTGTGGGACCGTGTGCGCTAATGGGAGCGAGTGCACGTAAAATCCGTCGTGGCTCCAATGTCCTTCAAGTTGTTAAACGATACCCTTGGGGATGCCTATTTCAGGGGATTGGTCCCTCCTCTGGAATGGGTTCAAAATGAGGGGACCCCAGCTAAAGTCGGATTTCCTCCCACTTAGGCTCATTAAATTGAAAGCCGCCCCTTCCGCTCATCGCCTATCTATATGGGGATCTGGTACCGCGCCACGGTTGCCAGAGTGCATCAGCAACAACATTTATACGCCGCTTTCATAAAGTCCCGATTCATTCCTATTTATTTAAGCAAAAATGCTTCGTTTATACGACGCCGATATCTGTTATACGTCGTTTTAAACGTCAACACTTTTCTGTCTCAGCAGCTATTTTCCTGTTTAGACAGACACTTTTGTTATATAGGTCAAATAAAGGATGTATGGAGGGTTGTACCTTTAGTAACCTTCTTTTAAAGGCGCAGTTCACAATATTGAAGAGTTTAGAATTACTTTGCTTGTCAGAACACGAAGGAAAAAGCATTTCATTAACTTCATTAACAGTCTGTAATGTTTTTATTAATAAGCAAAGACATCACATCAGGTGACTAAATGATTTATTAAATTCAAGTTCTGTAACAAAAAACGCCTCAAAATTGTTATTCACTCTATATTACATTAATACTAAGTATATGCGGTATGTAAAGATATAGTAACTATAAATGTACAATTTGTTTCACATTTGAGATTTTTTTTAAATCCAGCAATTGTTTCTATTGTAAAAACTAATATGAATAATTTACAATTACATAAATTTGAATTAGTATTGTTAAACCGGTAATAATCAAAGTTTTTTATTAATGTTTCATGTTTGACTTATACGTCGTTTCAGTTCGGTTCCTTGAGAAACCTATATACGGTGCTCTACTATAATTTCACAAGCAAATGAAACAACTATCCACCATACATATATTTACGCAGTTTCTGGAATACATAAATAAAAATAAATACTATATTTTCGGTGTGACATTATATATGCTTATTAAGTTTGAATTTCTTTTACTTCAAATTCCCATACGTACTAATATGGTTACCAGTGGCGTAGCCAGAAATTTTTCATGGGGGGGGGGGGAAGGGTTACGACTACTGCAACTCACATATATGTATACGTGTGTGTGATAAGGGAGTTAGGAATATACATTTTGTAGGGCAAAAAATTCCTCATGGGGGGGTGACCCCTATGAACCCCTTCGCTATGCCCTTGACGGTTACTAATATGTGTACTAATGTGGCTATATGTAACTAATTGTTATTATTTATATTAATTTCCAATAAAATAGTATTAATAAGCTAGTAAAAATATGGTAATAAAATCGCAGTCCTTAATTTTGCGAGACTCGCGAGACGTCTCGCGTCTCGCGCGAGACGAGACAAGCAATTTCTCTGCGAGACGCGAGACGAGACAAAGTGTTTGCGAGACGAGACGAGACAGCCCCGATTCTCGTCTCGCGCGTCTCGCGTCCATCCCTAGCGTCCAGTAGTTTTCTCTGGACATCGCACGCATGCAGATTTTCAGACATTCATTTTTATTGATATAGATTGGCGCAAAACTGACTAAATTTCCGTGCCATTTCATGTTTTCCAATGCATGCGATTTTGTTTCACAGTATCATGCTGGCGAAACTCGCCGAGCATGGCATCCTGAAAACGGTTTTTAATTAATAATTAAAAAAGTAATTAAAATTTTAAAATTCTGATTCTCAGGCGCACATTATCGGACTCATGGGCTTATATATTCAAATTTTCAGAGTTCTGCGTGCAGTAGGTTTGTCTGGAGACCGTACACATACAGACAGACAGATTTACAAACATTCATTTTTATTATTATAGACGTAAGGTAAGAATATTTATTTCTGTCATCAGCGTGTTAAACTAGTTTCTTAGTAAAATTTACTTCTAACAGAAAATCTTTGAAATAAAAATTGAATTGGGGGTTAGTTTTCAAACGAAACAAAACTAACTTCTTGCAATGCAAGCAGAAGCATAAATGTGAACATTTTGAAAATTTCCTTGATGATAATTTTATACAAAAGCAGAAGGTTTTAGTTGTGCTTAAACTTTTCAGCATTATTAAATTAATAATTGTTGTTTTACGGTTGTATGCTCTATCCAAATGGATAAATATTACAAGCAGCAACTTACATATCACACCATACAAAGAAGGATGTTATAACAGTAAAAAAAAAAAGAAAGAAAGAAAGAAAGAAAGAGAGAGAGAGAGAGAGAGAGATTGTTTAAGATGCAAATTGAAATGCCGTAGTTCGATGGTAATATGTAGGATAATAAATATTTCAATTAAAATATTTATTTTCAATTGTCAATTTCATTACCTATTTTTCAAATAAAATGTTCCAGAATATTTTTGTATTTATTATCCCAATGTTGAGCATTTATTATAGTAGCGTGACCAAATTTTGCAGCTGGCTAATTTTTAGTTATTCATGCTAGATACATTTTGAAGCAATAGTTTATTTATATCTACTGTTTTCTATGGGAGGAGGCCTAAAAAAGGGCCCCGTAAAAAAACACACAGAATTAAAAATATCTGTTTTTTAGGGAAAAAAACCCTCAACCTTGTGTGTACTGGATTTTTAAAAAAATTAAATCTTTGAAATGTTAGAGTCTGAGATGGGTTCCCTGTAAATAATAATAATAATATCAATAATAATTAATCAAAAAAATTAAAGACGTTCTAGGAAGCAACGCGTGCTAGGAAGCAACTTATGCTTAAAAACAGTAAGGTAACTTTAAACCGTGTTTTCTCAAAAAGCATTTTTAATGACATATCTATAACATGACCAAATTTCTCTAAAAAGTTGTAACTGCTGTTAATATACCGTGTTTACTTGCGTAATAGTCGCACTTTTTGTGTCAATTTTTCATGGTGAAATTTAGGTGCGACTATTGTGATGGGAAATCTACTACATAATATTGTTCACTCAAATGCTAAAACATTACTATATTACCAAATGCTTCCAGATTATTGCAATATATTAAATAATCTTTTCGACAGTTGCACGCAAAAAAGAGCTATATTTCCACACTAATATTTTTACAGACATATATGAAGGTCAAATATACGTGACTGCGACTTTTATGCCGATAAAACATTTGACGATCTTTTTCTGCTTTAAAACGGGGGTGCGACTAATTATGCGAGGGTGACTATTACGTGAGTAAACATGGTATATAGAATGAACTAATATTAAACCTGGATGAGAAAAAAAAAAATGAAATTTTTACAAACATATGTATAGTAAAATATTTTAACAAACACACATATGTAATCACCTTTTAAATTATAACTTGAAATCAAATTAAAAAATGCTAAATATGTATTTAATTTTTTGAAGTTAATAATATTTTATTACTGAATTTGCAACATTAAGTATGTTCAACAGTAAATATATGTGCATTTTAAATTTCATTTATCCTGCGGATAAGGCAATGCTCCTAAAAAAAAAAAAAAAAAAAAAACTTCCCCCCCCCCTCAAAAATCTATGAATAGAAGTTTTATCTCGAGATTTAAAATATGTCATAGTGTATCATTAAAGAAAAAAAAAAGTAATTATGCTACACTATTCATTTGCTGACAACATCCCCTGTAATTTTTGTGGCGAATCACGGTTTCAGCCTCATTATTGATGATAAATGACAGCTACTCCATGACAGCTGGGCACGAGCCGAAGGGAGCTACCGCGAGCATAGAAGTGACCGCGAGGAGGGGGAGGGCAGCTAGGGTCAGGGACAACTTGCTTCCTCTCCGAGACAGCAAAAATTCTCTCTCCGAAGGAAAAGGAGATAACACATTTACATTTTGGATTTTTACTAGGTCCCCAGTAGAGGTGGGGAAAACCGTTATTTTCAAAGAACAGTTGTTCACCGTTCCCGTTCTTTTTTAAAGAACAGTTCTTTTTCCTGTTCTTTTGAGAACAGGTTCTTTGATTTATGGTAGCTTTATTATGACTATTTTATTCAATTTAAAAATGAAAATATACGTCTTTTTAACATGTACTATACTTTAGTACAATTGTAAAACCCGCAGTGGTCTGGGCACTAAACTCCGTTGCCATAAGAACACGAAAAGTGAAGCAGCATCCGGATTGGCCAGTGCTTGGGAGGGTCAACTTCCTCTCGGCTCGACTACTGTAGGACCGTGTGCCCTAATGGGAGCTGGTGCACGTAAAATCCGTCGTGGCTTCAATGTCCTCCAAATTGTTAAACGATACCTCTGGGGGTGCCGATTTCAGGGGGTGGGTCCCTCCTCTGGAATTGGTTCAAAATTAAGGGACCCCAACTGAGTCGGAGTTCCTCCCACTGGGGCTCATTAAAATGGAAGCAGCTCCTTCCGCCCATCGCCTGCCTATTTGAGGGATCTGGCACCACCCCGCGGGTTGCCAGAGGGCATTAGCAACAACAACAACAACTGTAAAATGTTTTAAAAAAACTTTGCAACCAACATTCTGGCTTTCTTCAATCAAGTATGTTAACAGTAATTTTTTGTAAAAACATTTTAATGGCAGCTGTCGTCAAAAAAAGGGTCTCTAGATCTGTGGCACGCAATGAACGTTTCGATCGTCCGCCCTCTTGCTAGTAATTAAGTCGAGCGATGGCAACGGCCGCCCTTTTTTCAGCATTGGGAAATGGTTGCGCCTTAAAGGGTAAAAAAGTACATGCTCCAGCTTAAAAATTAAAGACTCCGTTTAAAAAGCTGTAAGTATCAGGCTCCAGATTAAAAATAATACGCGTGTATAAATATGTCGATTGCTTCGACTACGATTTAAGAAAATGAATACGACTTTGGCATATAAAATTACATGGCTTCCGACCAGGGCCATACCTAGAAAATAATTTCGGAGTCGGGGAGCATCGTATATCGGGATAAAATTTTCCGGATATATCCCCCACACCCAATTTCTGTCTAATTTTAGCAAGATTAATTTTTTTTTTATTACTGCACAAACATTTCGTTCATTTATACATCACTGCGTTTCATACCCCTCACCATGGGCGCCGGCAGAATATTTCCCAGGGGGGGCAAAGACTACTCAAAGAGGGGGGGGCAAAGACTACTTCAACGTATAGTTACCATGTTGGAAAGAGCAAAAAAGCAAAGGATAACACTGCATACAAAAATCCAGGGGGAGGGGGCATTGCCCCCCCTTGCCCTATGCTGCCGGCGCCCATGCCCCTCACCATCCCCACACAGAAAAAAATTTCTGGCTACGTCCCTGTATAAATACACCATGTACATATAATGTAATAAGTTCGGGGGAGCGGCGTCCGAACTCATAGGACCCCCCAGTGGCGGATTAATGCATTTTTGTCGGGGGGGGGCGGTAAGTTAGAGGATTGACATATACATCCATTTTTTGGAAGAAAAAATAGGATCTTTTACATTAATTTCTTTTTTCTCGGGGGGGCGGTCGCCCCCTCCGCCCCTCCCTTTAATCCACCCTTGCCCCCCCGTCTAAGTACGGCCTTGCTTCTGACTCCAAGTCTACAACTTTGACCCTAGCTCAGAACTTAATTAAAGCAAAAGAACAGGGAACAGATTTAATGAAAGAACACCTTTCACCGAAGAACAGTTCTTTTAACCTGTTCAGCAAGAGAACGCCTTTTACCCCGTTCCCGCTCTTAGCTCTCCGTTCCGAAAAAAGAATTCCAGCTCAGGAAAAGAACGCTGAACTAGGTGCAAAGAACTAGGTGTTCCCGCTCACTGCTCGGAGAACTCCTCGAGTCGTGATCAAAGAACGTGTTCTTTTTCAGCCAATAGGAGAGGCTGCTCCGGAACAGGTTCTTTTTCAGCCAATAAGAGATGGCTAAGAGCGTATGAAGCGAAGGCACGTTTTACATGGAGATAGTGTAATGCTTATATTATTGTTTGACGTTGATCAAATATTTTTTTTCGATTTGTTTGTGTTTTAGACTATCATTTTCTTTATTATTAAATTTTTTACTTTGATTCAAATTTAGTAGTTTGGCTGGAATAATAAAAATTGACGAATTGTAATCCTGTGAGTGCATTTCGTATTGAACATATAAGAAAGCTTCTTATTCTTTGCCCGGGTCCTCTTTAAAATTACGGTAGGTTGGGTTAAAAGTTCTATCCCCCCCCCCCTCCAGATAATCATCTTCGTTATCATTATTTCTCAAAATAACTAAGATTCCACAATTAGAATTTGATAAAGCTAAAATTGTGAACTTCTGTCCCCACCATCAGATACGTAGCCAATGTGGGGGAGGGGGGGTCTGCCCCCCCAGAATTTAAATTTTTCTTAGCAAAAAAATATTAATCGTGCCTTTCAATGAGAAATTTCACCTTTAAGGCATTTTCCAAAATTTCTCTTTTCAACACGCTTGCCTGTCATAAAATTTTGAAGTGTCGGACCTTAATGAACTGAGAACATTTTTTTGCCGTGATCACTGAACAGGGTGTTCCCGTTCTTTCTTGAGAACAGATTCAAAAGAACAGGGTGTTCATTCTTTCCCCATCTCTAGTCCCCAGCCTAATGAGACACCTGTTGCTAATTCATTCGACGATTTGGACCGTTCCCCCTGCCAACGACATTCTTCAGAGATTCCGCGAGTGAAATAGTTATAAATTAAAAACTGCAAAACAGTTAAGTCGTAGATTTGAAAGAAAAGTCTTCATGTGCATGTGCTTTTAAGTAAGCTAGTTCTTTTAAGTATGTTTAACTATAAGCATACATCATTTTACATTTGATTTATCCTGCGTATAGGGAAATGCTCCGTTAAATATATATATATATATATATATATATTAATCAAATTTTTACCTTTCCTCAAAAATCTATGAATAGAAATTGAGTTTTATCGCAAGATCTGAAATGTGTCACAGTGTATCACTGTAGAAAAAAAAGATAATCCGAAGACGGCCTATTGTATCTACTCCAGAATACAAGAAGGTAGCAATGACAAAATTTTAAAGTAACTTACGCTTCTCTCCCGCTTGATCGGTTAACCTTACAGGTAAACCCAATTCATCAAAAATCGTCCGCCTCATTCTTCAAGGCTACAATTCTAGAAGGCTACACTCCGTTTTTATGGGAATGAAGGCACTCGGACAGTTGGAGGAGATAAAGAATAATTTTCCCTCCTTTTATCCAAATAAAGGAAACGTGTAAGGGGCATTTGGACGCGGATTGCCTGGAGCTATAAGAAAATACCCCCGAAATGCAAGGCGAAAAAGGCGTCCATTTTTTCCCACTGTCGAAAGAATTCAGAATCTTCTTTGTAGAGGGTGGTCAAATTAGGGGAGAAAAGAGCAGTTGCTGGGCGATAAAAGGCGGTCATCTTACTTCTTATCTTTTGTGTGGGTCATTTTCCCTAAATGTCCTGTACTTTTTCCCATTGCTTTTTTTCTGTTTTTTTGTCATAGTACAACCTTTAACCCCCACTCCCAGTAAAAAATTTAAAAATTTCATCTGCGTATTTGCATTAATGGTAAAATTCAAAATATTATTTGGGGGGAAAAAATAATAATATAATGTACTTTCCCATAAAAAAAAAGAAAAAGCTTGAAAAAATGAAGCCGATAATTTTGGCTGTTGCTAACAATTTTACACTTACTGTTATATTCCCTCCTTTCAAATACCAATATCGAATTTTTAAAGTTTCGAATTTCTGAGCTATTTCAAATGCATAAGATTACAGAAGAAAAGCGTGAGAAATTATAGAAATCAAAAGAAAACTTGATAAGTTAGTATATTTGTGTATATATTTCGATACAAAATTACACTTTCCATATATTTTTTAGCAAGGAGTTGTTTACTAGGAAGTATGCAAATTCATTAACATATATATAAGGTTAATCTAAACTCTTGGGCTAAACTTTAAGGGGTGGTAACGCGTATTCGCGTTAGATCTAAAGAGAACAGCACCAAACTCCAGACGGTTAGATCGATAGCCGTGCGAAAGGCTAGAACCCTGGACCTGTACACCTCAATCATCTCCCAATGTTCAGTGGTTTTATCCACTCGGCCATTCTTCGGCAATGCAAGTCAAAAGCTGCGATTGTAATATGGGCATTTTAAACTTCTTCAAAATGCCAAAATGTACTTTAAATTCTAATATTTTATGTGTTGTTAAAAAACCTTAGTTTACAAATTATGATCATATAATATGTAAAATATGTTAAGTAAATTTTGTTAACTTAAAAGACTTGAATGCCATTAGAGGATAGTTCATGTCATCGATAATGTCGTTTAGAGTGTGTTTCTCCCTTCCCGAAGATTCCCTCTAGAAACTGCTAATAATCATTGAGAGGATTTTTAAATTGCGAATTACATGCGTACCACGTGTCCACCATTGTTTCAGTTTTAGTGCGGGAATCGAACTTGCAAACCTAACCTATGGTTACTAATTCGATATCTCAATGAATAGCTTGAGGAAGAACTTCTAAAACAATTGACAGTGTTTAGAATTTTAATTTACTAGCGTAAAAAAAAAAAAAGTTTCAGGAACCGGTGGTTTATCAAACTTCTATGAGTAAATTTTTCTTAATACTTCTGAATTATATTTTAATAAAAACAATTATTAGAGCGACTAATTTTTTAACCGCATCCGAAAGGTTTTGAACTCGTGCATTATACTTATGTACCTAGTAATTTTAAGTGATTCATAGGTATTTTCAATTTATTTTCAAAATAGTAACAAGAATAAAATTAATAATGTTTCTTGTACTTTTTTTTATTTGAAAAGTATTTTGTACTTCTGTGTCGATGGTGATGGTGTTTTGAAGATGTATTCGAATTTCTGTGCCTATGCTTGAACATCCGCTTATAAATCCACGTCAACGAAAGACACAAACACATGGGGGAGGGGGGCGCAAATATCTTAGGTGGAGAGTTTTTTGCCACCTAATGCATATTCATGTTACATATGGAGAAAACCACACAAAACTCTATACCGTTAGACTAACGGCCGCGCGAGAGATCAGAACCCTGAATCTCCACTTAAGTCATCTCCCAATGTTAAGAGGCTGTTTTGCTCTCTCTGTCATTAATGTCTGCCAGTCTTCTTAATTTTTTTTCTTAAATTTCTTTTGTTGCTGAGTTTATTCTTGAAACTAATACTTAGCATACAACATTTCATACTTTTTGAGCTCTTTTCAAAGGTTTCTACCTATCATAATCTCCTTAGGACAAAAAAAAAAAAAAAAAAAAAAAAAAAAAAAAACTTCTTTTGTTAGCATACTTTTATAGCAGCTAGTTTTAAAATTTATTAAACTGTATTGTTTGCAGCTGTATCACCGATTATATACCCGATTGTTTGGCAAACGAAAGAAGCTATTTCGCTTTGCAAAATTTTGCACTTTGCAATACATAGAAGATTGTTTAAACATTAAAAATTTGAAAATAAAATAATTCTATGTGCAGTTTAAATGTACACAGAATGCATTAAACAAAGCTTTAATGAGGTCTTTGCTTATACGAATATACACACAGTTTATTTTTTAATGTATCCTATCTTAACATAATTTAAAAGAATAGGCAAGCGTATGAATTCAAACATTATTTCAGACATTTTAAAAGAACATCATTACATTAAAATTCATCTTCAAGAACTGCATTGAAAATGAACTCAAAACACAAGCTTTACCGAGGGAAAAATTTTCAGGATATTTTGAAGGATGAAGGGATTAGAGAGTTCTTTCGCCGCGTTCTTCGAAAAGCTGTAAATTAATGAAGGACAGATTCGCGTCCAAAAGCCCCATAAACGGGGGGAAGAGAGACTCGTCCAATTGCCCCCTCTGAAACCAGGAAACGATTTCTTCGGTTTAGCATTTCAGAGGTGGGGAGAAGCTCGCGTCCAAAAGCCTCATAAACCAAAGGAAAAGGAGTGCGCATTGCCGCTATTGTCAAGAACTATTTACTTCCCATCACAATTACTGCGACTTGTTTTAGAGAAAACGCATCGAATTTCTCTCGCCGAAAAAACGTTAAGTGCGGGAAATCTAACGTTATTGACGGGATTTTTTAACTTTACAAGTATAGGAAGATATTTGGAACCAATAGAAAAAGACGTTATAGGCGGGAAAACGGTAAATACGGATAACGTTAAACCGGGGGTTCACTGTATACATATAAATATAAGACCTTGCACTGGGGAAAGTTCGCTTTCCCTCCCCCTTCTCTTGCGTATTGGGTGTCTTGCCATCATTTTTAGATGGATTGTTACTTTTGAACTTTGAAAATTGGGGGGCGAGGCCCCTTTACTTTTGAAAGTGAGGGGGCAGTCGCCCCCCTTGCCCCCCCGGACCAGCCGCCTATGCCTGTTCATATAATATCTTATGAGCGGTGTTGGGGGCGTTTGCTCGCAGGCCCACTGGAAAGAAGACTAGAAACTAGAAACTGTATGAGATGATGTTGTCAAAGCTGTTGACCAAAATAGAACTGAAAATTTTTTCGGAGAGGTTTTGAAGTGCACTGATTCTTATGGAAATAAAATTAATGCGTGTTCTGTTTATAATTTTTTTCAAATATAACTTAATATTACATAATTAATACTCGAAAAAGTTATCATCGAGAAAGGTTGTTATGGTTAACTTTACCCTTTTAGAAATCATATTCTTAAACAAAGTATAATGAAATGCATTTAAAATTTTAGAGGCTATTTCTTTAAGTTTAAAACTTCTCTTCAGCATTAGGGAGGGAGGTTCTTTTTCAGTACTTTGTAACTCATATATTATATGATGAAGTTTAATGAAAATGCCGACCGGATTGTATGGTGGGTAAAGCACCATACTACGGTTTCGAGTTTAACTCCCGACGATCGGAGCTCGATCCTCTACTGGGCGTGGTTGTCATTTGTCCGTCCCTTCATAGGCGGCGACGTTCGTCCACTTACTAGGTGCCCCCGAAGTGGTCAACAATTCCGGCCCGTCGTGGCCAAAACCTTACAGACAGCATTGAGATCCAGGCATATTTTAAATTAGTTTTTTGCAAATTTTATCTTCTAATGCGTTAGTTAAAGGATATTAGTCACTTAAATGGGGACAAAAAAAATTTATACAATTTTCACTTTGTTTCCAGTTGGGAGCATGGGTCATTTCTGACCATAATTTTGCATTGTTTTCAAAAACTAAATATACTAACGGATAATTTAAATAACAAGTGAAATATTAAGAATTAAAAAGGATTTTTTAAGATATGAATTATGTTTGAAGGGGGAGAGGGTGTACAAAAATAGCTCTGAAAAAATTTATAAAAATGTCTGTTTTCATGATTTTTTTTTCAGTTTCCCAATAATGATAGAAATGCAATTTCTATTTCAAAAAATCAAGTCATCTTTTAGCTTTATCTGCTAATTTTTTCAAGTCAATATTGATAAAACTTCATTTTTGAACAAACTTTTAATTCCGTGTTCTCAATTGGAAACATTGTCCTGTAAAAGGTTAAGTCAAGTTCAACTCAAAACTCTCATTGGTTCTGATTTCTCCATTTTTGTTCCTTTCTCCCCGCAGTGCACTGTGGAGTCTTTGAGAGTTTTTTGAAAAAAAAAAAAAACAATTCTAGTCCGCGCAATTTCTTTTTATTTCTACTGTTACGAATTTTCGGTGCAACCCGCTGTTCTGGGGCTTAAAATAGTTAAAAATTCGTATTCTACACTTCAAATAGTTAAATTTTGCTTTTTGTTGCATCAAAATCGGTCAAGTAGAACCGGAGGTTTCGGTTTCCCTATTCATTAGTGTGGGGTTTCTAGAAATCTCGCAAAATATTGGTCGTAGGCCTTCGGTAACTTCACTTTTGGAAACTTATTTTTGGAACCAAATTTGGCGATATTTCGCCAAAAATCACCAAGCTTGGTTACATTTTGGTCATTTGGCGCAATTTTCCCAATGGGGCTTGTAAAGATACTTTTTCTGCATTACCATGCATAATAGCCCAAGTTTTTCTCTTCTATTACGTAATCAAAATTCCCGCTTTATGTGGAATCTTCGAGAAATACATTCTTCTGGAAGCTTCTTGTAGCTTCTGCGTCGCCTATAAATACAAGCATTCAGAGGCCCCAGTTTAGTGGATCGAGCTGGCGATGTGTGTGGCGCTTTGCTCTGTGATAGAAGCAGTGTTTTCGCGCTTGTTTACGAAGCTGATTTTTAAGTGCGTGTGTAAATTCTTCATTGCTGTGTCTTAAGGGATTGCGTACGATATCCCTTGCATATTTTTTCTACGAAGTGTTTTATTTTGCGTGAGAATTACAGCATTTTTGAGAGCTTCGGTACTGGGTGGACTGTTATAAACGAGCTACTGGCCGTTAGTGCCTGTGAATTTTGTACAGTTGATTGTTCGACTAAGTTCTAGAAGCAATAAAGTTGTGTTCCATCCTGACAAGTGGACTCTTTACTAGAACTTTCTACACCAACTGGACTTTAGAACGACGAACCCAGAAAATTAGCAGAGTATTCTGTTACATTTGGTGTCAGAAGCGGGATTCTAAAGAAATACTCTAATTTCCTAGTGAACAGTGAATGGTGTGGACCAGAAAAATGGAAGAACAATTTCAACAAACGCTCATGGACATGTTGAAAGAGATAAAATCCGGACATGAAGAGATGAAAACAGAGTTGAAAACTGCACGAGAAGAGATAGAATCCGGAAAAGATGAAATGAAAGCTGCACAGGATGAGGGGAAAGCCGGATTGGATGAGATGAAATCCGGACAAGAACAGTTGAAAGCCGATTTAGAGAAGAAAATTGAAGCCGGACAAGCCGATTTGGAGAAGAAGAAATGAAATCGGGATTGGAGAAAATGGAGACTGCTTTGGGAAAATTAGAGAAATTGGAAAAGAGTGTGTAGGAAAATCAAGAGGAAATGGAGAAAACAGTGTCGCTTCTAGAAGAAAGTCACACAAGAAACGTGAAAGAATTGCGTGAAGAATTTTAGAACAAGTTAGAAGAAAAACTGAACAGTTTAGTAAAGCTGGGAAAAATACCTGAAAACATGAAGATGTCGCCACGCCGCCCAGCAGTGAAACTAACGACTTATGACGGAAAGACTCCCTGGGAAGCTTGCAAAACCCAATTTTTGATCGTCGCCAAAGCCAATGGTTGGAGCGAGTCCGAAAAAGCGAACCAACTGGCCGCTTCCCTTAGCGGAGACACAATTAACATTTTGCAAACCATTGAAGAGACGAAGATAGGAGATTTTGACGCCCTTGCCAGTGCCTTGGAGTTGAAACTTTGAAACCAGCGACTTTGGCCGTACGAGGTTAACGCAACATAGGGCGAGATTCAAGTGAAACGTGCACGATCGAGTTCGAATCTAGCGTTTTTCAGTCCACATTTCGAACGTCTTGGCAGAATGCTTCCAATGAATAAACTTATCGCGCTGTCACGTGATCAAAACACGATTGATTTGTTTCAGTTGAATAAGAAACATTGATATACTTCGAAGTTTCCCCTGTTTGACGAGGAAAATGTTAGAATTGTGATTCACTTGAATCTCGCTCTATACTCCAGTTCAGCTTAACCTGACAGTACGTGGAAGGCTATGCCTTGTGTTCTTCCGACCTTACAATATAGTTCGTCCGTATATGTATTACTTTTTATGTTAAATTCGTCTGTAAAGGGGAAAAAACATGTTTATATAATGAAAGCGTGCTCAATAATTTAATATATCGCCTTTATATAAATGAAAATGTGTTTATTGTGTCAACGCTTTGCTATCCAATAGTGTCAAAGCAAGTTTTGGCGGAATTTTTAAGGAGCGAAGATCGTAGCAACCCTCCCCCACGCCAGAACGGGAAAATCCATTACACATTCTCGCATTCTCCGTTCTTTACTTCTTTTCTTCCTTATCTCCGCTTTCGCACGTCGGTAATAATGGCTACTGCTCCTGTATTGGATGATTATATTACGTTCCAACCGCATAAGGCTGGAACACCACTTAGAAGTTCCGAAGGGCCCAATTATGACCAACAGGGGCCCCGGGCATTGATGAATTTGGGGGCCCCC
>JAWZYV010005115.1:0-25779 GCA_038373885.1 Cheiracanthium punctorium | reverse complement strand
TATTTTTCATTTTTTTCTTTTTTAGCTGTTAAAAATCGATGTGGTTTGACAAGTGCGTTTCTGATACCCACACATTGCTTCGATGTTGCATGCTACTCTTAATTACCTCCTCCGACCCGGTTCCCACTCAGCTCTGCTCGTTCTTACTTAACCTGTCCTTCAGGTCATGTTCTTTGGAGTGTACAAAAGTACTGAAGAAGGGGTAATTTCCCGTGGAATAAATATTTATTAAAAATAACTTGTTTAATTTTCTGGTTGTTTTTTTTTCGTTTGAAATATGTATAATATATTATATATCTTAAAAACATATATACAGGGTGAATCTAAACTCTTGGACAAAATTTGAGGGGTGATAGACCACATAATAAGGAGTCAGAATCACATAGCAATCGGGTCAAAAATGCAGTTTTCACTTACCCGGTAATAATTACTTTGTGAAAAGTATTGACGTGTTCGTCTAACTTCTTAACCAAGTTTCATAAATAATAGGCTCGTCTCCAAGCATTTCATCCATGAAATGAAATAGAATTTTTAAACTATGAATTTTAGACTTCTCTTTTCAGAGAAAAATATATTAGTTTCTGACGAATAATGGTAGGAAAGTGCTCTGTTGTTTCAGCACTTTTTCCAAAGTGATTATTAACAGCTACATGAAGACGATGTTGCCGACCCCATATTGCTATGTGATTCTGATTCCTTATTATGTGCCCTGTCATCTCTTAAAGTTTTGTCCATGAGTTTAGATTCACCCTGAATTGTTGCAGAATACCCTGCTTGTACCTGGATTTGTCTTTCTAAAGTCCACTTAATGTAGAAAGTTCTAGAAAAGAGTCCACTTGTCAAGATGGAACACAACCTTTATTGTCTTTAATTTTAATCTACTGGTTATGGCTCCTGACGATGGTGCCAGTGGTTATAATTTCCGTTCCATTCTTCTACCACATTGTTTAATTGTACTTTTTTTTTGGCTCAGCATCTGATTTTTTTCTTTTTTTTTCCCACTCGAGGTTTGTAATTCTTGCATCTGCTGTTATATATTTTTTTCATGCGGGGTATGTCATCTTTGCAGTATATATTTTGTGTTTTACTTATTAGTTATATATATATATATGTGTAAATTGCATCTTTATAGAAGTTCTCTAAGGTGCTTATGCGTAGGTAAGCCCCTAGTCACGATTTGCACGCAAAGCTAGAAGCCAATGAATTTTTTAAAGGAAGTTAGTAGGATAATCACGTCTAGCTTTTTCACATTTCGTGTGTAAGCACCATTTTTTGAGGAAATAAAAAGCAAGTAGTTTCATAATAAAATCCTTTCATGATTAGTGCAAAGGTTTTCACTGTATATGTATTCATATTTTTAAAAATACAATGTTCGTTATTGTTATTACAGTAGGATTTCTATACTACCGATAGCATTAAATGTTAAAATTTCCTGTAATGATTTAGTTTCTTTGAAGGGGGCTCTGGTTTGTGCGTGTTTTTTATTATTATTATATTTTTATATGATAAATATTTATACGTTGTGTTGAATTATTAGACAAAGTATTTTTTTCATTTCTGTCTTTTTTCGGAAAAGTATTAACAAGACTGTTGAGAACTAATGAACTCTGCATGTCACACCTTAGAAAATTTAAAAGCATCTCATTGTTTCTGAGAAATGCTAGGAGATTGCATGATTGTATTTCTGTTAAAAGCTTGCATACATAGCCATTCCATTTTCTTTTCATTATTTTCACACATGCTTCATGTAATTAGTCGGAAACATTCAGTATTAGCCCGAATATAAAGCGATATTTGTTGGTTGATCATTTCTCCTTAAAATCCTGACTCGTGATAAATTCGAGGTCTAGATAATCTGTTTTTTTAAATACATTTATGAAAAAGTTTGGTGTCGCGTTATATTTGGGCTAATACAGTATGAAGAAAAAATTGCGCCGTCACGAAATTTTTTTTTTCTACATCATGCTTAGAATAATCAACCCGTCACAATATCTGAAAATATTTTGAATTATCTGACCTCTAGTATTCTATTTTCCGATAAAACATGACAACTGCAATCGAAAAGCCAAGACGTGAAAATATTCATGGTGGTGACCCTCCTCGTGGGGACACCGAACTGCAGACCTAGTTGCTCTCCTGTAAATACGGCCCTCATTAAAGACTAATTCATTTAAAGCTCCTTCTCTTGATTTTTTTGGACCCACGCCGAAATAAAATCTTTGTGGAAGGCACAAAAATATTTCAGTGCTCTACGTAGAGTTAGTTACGCTGCCATTAAAATAATCTAAAACTGGTGAGATTTTTATTGCACCGAAAAAGAAAAAAAAATGTATATGAATATTGATTTAGCACAAGCAAAATGTTTTGGATCAGTTTTCTCAGCAACTTAGTAAGTTACAATTTTTATTCATTTTTCTAAAGTATCTTTTTAAAAGGTAATCATGGCAATAACAATTTTTCACCTTTGAACACAATGGTGTAGTTATCAAGCTTAACAATCGTGTTTAATTAAAAAATACTGTATACAAAAAGTGGTTAAGTAGTTTACACCGTGCACTACCTTCTGTCACCTTTTTGAGGCCTTTCCCTAGCAGCACAACTAGTTCAAGTACTGTTCAAAGTACGTTCAAAACACGTTTTTTACTACCCAGAACCCGTGGTCCCGAAGTCGTGGTTGAGCTGTTCAGGCAGGCCTTGGCGGCATAAGTGAGCAGTTGGGCTAATCTTTAACATTTGTTAGATTAGCACAACGTCTAAAATTGTTCTCTTTATTTCCACCATTTTTTTACTTTCATTTCTTATTCTCTCTATTCTTGATATTCTGCATGATCTTCTTAGAGCATCCATTTCCACTGCCCCTAGTTTCTTTCTCTCTGCTTCCAATATTATGCAACTTTCTGTTCCATAAAACAATATGCTTTCACCTCCAAGCTATCTATAATGTTCACATCTTTCTACTTAATAAACGACTTAGATCCGTCTGGTTTCCTCCTATACACAAGTATTTGATCTTATAAGTCCTCAATTTTCATTTTCTTTAGTTTTTATTGCCATTTTCTCTAACTCACTTTTGCTTCTCGCAATTATGATATGTTAACAGTTATGAAATTCTAACACCAGTCATTAATCATAATTAAGCTGAATAATGTAGTGCATGATGTCGCCTTCACTGACAGACTGAAGGATGATATGTTCTTGTAGGAGTGCCCTGGTCACTAGGTCTTTAGTTGCAGTAGGTGTAGATCTACGTTTGGTATTTTCTGGATTGCCTTGAGTCCCCAAATCATGTCATTTCTCTACATTAAAAAGTTTTGAAAATAGGTAATTAACTGAAAACATTGTCATTTCAGTGGGACATTTTTTTATCCCTCCTATTTTATTTAAAAAGGATAAGTTCTTTCTTCTTTAGCTTTTTTAGAAAAACCATGGTTGCTTGACATACACAAAACGTTACCATGCTGTCATCGTATGAAGTACTGTTACAGAAAAATAACACTGAAGTGAAACCTGACAAGTGTTTCTAGATCGAAAATAAAAAGAAAAAGTAACAAGATAAATTTAGTTGGCAATTTCTAGAAAAATGAATGATTGCAGGTAAATTTTTTCTCATGTAGTTGTTAGTGACAAAGAATTTTACAAAACAGTTCTCATACTTCGTAACTTTATCAAATGTTTTTTAATAATTCTTAAGTTATTTTAAAAGTTAATTTTTGCAGATTTAAAATGTAATCAAAAAATATGTTTAAAAATGTCTTACACTGTTTAATGCATGCAGTTATTTCTAATAATAACGAATTTCCTTAAGGCGAATTACCGTTAAGCGTTAGTATGAACTACATTCCTTGATAAATATAGTTAAAATTAACTTTAAATGTTTGAGATGAACTACACTAGCGCAAGTTTTCGGTTAAGATGCTAGAAAAGTTGGCTGTAAATTGCAAACTTAATGAGTAAAAACTTGTCACCCTCCTCCAACTGATTCAAAAGTAGTTTTTAAAGATGTTTTAACAGATTTTCTCTGCTCCAGCTATGGCTTTATCGAAGCGTATTTGTATTTTAACTGAACTTAGGCTATTATTGATATAATGAGTAAACACAAATTATTATGAGGAAGGTAATCTGATAATCTTTTGATGAAAATAACAGTTCAAAATTATCTAATTTGTGATAGACAATTAACCATACTGGTCATCATAATAGTATAGCTGCCTACTCTCCCGAATTCTTCGGAAGATCTACCACAATTTTTAAATACTCTACTTATTAGTTAAAATTTGGACTCTTCTTAAGGGAAATTTAACCCTACTTCAAGATTAAGTACCACACAATTTTCTACTACCGACTGGAGATAAAGCAACTTGCTAAGGCGCTCCATTAACCTCGAACTTCAAGTCTTCAGTTCAAGTTAAAGTTAGTGGTGAAAATCTTTAAGTAATATTCGAAAACTTTGCAGATATGTAAGGATCGTACTTCGCATTAAAAATTCGGACTTATTCTAAGTTTAAACTGCTTAGTAAAAATTAGTTAAAAAATCTTTCAAAATGGTCGAAAGAGTTCGCAGCTATGCAGTACTATTCATATTGATTTTTCTTAAACATAAAATTTCGCCCAAGAGACTAAAACAGGGAGGAGGTACTTACATTACTATATTTTAAACATTGTCTTAAAAAATATGAAGCAAATATCAAAAACACATTTCAAATCTGTACACGTGGAATAACTTAAGCTAAAGCAAGTTTTCATTAGAGAATTTCTTATTGCATAATACCCATTTTAAAAAAAATGGATTCCAAATTTTCAGAATTTTTACGTCCGTAAATAAAAGCTACGGTTATGACGAATGCATTTTTGTGGTCTTTCGAAGGTTGCTTGGTAAAGATTCGACTGTACAGTGTATATATAATTTTAAGCGATTAGCAAAAAAACTTATAGTCATGACTCATTTCTTTTAAATCGATTACTAAGTGGTTCCTGAAAATGCCGTTTGCAATCTTAAAATGCCGTATCTTTCTGTACCATTTTGCTAAATTTTATCACGCTTAAAGGTAAATGATTTTTTCTGTAAACTCATGCTTATTCAATGCTTAAATCTTGCACTTTGTAATTTGATATTTTTTCAATAACGACGAATTGACGAAGTAAGATTTGCATTTTGTAAGTTTAAACTTAAAGTTGTCCTTTATCTTAGAAGAATATTTGGTAGAAAATGAAAGTCGATTGAATCTGGAGGGGACGCGAAAAAAAGATTGATGATGTGCTAAGACAAGCAGAGATTTTCTTCATAGGATTTCATCCATGAAAGAGCTTTTAAGAAAGAGATCTTTATAAGTTTGTGTTAAGTCAAACTTCTCGCATTTTATAGTTAATCATTACTTCTGCGTTTGGGAACAGTAAGTTTTGCAAATAGTGTTTCCTCTCTGCTTGTCTTGAGCATTCGTTGATTCACACGGAATTCAGTCAAATGCAGAATGTTGCTGTAACTTTCGTTATAAGTAATTTGAGCACGTACTGAGAAATGATCCATTTAAAATAAACGCCATTCACGAACGATTTTTCTTTTACAGTTAAAGTAATAAAAATAAAGAGATAGAGATAGAGAGTGGGTGAGATTTTAAAATACACTTCTGCAAGAACTGTACTATGCTGTGGTAAATTCGTTTAACGCTTAGTAATTTTGTATTCACAAATACTTAACATAAAAAATTTTGATTTAATTCCTTTAATAAATGACACATAAACCTAAATTTCGATGAAATTTGTTTGCTTATGACAATGTCAGGCAAATTTGGCAGAATCATTCATCTCTTTTCTGTCTTTCTTTTGTCTTTTTGTCGCTGAATAATTGACGTATTTGCTTTATCGAATACCCTTAAATTGTAATTACTATGCATAACTGTACTCCTTTATATGATGTTTCCAAAAGGGATTCAAATGCAGAATGTATTCGATTAAGTCTGTTAAAAAAAGAAAGCTAAAATTTCTCGCATTGTAGCAATTTTGTACGGAATAAGAACCCACTTATTCCTAGGTTAGACAGCTGAGGTTTAAAAATTTTTCATTAAAATAAAAAATACAACTAAAGATGGCGATAAAAAAAATTTAGCATTATGCTAAGAACGTTTGCCGGTCCCGGCAGTTATAAAATATACACGGCAAGTATTCGCTTTTGTAAAGAGCAAGTATGTGCTTTTGCTTATATTTACAAAGCTGTCAACTCTCCCGTTCTTTCGGGAGATCTTGTTTTTTCAAGGCTGTCAAGTCCCCAGTTTTTTCGGGAGATTTTTCACCTCTAACATCTGAAGAGCAGCAAATACGTAGAAAGAGGCCAAAAATTTAATCAAAAATAAAACTGTTTAAACATTGTGGTAAAAAAAATCTCCCGGGGGGGGGGGGAAACCAGGAGCGTTGGCATTGGGGAAGGGAGAAATTCTCTGTTTTGTATATGCGTCAACACTATGCGGTTTACCATGTACGAAGCAAGTTTGAACGAGTTTGAATTGATACGAGTTTTCATTTTGTGCTGTGATGCATCCCTAGACAGACATGATGCTGCAAGCAGCTGTCAGGAAAAGTTCGCGTCTTTGCAAGTAGTTTGCAGTATGCCTAATTTGACCATCTAACAGCGGATTTTCATTTCCTGCTGAAATGTTGGCCATCACACTGCGAATTATTCATTCAGTTTTAGACAACTTTGATTTTATAGGCTTCGCCCTGTAAATACTTTAACGCCCACACTGTATCATGAACGTATAATCCAAATATCAGCCTACAAAAGCAAAGTACCCAATATCTAATCCATTTTACCGATATTTTTTCACTTTTGCGATGACGAAAATACACATCGTTCTATTATTTGCTCATATATAGGTATATAATCACTGTATATATATATTACGGAGCATTATATATTTATATATGTTACAGTTAAAACCCGAAATCAGTCAAAACCCGAATTAACTAGGGAAAACGTGTTCTAACTGAGTGCGTTAGGGAAAACCCGAATTAACTAGGCAAAACGCGTTCTGACTGACAGCGCTAGGCAAAACCCGAATTAACTAGGGAAAACCCGTTTTATTCGAGTAGCGGTAGCACGTTTTCGAGGGGCCCCTGCAGCGGAGGCATATTTTCGAGGGGGTGACCGGACCCCATGTTTTCCCATGTGAAATCAGGAATGTTAATGCTTTATCCACTAAAAATTGGATTTTGCTCCCCCTTCGAAAATATGCTAACGCTGGCCCTTTGCGAGAGCCCAAAAAACATCAGTGGGTCCGGCACCGCTGTAGGGCCCCCCCTGGAAAATATACTAACGCTGGTCCTTTGCGAGACCCAAAAAACATTACTGTGTCCGGCCATCGCTGTAGGGGGCCCTCCTCGAAAATATGCTAACGCTGGCCCTCTGAGAGACCCAAAAAAACATCAGTGGGTCCGGCCATCACTTCAGGGGGCCCCCTCGAAAATATTCTAACGCTGGCCGTTTGCGAGAGCCCAAAAAACATCAGTGGGTCCGGCACCGCTGTAGGTCGCCACTTGGAAAATATACTAACGCTGGTCCTTTGCGAGACCCAAAAACATTACTGGTTTTCCCTAGTTAATTCGGGTTTTGCTTATCGCTGTCAGTCAGAACGCGTTTTGCCTAGTTAATTCGGGTTTTCCCTCACGCACTCAGTTAGAACGCGTTTTCCCTAGTTAATTCGGGTTTTAACTGATTTCGGGTTTTCACTGTAACATATATATATATATATATATGTATATATACATATATATGTAATGCTTCGTCCCTTTACTACAATATCATAAATAAAATAATTTCACTCTATATTCTACCTTATTGGAGGATCTTTTCCTGGACACAGGACATAAAGGAGAGCTATATTTTATAGCATGGCATGACAACTGTGATGAACAAGCAAAAAGATTATCAATAAAAAAGTCAAGATGTAATTTTCCTCCTCCCCCCCCCCTTTGTGTTCTGTGCCATATTTAATATCAAAAAGTTCTTATTCGAACATATACTTCATACGATTCACTTCATTCGAACATCTTTCTTCATATGCCTGAGGAAATATCATAATATAAAATAAGTATTACTGTATTAAACAACAAATAAATATTAAATCGTGCCCAGTATCTGATGTGCAAATGTTGTTTCATTGTGAACTCGGCATTGTTTGTCTGATATGGGTATTAGAATAAACTGATAGAGCACAAATTTCTTTCAAATTTTTATTTAAATTGTTCTTCATATTGTACCTAAAAATGCATTGATACATTTTGTTTCCAAATAGATATGTTTATTTCGATTATACTGACATAACGTTTACAAAAATGTTTCAAAGCATACATTTTAAGTTGCTGCGCCTGTTTAATAACGCATACAATATTTTCAAATTTGCAAAGAATAATTTGATGTTTGCCTTTTTACGTTTAATACAGTCAAACTCGTTTAAAGAACCTCATTTAACGAGAACCCGGATGTAACGGCAAAATCAAGTATGTTATGTTATGCTGTGTTATAGTAAAGCTACGCAACGGTTATCTGCCAAGGATAGAGGATGCCTTGGTCTGAGAACTTTTCAAGAGGTTCTAATGCGTAATTACATTACATGTGGAGAAAATCAAGAAATAAATTGCAGAGTTACTGTTAAATATACTTTTAAGTGTAATTTCAATTCAGTGAAGGTAAATTGAATAGTATTATAACATTTATACGGCATTCAAAAATGCGAACCTTAAGAGCAAAACAGCAAATTGTGTGTAAAACTTTAAATGAAAACTTGTATTGTATTTCAAAGAAAAATATAGTATAATTTCTATAGACAAGCATATTGAAAGTGCTTCCGTCTTTCATGATACACTTTCTAACATCCATAAAGTAAGAATACCCGCAATTTTAGGCAGATCTGTGTTTTCTTCTTAGTTATCGATAATGTAAAGAATTAATCTATTTTAAAGAACATTCTAAGAATGAAGTTGAATGTTAAAATCTGTGAAATAAAATACGAAAAGGAGAGAGTTAGCCAAAGTAATGTAAATGAAGTTGAATTTATGAAAAAGGGCAAAGAAATATTAACTAGATTTTCAAATTTTACACGTACGAAAGTAGCCAAGTGTAAATCAATATTAGTATCTTTACTACAGAAATAATAGAAAACACTTAAAAAATAATTCTTTTTAATTCTTCAAAAGTATGTATGATTTTAAATGCGGCTATTTAAATATATAGTAAATGAAACTCATGACAACACACTGACATGTATACAATTATGGAATTTAAATATATATATAACAACCACAAAGTACAACATGGCTTTTGAAAATTTGAAATTAAAGGTTACCACACATCTGTTATTGGAGTGAAGTTGGAAAACCGATCAAGAAAACCTTGGCTTGGATGTCTGGTCCGGGGTTTCAGAGTAAGAAAGATTTTTGTATTGAGTAAGGTGGTTCCGCCATTTAGCTATTTCGCAGTCGTGGGACGTACAGTAATAAGGAATTTACGTTGCACAAAGCAGTTTGGAATAAGCATTCGTAAACGTCGAAGTACCTCCATAGTGATATGATGTTAGGATCATGAAATTATGGTCACGAATTAGTTAATTATTACATACAAATTTTTGTTTTACACGTCTCGAAAAAGAAACAGTTGTAAAACGTACAGTAACTTCATAACTAGGGCACAATATTTTGTATAAATAAAATTCCTTTGACTTCATAGAACAAATTAGCTTGACTTCATAGAGCAATCTAGCTTGACTTCAAAGAACAGAGTAGCTGAACTAATGTAAAGTCTATCGAATATTCAGTTTCACAACAGAGGCGTAGCCAGAAATTTTTCATGGGGGGGGGTTATGACTACTACAACTCATTTATATGTATACGTGTGTGTGATAATATAGTGAAGAATATACATTTTGTAAGGCAAAAATTTCTCATGGGGGGGGGGGTTATGACCCCCTTAAGCCCCCCTTGGCTACGCCCTTGGTTTCACATTTTAAAATCTTCAGCCATAAATGTTAAACACAGTGGGTGTTTAAATTACGCTTTAACTTCAGTTGTTTACTGTCTAATTCAAGGGTGTTTCAAATTATTTAGTCTAAGAGCTACAGTTGTTATGCTGCTCTACACAGTAAAAAAATTAAGAAACGTTACATACTTATAGCAGAAAGGTTTCCGAAAGTATAGCGTAACCTTCCGATGCTTTACTCGAACTCACGATTTCGGAAACATAACCCACATTTCGGGGTAAAGTATTTACGGGGAAAGGAAATCTTTATTTGGGACTTCGAGAGTATGCGCTAAGTGCCAAGAGACAGAGGGATAAGAGTGAAAGCGTCTTCCCTAATAGCACAGATGGTCCCAAAAGAGTCGCTGCGACGTCACAGAGGGTCACAATTGTCACAGGACTGTCACATTGTAACTTGCAGGGCCCGATTATGACCAACAGGGGCCCCGGACATTGATGAATTTGGGGCTCCCCATCTATAAAATTTGTTTTCTTTTTCATAAAATTTTGACATATAAAAGAATATTTCAGAACAACATTTGAAACTGGGAGCCCTGGGCAAAGTCCCGATTTGCCCTAGCGATAATAAGGGTCTGGTAACTTGTGAGTGATGTAACTCCACTCTGTGGTTACTGTGAAGTTTATTTGTGACCAGTCACCAGGTGACGTCGCCGGATGAATACTTAACTAAAACAGCACATTATCTCCTGAAAATAATTTTTGTGGAAAAAAAAAAGATTTAAGATTTTTAATTTATATTTATTAATTATGGTATTTTCCCTCCATTTAATAAAATACTCCAAAAAAATTTTTAAGTTTACAAAACAAGCCATGGCAGAATTAACTTTTGCAGCAGTCAGTTTACTTTTAAAGCAAATTGCGGTAAGACAATCACAGCGTCGAGGTAACGTGCTCTCCTATTAACACGTCTGTCCAGGGTTCGATTCTGATCGCTGGTCCTTTAGCGCTCCTTCCGTTAGAGTTTGTGCTGCCATCTAGTGGATGTTACTCGAAACGCTTCATCTAGTGCATGTTACTTTTCTGAAAAACTCAGAAAAATTACTCGTTAATTCGGAAACCTTCGTGAAATACACGGAAAGGTTAATCAATATTTTACCAAAATATGCAGAAACGTTACCCATCTTTTCCAGAAACCTTACCTAAAAAGCAGGAAAACAGGTGAATATTTTTTCGAAATATGCAGAAACGTTTCTAAATACTTTACCCGCATGGTTTGGAAACGTTTCTGCAATTTTAAACTACACGAGCTGCCCCATTTTTTGGGGTAACGTTTCCGATTTTTTTTTTACCGTGTAGTTCTGGCTAGAAGTGTAACAAACCGTATATATTCGTTACGGAATTCGGGTATTTGCTCTGGTTCAAAGCAGGGCCGTAACCAGAGGGGGGGGCTACGGGGGCTGAGTCCTACCTAGAAGTCTCTCAGCCCCCCTAAGATTTTCAAAGATTTCAGTAAATTCACTGATGACTACAAAAGTTTAGCAAAAACATACACTATTCCTTACAACTTGATTTGCTACTCGGGGCAGAAATTCCGAGGGGGTAAGGTAAATCCTTAAAACTCCCGCCACGATTATCCCACGTTTCTTAGACTTGTATTTGGCAGTAAATCTCAATGAAAAAATTGTTAATGGAATAAATATTAGTAGATAAATATTTTAAAATATGACATTTTGTTAAATAAAAATTCTAGGTGAAGATGTAAAAATTGGAAGAAACTCCCTCCCCCGAACTACTAATACTTAGTCAGCCCCCCCAAACTAGATTCAAAGCCCTACCTAGCATGTCATCTTGGTCACGGCCCTGGTACACTTTACTAGATAATTTATTTTAAGCTTTATTTTAGAACTTGATGGTGCTATTTAGTACAAATTAAACATTCATCGTCAATTTTATGAAACATTTTTTTAAATCTCCAGGTGCTTTAAGTATGAAAACTGTAAGGTTTTTAACCAGTGCTAAAAAGTTTGATTCTCGGTAACTGCTTTATTACTGAAATTAAGTTCATTTTCAACTTATTTCTATTTGAAGAAGATTGATAGACACTAAGAGCCTTAGTTCTAGAGTAAATTTTTCTGTACTTGAGAAAGGGAAAAATAGGAAATGTAATTTTTTGACAATCTTTCTGTGCCAGAACAGAGTTTTCAAGAAGCTGAGCTGTAGGTTAGTCTTGCAACTTAACCTGCAAACTATCAGCATTGCAACACAAACTCCAATAAAATAAATAAAAACTTTGTAAAAAAACACACATGAAAGGTTACTTAACTTACTTAATGTGTTTTTTTTTCACAAAGTTTTTATTTATAACACCAGTTTTTGAATGTTTATTTTCACAAACTCCAATCTTTCAGTGAAAAGTGTTGCTATTACAAATTTGCCTTTATAACGTGCAGGTTTGTTGAGTGTTGGCGGCTGTCGATAATTTAAGGCACGTAGTGATTAATTAATCTTAATGTAACAGGTAGAGGTCACTTGTACCATCACAGGTGTATTAAATAGGTTAATAAACCTGCTAGGTGAAGATTAATCACTACGTGCGTAGAGATAGACGCCAATACTCAATAAACCTGCACGTTTATTCGAAATAAAATGGAAATAGCAGCACGTCGCAAACGGGTTAAGTAGGAAGGAGGTGTTGTTCGGGCAGTATTTGTGTGTTAAGCATTTTTAAAGTGATAATCAAACACCGACGTTTCATAAAAATAATACATATTTTAAATAAAAATAGACACCGTTTAAATGGTGAAAGTTTTTATTTTAAAAAATTATGTTGTTCATAAAAGCAACCCTTCCGTGAAAACTGAAACATATGAAAATGTCTTTCAGTTTACCAAACTGTTTTTTTCGACTTATCTACCTCAACCCTGCTCTTCATCCGAGTTATGTTGGTGAGCACTCTGTAATAAAATTTTTATTTAATGTTTGAAAATCTGTGGGGGAAAACATTTGAATCTTGAGAAAGAACCTAAATCTGAACAACTTAAGAACCAAGTAAACCAGTACCAGCGCGTGAATTTTGGAGTCTTTGGATTAAACCAGAGGCCTTTATACAAAGGTTACGTCTTATTTGCGACCGGGGTGAAAAACGTCGCACTTCCGACCACTTTAATTTGAGCGTAGCACTTGCGACCGCTCTTGTTCAAATGTGCAGGGTGGCTTGGGATGAGTCAGAAACTGTCACTGGAGTAGGTGGGGGGTCAGTATAATTAAAGAAAGCGTTGTATACAGTACATGAGCATATACAGGGATACATGAGCATATTATATGATGAACTAAAAATATATGTACGTATGAAAAGCTTAGACCATCTGCAATTAAGAAACATGACCAACAAAATTGGTTTTTCCAAAAATGTTTCACTGACATGAATCGAAATCATGATATTCAGAGGCAGCCTTTATTGAAGATGTTTTTATAGTAGTGTATAAAGTCTCTTTCTCTTATTTGCATTATAGTTACATTCTTTTTAAACTTGATGTAAGAAAATAGAATGCTTAAGCATGGGTTGGCTGATTTAGCTGCTTTGTAAAAAAAAGGTTTCAATTCTATAAAATGAGTTACCATTATTTGTCCAGGAAACAGAATGATACTTAAGATGATCTTATGAACATATACCTCTCCCCCCACCCCATATTTTAGACTATATAAACTACTGAAAATATTGTTTTTAAAATGCAAACAAACGTTTTTTGGCTACAATAAAGCTTTAGTTTTTTCACTTTTACTCGAAATGTTTATTTTTTTAATGCCTTGGTACACTAAGAATTTGTTTCAGGTAAACAGTTGAAACTTTAGAAAAAATTTACCTAACCTGTTTCTTTAAAAATACCTAACTTTAGAGATCTGAGGGAAAAACAATTTGAAAATACTGGTTTTTGTGCTTTTTTAATTTTTATGTTTTTAAAAGGGTTTTTTGTGCTTTTTTTACTGTTATTTATTTTTTAACAAAAACAAAATCGCTTCTTACTATTCTCAGAATACCGTACAAAATTTTAAGATAATAAACTTAATAGTTTTTTAGAAAAGTGTACCAAACTAACACGCTGTTCAAAAAAGCTCTTTGAACAGCATGTTAGTATATGTAATGATATGTAAAAAAGTTAATTAGCTGTTAAAGACTAATTTTTGAATCAAATTCGTTGTTTTAAATTTATATATGGAATGTTATGTTTGTACATACAGCATACAAAAAATTTCATTTCTATCTCTATTTTGAAATAAAATACATGTTAAATCTTTTGCAAGAAATGCCTCTCTTTACTCGCCGAGATGTTCTGTGTGCTTAAGTGTACGTATTAAGTACTAAGATCAGTGCTCTATTATTATTTTTTTTTCTTTCTGAATGCTTTTCAGATATTGCATTTTTCTGTAATAGAAAAACGGATTTTTTTTCTCTCATTACGTATTTTAAATTAAATTAAATTACTACTAAAAATTGCACTAAATACTTCAGTAATAAAATACATGAAATTTTAAATACATGTATGCATTTCTAAAAGGAAATAATTTAGTGATTTCCGTAAGAGAACACAAGTGCATTAATATTAAACAGATAATTTCACCAATTTTAAATACGTAAGGCGACGAAAAAGTACAGCAATATAATAGACGAATTATAATTTCTAGAAAACAATTTTAAAAAATAACTATTGGGTATATTTACAGTGTTAATCACGTAACAGTCGTTCTCGCATAATAGTCGCACTCTCGTTTTGAAGCAGAAAAAATCGACAAAATAATTTTCCCGCATAAATGCCACAGTCATGTATTTGGCCTTCATTCATATCTATAAAAAAATATTACTATAAAAAGAAAAATACCACTTTTTCGTGTGCAACTGACAAAACTATTATTTGATATACTGCAGATAATGTGACAACGTTGGTAAGTTAGTATTTTTCCTTCTTCTTCTTCTTCTTTTTTTTTTTTTTTTTTTTTTTTTTCGTAATTCCAGTAATCTTTAAGCTTTAGAATGTACAGCTGCGGGAAAAAAAAGTCCCATTTGCTCTTTATTTCGCCATCGATCGTCGTATAGCAAAGTTATATATACCATTCGTTTGCAAATAACGCGTACTTTAATTTACTATTAATTTAATTTGCATAAGGGGCCGTCTTCATATTTAATTCTGCATCAACTTCGTTTTTCTCAATGGCAACCCCATATTTTGACTTTATTAAGCGAAAGAAAACCTTCAAATTACCCAAAATATAAATTTTCACCAATTTTCTAAGATAATTTCCGGAGATATTGCGAATTCATTTTTGCGCGTTTTTAAGGGACTTTCTGCAAATTGAAAAACGTTATTTGAAGGTTCCGAACTTTTCGCCTTTCATTTATTTCGCTCGCGAGAATTAAAAGAAATTAATATTATTTTCAAGAAAAATATTGTTCCCATCTCTCTTAAAGTTTTTTGTACTGAGAATATCAAGGTTAGAATAGAATATTTAGTCTGTCCAAATGACCCGTGAGTTCATAACTTCCTTGGTTCGTACACATGATTTAAGGGGAAATTGCAAAATGACTGCTAAGGATTTTGAAAATTTTTGTAATTTTGAAATTGTTATTCAGTGTTTCCCTTCATGTTTCTCTTAGACAGCTGAAATGTTGGCAGGAGTTAGAGGCTGCTCCCTCTAACCCCTGCTCTTCTGACTACAAGCATGAATTTGCTCGACTCAGCTATGGTCGAACTTAAAGAATGGTTTCATGGTTGAAAATTTATTTGTTTGAATTTCATGTAAAAAACGCAATTACTTTTTTGCCGACCCAATATTATCACTGTGTTTGTTATTTCACTTTCTTCATTTAATACTATCTCCTGCAATGTGCAATATTCTTAAGACTTTTGGCGGTATTTTAATTTATAGTTAGATGAAATTTTTTTTTACAGAAAAACGTGATTTTGAATGCTTGATAATGTATGGGGAATTCCAAAGACCTAATGTTTCCCATATTAAAAAAGGTCACATTCATGCCTGGAAAGTTGAGGATGTTAGTTTTTCAGAAATAGGACGTTGTATTAGAAGACGTACATCTACTGCATCTAATTCTATACCTGGAAAATATTTTATTTGGGGGAATATGGTAGCGGAAGCAACAATACACGCTTTATAGAATCCCCAACAAACTGTAAAAACCTCTAATTTATTTGCTTCAAAATTTGATATTTTTAATAGAGGTAGGTATCTTTTACTGTGTTTTTGCACAAAATAAATCTAATTTACATTTATTTTATGCAGTTTTCAAAAAAATTTCACTTAATAAATTTATATATGGTCCCTTAACTTATGAAAATAAAACATTTTATTTAATATAAATTATACTACTAAACGTAAAAATTTGAAATTTTGCACAGCCATGTAATATTAATTTCTGCATCTATTTCCATGGAAATTTGGCTAGGTCGCTATTCATAATTTTTTGAATATTAATTTAATAATTCACAATTCATATTAATAATTTATTAAAAATCATAATAACATTAAATTATGTCGTGGGGGTTATATTATTTGGGTCGTTTAGTTCTAATAGTACGAATAAATATCAGCTTCTTACTACCAATATTATAAGAGATACGAATTGAAGTATGAAAAAATATTTTAACATAGGGGGAGGGGGATTTTGGGTGCTCATAACTCACTCATTTTCTGTCCAAATTTATTCAAAATTGGTGTCCGGGGCTAAAATGAGCTAAATTTTTGAAATATGAAGTGAATTCTAGGGGGTTGTTATTGAGAAAAAAAAAGTTGATGCGAATTTTAATATGTAGATGGCCCCTTATGCAATTTTTATGCATAGCAAATTAAAGTGTGCGTCAATCGTAAACGATTGGTATCTGTAACTTTGCTGTGCGACGAACGACGGCTGAAAAATGTACAAGTGGGACTTTTTTTTTCCGCAGCTGTACAATATTATGTAATGGATATCCTCCGCTCCTAGACTTTTATCGTGAAACAAAATCGGCAAAAGAAGTGCGCGGGTAAGCACAGTAGTTTATATCTTGTTTGCTTACACAAACATTTTTATCCAATTAGAACATTTTTTGTTTGAACTTTTGAATGTACAATATCCAAACTTGCTTCCAGTAATGAACTGGTTATTAAATGGTTTTCTTTGAATATAAGGCCTAAAAAAAATAATTTATTCTTAAAAAGGAGTCATTCAATCTGAACTCTTACGGTATGGGAGGGTGTAATAAAAGAATGATGAAGGAAAAATATTTATTCTTAAAGGGTATGTGAAAAATGGTTGAAATTAGAATGCTGAAGCATAATATGAAAATTTTTCCAGCCAAAAAAGTTGATAAACAAACAGCAGAATTAACTGATGTGAAGTAGAAAAAAATGCAAAACTCCAATGACCTTGAAAATAAACGAAACGTTAAATACATTCAATATTTGCAGAAATGTATATTTTAGAGGTTTTCAATAAAAATTCTTACGATTTCCTTAATCATTAGTAAAATCGTGCAAACAATTTAAATTTCTGCACGAAAAATTCGTACAACTTGGCAGCCATGATTTTATGGAAGAATCTGCCGTATTTAAATTAAAATCTAAAAGTTTTGCTTATTACGACTTACCCCCCCCCCTCCCTCACGCCTCACCCACCCATCAACCCCTGACACTTAAAGCGGTCGCAAATGCAACGGTCCCGTCCTATCAATCATGTAATACACCTGCTTTTAAACGGAAGCGGTCGCAAGTGAGACGATTTTTCCCCCGGTCGCAAATAAGAGGACACCTTGGCCCATAGTATTCCATAAATAATTTTTAATTATTTTCAATTTGCTAAATGATCTTTCAGCTTCTGCGGAAGTAACCGGAATTGTATGGAACAGTAACACGCATTCTAGCACTCCATATTTTCTCATTATTTCTTTACAGAATTGGTGAATAGTCATACTTAATTCATGCCTTAGTTAATTCAGGTAGAAGTAGGTGGTAAATATTAAGAAATTGAAGGAAAAAGTTGGGGCCTATTATATCAGAATATTTACTTTGGAATTTGTCACAGTTTTGTAATAAAGTTGTTTCATCTACATCCAATAAAAATGATGGTGTTAGAAAATTGAATATTTGACTGGCTGCACTCATACCACCAAAACATGCATTTAATTGAGCTATTTTTGTGTCGAGTACATAGTAATTTTAAGTATTTCTTCCCTGTTTCGAAATCGGTAATCAGTAACTAATTCATCAAAATGTTTTTTTTTTAATTTTCTTTTGCCTTTTTTCTTTAAAATGGGGATCTATACCATATTTTCTAGCGGATTCACAGGCTTTGTACTTGAACGATTCGAATTGCATATTTGCATTTGATTCTGCTAAAGCTCTACTTGCCTCGTCCAGATTGATATCGCATTTTTGGAAAGTTTTAGATGCATAATTGATGTCATTCAGTACACGGTGCATGAATTCGCAAAGGAACACGAACTCGAAATTTAGCATTTTTGTTTTAATACTTTCTGCTTGACTACGCTCGTCTTTACTGGAACTCTTAGAACTATTTGTAATAATGCTTTGATAACATCGAAAAAACGAAGTTTTATTGCAGATATTGTACTGAACCTACTGGACCATCTAGTCGGATTTAGATTTTTTATAGTGGTGTCCGACTCGTCTGTGAATTTTGACAGCAGATCCCAACGTTTGATGCTATTTCCGAAAAAAATATACAAATCTTGCAGCGTTGCGAAAAAAATCTGTAATTCGATACAAGTTCAAACGGCATCATTTACCATTTACCCCCAAATTCAAATTATGAGTGGCGCAATGTATGTACTCCGCATTAGGCTGGATATCCTTGATCTGTTTTTGTACACCATTATACACACCGCTCATCACACTAGCTCCATCATAACCTTGACCCACATATTTTTTTAAGTCAATATTTTTGTCGATAAAAAATGTAGTCACCTGGTTGACTAAATCTGCCGCACTATGATTGAATGCTCCATAAAAGCCTAGAAACGCGTCCATGTCAACTGGCTGTCCATTTTCCGATCTGGTTATTACTGCATACCTCACAACAATGCTTAGCTGGTCTACTTTCGATATGTCCTGTGTCGTATCCATAATGATTGCGAAAAACGGTGACGCTCTAATTTGTTCTAGCAGATGATTTTCAAGTGCGGTCCCCAAGCACTCAATCATTTCATTTTGAATTGTTGCACTCAACTATCTTGTAGATCCTAGAAACAAACAAGAAAGACAAATCATGCAGAACGCATCGATTATGAAACACTTCCCAACATACTAGTGCTCGCGCGCACACACACAAATCCCCTAAGCAGACAGAACTTGCGTAGATTTGTTTTAACACAGTACTCGAAATCGGTTAAAAAGAAAAAGTTGGAAAGTGTTAAAAAGTGTTAAAAAGTATGATTTTGAATGAACATTAGAATCTAAACAGTCAATGAAAATAAACAAGAAGATAAATAAAATGAGAATAAAACTTAGAAATAAAAAAAATACCTTTGGGCATATCCAAAACCCACTGCAATACGTGATCATATCGGGCGAGAAGCTCTACAAAGGACAGAAAATTTCCATTAAACCTTTCCTCACTTAAATTTTCTCGGTGTCCTCTTAAAGCCAATGAACTCTTTGCTAGGGTAAGTATGACATCGAATTACCTTTGAAGAACCATTTTCCAAAAAGACTCTTCTTTACGAATTTCGTTTTCAAGTTCTTTGTCGATAGTATAATTTTTTTCCAAAGTACACAGCACATGCTTCCGTCTGGCCACTCGAGAAACTGTGTTATTTCTTTCTTTCTGATAAATGTCTCCAATCCCGAATGCCCGTACACCATGCATTATTCATTTGCGAAGCAAATAACCAGCAGGGTTGACAGTAGGCAGCATCTAGAATTTTAGAATAACACAGCCAAAAACGATGAACTGGTCCATATTTAGAAGTTGAAAAATAGTACGATTTTGAAAAACACCAGTTGTTGTGGTGGGAGTCTTTCGGAAAAGGCCCTAAAGGCTGTAATGGCCGCATATCAAGAATTTGGCGTTTTTGACTATTATTTAATATCTTGTTCGTAAAGTTTCCCAAGTCATAAGAAGATTGGTGGTTCACATATTCCAAACATGATGAGGTCGATGATTCCTCCGCTGTTAACTGTGTCATGCAGACATCGTCGTCGTTGATGTGATCGATGACATCGTCATCGGTGGCGGAATCTTTGACTGTATTAATTATCAAATCTTCTTCAATAGGCTTCTCAACCAGTACTGCAGTGGTCACATTATTTGAGTCACTATCAACCGAAATATTTGGGCCAAGACTAATTGTAGAAGGCTGATTAAAAATTTTGTCTATTTTAGGTAATTTTTGTTTACTGTCTTCTCTTTCCTGACGTTGTTTGCGCTTAAACGCACCACTAGGTCTGTTTTTTGTCGATAATTTTATATCTCTCAGGGGCGTAGCCAGAAATTTTTCATGGGGGGGGGTTACGACTACTGCAACTCACATATATGCATACATGTGTGTGATAATGGAGTGAAGAATATACATTTTGTATGGCAAAAAATTCCTCATGAGGGGAGTTATGACCCCCCTAACCCCCCCGTGGCTACGCCTCTGTCTCTAATACATGCAAAATTATTCTTTTACAAGGAACAAGAAACATAAAGTAATGCTACGCTACAAAACATCTTTGGGGAATCCCCGACAAACATTTTATATCGATTAACGTTTGACAGGATTGATCGATAGTGGTAGAAAACCTATATAATCATGTACGTAGCATTTCTCAAGTAAATATATATATATATGTATACTGGAACTCGAATACTTATAGTTATTTTTTCAAGTAGCAGTTTACAGAAAAAAATTCTGTCCGAAACTTGTGGGGAATTCCCGAGAATTCTTTCAAGAGTTTGTGATGAAAATCATATGTTTTTCGTGTCTAAATAATGTACCTTTGCTTTGCGTTTCTAAATCAAAATGTTTGGTATTCAATTTTCATCTCTCTCTCCACTTAGCTTTTCGGCTAGGTAAAATGTTTTTCTGTCCGCGACGCTGTGTCTGTCTTTTCTGTTCTCTTCTAAATTACTTCGGGTTTAGCGTATGCAATGTAAATTCATCGGTGCCTGCTTGTCGTTACTTCATGATAGAGTTGTCATGATTAGAGTAGTACTGTCGATATGGCAAGAGTCAAAAGTAAAAAACACCGTCTTATTTGACTAGCGTAGTACTTAGTATAAGCGAAATCGCCATGGAGAGGTACTTTTTATAAAATAAAATAAAAACTGTGGTTTCTCATAAGACTCAATGTTGAATGTAAAAAATATCAAAGTTCTATATATTTTTACTGATTCTCTGTAGTTTTTCATTTATTTAACGAGATCATTATCTTATCATAATCTACTAATATCGAAAAATTTAAACGGTAACTCTCTGACCAACAGTACTGTCTTAAAGTCGTGTTGCAACCTATTTTATTTACATTCCAAAGATGAGAGACTTTGCAGCTAGTTCAATACGAGATTTCCTGGCCAGATAGCTTGGGGGCCCCGATACACCGCACTGTCTAGCCCTTCGATAGTTAGGCCACTTTGTTTTATTATGATCTAAGTGAAGAACGCTCAAAACTTATGAAATCTATGATAAGTCATGTGTCGTAGTATTGTTACCGAATTGTCTCATTGAAATGCGTGAAGGAATTTCTGTAGTATAGATCGCTATCGCTGATAGCGTATTTAATTGTTGAGGAACGTAATAACACTAATGCCTTAATGACAAAATCTAATTTTTTATATAATACTTTTCTGTTAGAAGTTTGTGGTTGTCTTGGATTCCTTAAATGAAAGTTACTTTTTTCGAAATTCTATAAAATATTTCCGTAAGTTACTTCTGGTGAGTTTTTTTAAGTTATTCTAATTTTGAAGTATTGTTTTTTTTAATATAGTGACTTATTTCGGTTTGAGAAATAAACTTTTTCATAGGATATTAGAGCCCTTTCCGTCGATTTTTAAGCTTTTAAAATCCCTTCCGTGGTTCCTTGGAAGACAAAAGAAGTTACCAAGGGTGAAGGCCATTTCAAGAAAAATTGTTCTTCCCGATAACGACAGATTCCTCACGTGTGTGTCAAACATGTTCATCCTCTCCCTACTCTGAGAGTTCTAAAGCTGAAAGATATTGACTTTTTTTACATTTTTTTAACGAAATAATTGTAACATAAGGTACTGACATTGAAATACAGAGGAAGAACATGCACATGATTAAATGGAATGGTAGGCAAATACCATACTGCAGGGCTCTGCGCGAGTCACTTTTTTTTTCAGATTGTTCACTTTCGGTTACTATACAAAAAATAAAATGTAGTATACTATTCAAGTACTAGTAAAATTAAAAAATTATTATCGAAAGTGACCAATCTGAAAAAAAAATGACTTTTAGTGAAAAAAGTGACTCGCGCAGAGCCCTGATACTGCTTTTACAAAGCTGGTTGGGTATCGAGAACCCCTGCAGATTTCATTTCCATTTCGTATGAGTAGAGTTAAAGGCACAAAGTTCATGTCATTTAAATGTCAACGTGAAAAGGGTCATCTACCATCATAGAGTGTGAAAGAATATGTTACAATTCTAGTTGTAAATAAACACAATTCTAAATATTCAATAAGTCTACCTAATTTTTAAGAACGTGTATCTAAATATTTAAAAAATCCATCAATTTAATTTAGCGACTTTTGCAAAGAAATATTTAGTATCACACTTAACGCCAGGGTGATAGACTATCATGTTACAGTGTAATTATATATAATTGTATACTTTTAGAGACACTGAATAGAGCCTGACTCACTAGTAAAAAATTAAATAAATGGAAAAATTAATCATATTTAGCTACAAAAATTATTCACAATTGACTTTGTTTTCTTCTAGATTAAACAAAAATCTCTGAAGTACAAACATTAGTTAGAAAAGGTTAACGCATTAATTGTTGAAATGCCTGATTTGATAGTAGATTTTGCAGATCAAATTTTAAGCCTTTGGCATCTCATACAAGAACTCTGTACAAAGAACAGAACAGCATTTTGGTAACATTTTCAACTAATTTTAATTGGCCAAATCAGATGTCATAATTTTCAAATTAAAATACAGGGGTCTTTTCACTAAGGCTGATACTTTTTTTAAATCTGGGGGGGGGGTGTAAAGTCTTTCGTTATTGGAAAAACCAGGATACAGACTTAACTCATTCATGTGGAACGTCAGCGAAAGGAAATATTTTGCTCCTTTCAAAATCATTTATGGGCGCACTAAACATCACAAGCCTCATTGAAATTTAATTCGCAATTTAATTCCGCACAGAAACAGAAATGTGCGAATTAAGGGCATTTATTTTCATATCCGAGTCATTTCAACTGACTGATGTTCTCTCAACCCGATCAGCTTCAACTGGATCACAGTGAAAACGATCAATAATCTGCATACTGGAAAAATCACCTTCGTACATTGAAGCTCATTTTTAATCGACTTGAAAGCAGAAGGCTTGGTTTCCCATGCCTTTATTTTAAAGTATAAGCAACGGTTTCTGAGGAACAGATTGAAGAGTTTGAATAATTTAAATTAATTTTTAATCAGGTACATCAGGTGAAATGGATTTTTAATCATGTCCCGTCGAAGTTCCTAGCTTGAAGTGTTGCCATGGGAACCTTGGCACACAGCGAAATTTTTGATTGTTTTTTAAGCGGTTGTCAATAAATTAAGTGAGAAATTCTACCTTTTCCACTTTTGGGCACCGGCATCCCAATTTTCTTCCATGCTACATCCCTGGTCCCCTCATATATTTTTGTGACGTCATGTGAGAAATTCTCGTGACTGACAAGAGAGGCTGCAGTTCTGACATTTTGGTCACCCCATTTTCTAGCAAAGAGTCATGTGACCTAGGGGGTTGGCCATTTTTATCCGAGATTGCCACAGTTAGATGGCCCCTGGTTCACATGACTCTTAGCTAGCAAAAGATGTGCCCAAAATGTTAGCACCGCAACCTGTCCTTAACGTCAGCCAGGGAAATTCTACTTTTTTCACCTTTTGCGCCCCTCGTTCTCCGTATCAGACCCAAATAATAAGTAGAATATGTCCTAAAAACACAAAAGTCTCAACTCAATCGCAATGTATCCAGGCGTGAAATTCTCTATTGGATGAATGATATCGGCTGATAGTTCTAGTTGAATATCGAACAGACATGGAAACAAACCTCGGAACGGTTACGCGGATGCGTAGTCAGTTAGATTACAATTACATTTCTTTTACAGATGCAGATTACGGTTACATTATGATAATCCTAAGTATTGATTTTGTCGACTGGTTAGATTGCGGTGTCCCAAATATTAATTTTGTCGATTGCGATCAGATTACAATACTCAAACTAAAAAAAAATAAATAAATAAATAAATAAATCTGAAACCCTTTCAGATTTTAAATACGAACCAAAGTGCTATAGATTAAAAGCGTATCATAATTTATGCGTCGTCCCTATTTTCTTCCTTATTCCAAGGATGGAAGGGGTATCATTATTCATGAGTGAGCAGTATATTTCTTTCTTCTTTTATAAAACCCATCTTTGGAATCGAATTCTATCTTAAAATCGCCTACTAAAACTATTTTACAATCTCCGCCAAGTATATTACAGCTATACTTCACCGTTTTAAATAGTGTTTCGAATGTGCATCATAATCCATGAGTGTGCCGGGTTTGTCTTTCGTGGGTTGATTCCTACTGAAATGCCCCGACTCTCGCCAAGGTGGCGATCATTAAACATATGGAGCTTCCACTACGATTTTTTGTATTTATGTCGCAATCGTAATTTAGAATTAAAATGGCGATTTGGAACAACCTGTAAGTAAAGCATTTCGTTAGATGCTTATTTTTTTTGGGGGTTGCCAATGAATGTAATTTTAATAATTAAATGTCTTCCAATTCCTTAACGGGTGCGTTGATCGCTCATTTGTTCACTTTAGTTTTCATCTAGTTCTTTTGGGAGCGTTGAAACGTGCATAACTCCTAGGGACCCATGACTGCGAAGCTCGCCAAAGTGCGGCAATTTTTTAGGTTGGCGAGAGTGGGTGGGTTAAAATAGGAACCAACTCTTTCTTGTTCCACAAAACACATCTTTGGAATCCAAAGCTATCTTAAAATCGCATACTGAAACTGTTTTACAATCTTCGCCAAGCATATTCCAACTATCCTCCAACTTCGCCAAGCATATTCAAAATGTGCCGTGTTTTCCTTTCTTATTCCACAAAACACTTCTTTTGGTGAATTTACTCATGAAGAATCAGGAATCTTTTGGTGAATTTACTGATTTTTTGGTAAATTTACTCATGAATAACAATATTTTAATAATTTGAGGTAAAAAATATAATTTTCTATCAAATGGCAGTTTTTAACCATGACTCATTAGATAACATGGTAAGGAAATAGATCGGAATAAACAATTTTGTATTAGAAAGGTATTTTAATTTTAATTTTTTATTTAAGATATTTTCTAATATTTTTAGCATTCACCAGAAATTTTAAATAGTTTTACTTTATGAAAATTAACCTGTGTTTCACTACTTGAAGGCCTAGCTATGAAGTCAGAGTTTCAGTTGTTAGGCTTTCTATATGTAGGAGATGTTGTCGAACCCCAACTGCCGCGAGTAGAATCAACACCTCATATAGTCTGTTCGCCGAGCCGAGAGAACGAAGCTAAACAATTGCACGTGCAAACTGGCAAAGAGTAAACACCTGGCATTTTGCCAAAGC
>JAWZYV010005114.1:0-10542 GCA_038373885.1 Cheiracanthium punctorium | reverse complement strand
GAAGAGACTGGGCAGACGTTCGATGTTAAAAGAGCAGAATAGCTCTCTTGATGTTATTTTTATTTTTATTTCTACCTCTCAATGTTTTTAAATGTTAGTGTCGTCGTTGTATTAAAGTTTCGTCTCATTAAATGTTTAAAAAGGTTAACGTCTATTTAATTTGGAGCGCTAGCTCCATCCTACATAAATACATATAAAAAGTATGAAATCGATATTAAAATACGATTCTCCTGAAACGACAAGTTCAATTAAATTAATTCGAGTGAAGCTGGGCCGAGCTTTTAATCATGATTTTTGAACGGGCAAGGTCGGGCCATCCCTCAGTTTAGTTTGATCAAGGACCGGGCCGGGCTTGAAATTTTCGGCCGGTGCAGACCTCTACCGGATGGATACAAACCAAAAGTAAGTTGATTAGTCATAAAATACGTCTGTACCATTGAAATAGAAGAACAACTGGATAGACTGTAAAACGCTGAAAAAGTGAGGCCGTTGCCACCGCTCGATTCAGCTACCAGCAACATGACTGCCGATTGAATCCCAATTGCGTGCTACAGAGACAAATAACATTTTTGACACAGGAAATTTATTTAGCTCTCACACTAATTGTAATGTGTTTTGTGGGATTACGGGCAATTATCTGCACGTGGGATCTAAGACAGGGGAGGATGCCCTCCGGGGGGGTCTTTCTGAGGCGTCCTAACCCGTATTTATACTAAATTTCGGAGGAAACCAGGCAAAACTCCGAACGGTTAGGTAGGCGAACGCGACCTGATTTTGAACTAGGCACCATCCGTCTTCCAGTACAGAGCACTATGCACTCGATCCCTGGTGGTCCTCTCACAGCATTAAATAATTATGCTCAAAACAATCTAGACATAATATAAAATTCAACGTATTTTCCAGGAGACCCAAAGTAGCAATCGGCAAACTGCGAATGTATTTTTGAAAATCTATTGCCAGTCGAGTGACATGGATCCGAAGATATATTTAGGCACAGCTGGCTGTGGGGGGGGGTGGTGCTGGTAGTTAAGTCGAGCTATGGCAACGGCTACTCGTTTTCATCATTGAGGCATTTGGGCAGTCTACCCATTTGCCCTTCTATATCGATGGAATGTAGCAAAGATTTAGAATACGTATCTTCCTAGAACGCTTGAAGAAACAATTATTATTTATGTAACTGCACTACTACACATGCGCATGCTACTATTATGGCCATTTGGAGGCTTAAGATATTTCTCGTTGAGCTCAGTGATTCGTGTACCTACGTTTTGTACAAACTGCTTGCAAAATCTCAGGTAAAATCGAAAAGGATTTTAAAGAGAAAAAAAAGTAAGCACTTTTGCTTCAGAAAATATGCACGCAAACGTTGTTAGTTTCCACCATTTCATATCATTAAAAAAAGTTTTTAAGTGTACTGGAAAAAAAATTGTTTTGTTTAGTGACAAAAATTTCGTTGTTTCATGAAGATATATTTTTCTTGATCCAACAAAATATTTTGTTGTCTTAAGTAAATTATTTAGTTAAATGATCACCAACCAAATTCTGTTGAATTAAATAAAACATTTCTTACCGAGTGTTAATAAAATTTGTTGATTGGGTCTCATAAACAATGGTATATTCTTCGAAAACTGAATTATTGAAAACAAAATTTGTTTTATAATTATCAATTTAGTTGAATGTTTCTGACAAGAATTTTAGTTTTAGCAAGCCATGATAGGAAATTAGACCAAAACCTCACCATTTTTTAAAAAAGTGATTGTACAGAAAGATAAGGTTTAAAAGATCGATCTGTCAATGAAAAAAAAAAGTGCTTATTTCAGTCTTTTCTGCGAATGTTTTTGAGAATTTGCCTGGTATTTCCTTAACATACGTTCAAATAACGCTTATTACAATGTGTGTATCAAAATATTTCAAACACGTGAACAACTTGTATAACTAATTAAGAAGGATTTACTACATTAATTTTGAGCAAACTAAATATGTCGCTGGTTAACCGCTCCATTTTTTCTAATTTATTACTAGGGCAATGTTGTAACTTGTTGGATATTATTTTGGATAGCTTTCTTTAGCAGAACAGAGCAGAGCATTTTGGTATTGCCACACCTTTTTTTATCAGTTTGTATGGTTCGAATAGTTTATTACGAACTACAAATAATGTGATTCAAAGGATCTTTTCCACTGTGAACTTTCCGCCCCAGTGATTTCACTTCAGAGGAACCCGTTACTCAACGAACCAACCAACAGCACACAACACCTACAATTTACTCATTTCACAAATGCCAGAGAAACCTGCGAACAGATTTTAAAAATTCCGCATTAATACAACCCATGGATCTGAAATTAAAAGTATTAATCAACCACTAAACATGCCTTAAATTTAATTACAGGAAACCTTTTATCCGAAACATTAATTTTAAGCATAAATCACCCCCTAAAGCCGCACTTCTGAAAAGTCGAATTTAAAACCCTCTGCTTTTTACACGGAGAAGTCATAAATAGTAGAAATTGATTACGTCGACTGCATTCTCGGGCAGTATTATTTAACTCGATTTCAAAACAGATGTTTCTGGCAGTCTCTCCTGGTAACTATAAATCTTGCCGATTCTATTTGCTATGCAGGCGGAATCCAGAAGTATCTTTATTTCTCCCATTTGTCACGTATAAAATGATAGTCAAACGGCGGTAACTAATGAGACAAGATGCTTCAATTAGATTGTACTTTCTTTTCGTTCGTTCTTTCTTTTTTTTCTTCGAGAAGAGCGTTTTTGTGGGGTAACGTCGTGCTTGTTCATTTTCTCTTTTTTTCCCCCCTTCACAATCAATTTCTAGACCAAATGAAATAAATGTTTAGTAAATAAATGATTACAAATCGTCCTTTGGATGAAAAATAAAGACTGAGGAAAAGCGTTTGATAGCTTTAGATCGCAAGACAAGAGATGAAAAAGAATGGATGATGCAGAAGGGGAGCTCTGAGAATGCGCGTGAAGGGATGTGTTTTGTGCGTGGCGTAAATAAAAAGGAAAGATAAATCTTGATAAATGTTTCGATTACTAAACGCTTTCCAATTTCATAAAATAGTCGTGCCTTTCTGTCAAATATTCAACTACAGAAAAAATAACACATGGAAACACTAGTGAGGAATAATAAAATCACAAGAAAAAAAATCACTCGGCAGTTCTATTGAAACTGCCTCGGGATATATTTATGTAGGATCACATATCGTTTAGTCAGTTGTAAGGCGCCCATTAAGAAATGACGAATGTAACAAATACTTTTAACAAATACTTTCACGAAATATTTATTAACACGGTATATTTTTTTAAATATACGCGGTGTATCGTAACCAGAGTTGGCCAGTACCGCAAATACATGTATTTGAAATACATTTTCAAAATACATTTGTATCTTGTATTTGGCATTTTCACTAGTAGAAAGCAAAGTATTTTGAAAATGTATTTTAAAAACCACTTTCAATGTTTCTTGTAGTTTCCAAATACTGAAAATACATATTGTATTCTGACGTTAAATTAATCGTCCCACCGCAGATTTCTCAGATGGAATGTACAAATGAAAATGATGAAATTGCTGATGCTCACTCTCCCCCGCTCTTGCTGCTATTTATCAGCTGCACAAGCATTTCAAGTAGTAACTGAGAGGGGCGGCCCTCCGCAAACGTAAAATGGCGTCCCCCTTTTATGCTCTAGATAAAGTTTTTCTCAGTTTTTGAGTTCGGAAAAGCCCGCCTTCGAAGATGGCGCCCCGATGCAATGCTTGCCTTGTCGGGCCTCTCCTGGTAACTGAAGAAGTGTTAGGCTCTCTTGTGATCTTTAAATTCCACTAAACAGGAAAGGAGAAAAAAAGGTCTTTTATGCTCCTGTTTGGAATAGTATAATGATGTTTGGTCTAGGAATTTTTCTAGATTTATAAATGTAAAATGAAGCCAAAAAGAAGTAAAGACATGCTTGAGTAGTATTTCTTGGAATTTTTAAACAGTTTGAACTGCGTTACTAAGTTAGAGAAAATAATACTGTCAGTATTTCTGTAGTGATAAGATGGGTTATTGGTTATTGTAAAGGGATTTTTAAATAGTTAAAAATGTATTGCTAAGTTACAGAAAATAATATCGTCAGTATTTCTGCAGTAAAAGGATGTGTTATTGGTTATTGTGGTTAACACAAAGCTACACGGGAACAATCTGCCTAAGGGAGGAGGGTTTCTTGGCTGGAGGACTTTTTAAGGGGTTCTAATGCATATTCACGTTGTATCTCGAGAAAACCTCCCAAAAATCTAGATCGTTAGATCGACAGCCGTGCTTAATAATAGTATGGGGTGAATCAAACCTCCATTCTAAATGATTGTGAAACATGTAGTGTAAATTTTAGCGGAAATTACTTCTAAATTTTGTCTGTAGATGGAAATGATAAAGTGAAGATGCAATCCCTTCACCAGTTATGAAAGCTGAAAACTTCGAAAAATGTAGAACATTTAATTCTAGCGTAATTTTTAAAACTCGCTTACAGGTAAAACTTAAATTTTATTATAAAATGGACTAAACTGAGTATTTATGTTCAAACGTTTAACTGAAATCCATGAAAATACATGCATTTTGTATTTTTTTCAATTCTAAAAGTATTTTGCATTTTAATATGTTTGAATCCATGTATCTTGTATTTTGTGTCAAAAATACATTTTCGATGTATTTTGCCCAACTCTGATCGTAACAAATCTACTTATAATACCTATTACATATACTGATACTATCAATCTTCGTTTCTTCTACTAATGCTCAGTTTAAATCCTCCATGGTTCATTGGTTCATGAAAAATATTTAATTGTCATCTGAAAATCACTTTAGAATCGTACAAATTGCAAAAATGACGTAAAGTGCGTGCCTGAATTTGTAAATCTCAAGCAGTTTTTAATTTATGACGTCACGGTTTTGACTGACTTCAAAGATACCCCGGGTAGTCGAGTCAATTCATGTGGTTATTTCACACAGCTAGATTTCAAAAGTGTAGTATTGAAACTTACGACAACGTTGAAAAGAAAGTTATATACCCAGGAACATGATATGGGAATTTAATCTTCGTTAAAAAAAGAGCAATGAACAAAAGATACATTGAGATGAGATGCTTGAATTATATACAGTGAAACCTCGATGTATCGTTCCCGCATTTATCGTTTTCCCGTATTGATCGTTTTATTTCTATGGTCCCTATGTACAAATTGTATTTGAATAACGTTAAAGAAACCCGCATCTATCGTTCTCCAAAAAGTGACTTTCCTGCGTTCATCGTTGTAACATTTTTCTCCTTACCAAAATGAAACTGAACGTTAAGCGGATCCATATGGCATACAAACTGTAAATGTTTCTTGGTATGATTTCTTGGTTTATTGATGATCAGATGAACACTGGTTGCATGTTGAAGATGATGCGTATACCTTGAAATAAAATGATATTTCCATTAATCAAGACGGTAAGGCATACGGTATATCCTAATCATGGGGGAAACGTGTGACGATGCAAAAAATGAAAATAATGGTGAAGCAGAGGATAATGTTCATGCCTATGAGGCTGAGCTATCACTAGTACGATGTTTGTCTGAAGCAATAAAGGTATTTGAAAACTGTATGAACTTTTTTACAACATGAACTGTATGAACTTTTATACAAACATAAAATCACACACAAAAGGACGTCGACCAGAAACGTATTGTAATATGCTTGAAAATTACTAGTTCGAGATTTATTTGTGTTACAAGTTTGTTTTTATCAAGTTTACTTCCGATTTATTTGTTTTACAAGTTCGTATCAAATTAGTATTTGTTTTATACAGTCATTGTTTGTATGCATAAAGATTGCTTTCTTCGTATTTTTGACTAGAATCCGCATTTGTCGTTTTCCCACATTCATCGTTTTTTCCTACGCACCCCATGGAAAACGATGAATCCAGGTTCTACTGTATGTAGTATCATTTTCCCCTTATAGTTTTTAATTAGAATTCTTTCTCCAAGCGAGTCATTTGGCAATTGATTACAGTTCAAATAATAAAGACTTAGAGCTGAAGGAACTGCCGTGAAACATGTTGAGAATATGTTAATACGAGGGGGTTTTTGCGCATAGCAGGTTTCAATTTGTACTGGTAACGCTAACGTTAAGTGCCAGTTGGAGCAGTAACAGTTGCGCATAGCGCACGCACAAAATAAAGCTTCATGATTGGTTGGAAACTCCGATATAGCGAGCTGTTAGCGTTAGCGTGTTAACGTGGCGAGTGAAACGGTATGCAAAAACTCCCTATTTAAGAAGGATTTTAACGTAGGATTTGAGTAAATTAGGGTTTGGGAAAAACTAAATAAAAATATAATATTTTATTGTTGCGTCTTAGTAAGAAATTAGCCATAATTGCCAATAAAATGATTGGCGAAAATGATTGTTCTCTTTATTGCCCAAATAGCTTCTCTGAAATTGGCGCAATCATAATGGTTATAAATTAGGCCACACATGCTGCGCGGACACCAGCGCTTGAGCCATTGCTGTATTTTGGTATTTTTCACTACTTTTGTAAAGCTATTCACTTAATTCTTTTACGACAGAATATGTATTATTATGGTTTAACTTAGAAATATGCAGTTAATATATAAGAAATTACAGTTGCAAAAATTTAAACTTCCCACAGTTTCAATTAATTGTGATAGCTTCCCTTATTCAAGTTAAAATCCAAGCCAATCATGTCGAGGATAATTCACTGTTGAAATGTTTTAAAAGTATGAATTTATCTTGTTCTAAGAGACGAATTATCGATGTATTTTCGTTTTTAAGATTTTAGTGCCTGGCAATGCTTACTACACGATTTAAACTAAACGAATTATTTAAACGGCATGTGAAAAAGATGAAGAAAAGATTTAATTTTTGTCAGTTGCCAATGCTAAATGAAATTAAGCTGATGCATTTCATTCGTTGGCAGTACCTTAAAAGAGCCTATATTTATTTCTGCTTATCAGTATAATTTTGTAAAACGTGCGATGTATCTACGAGTGTAAAGGGTAAATTAAGTTTAAAGTATTTTGGATTAAGTATATAAGTCTGCTTTTAAAACGTTTTTTCTTGGATGTTTAAATGCTATTGCACATCAAATTGTCTTGCAAAGTCAGGTGATGCTCTTAAGATAATGACTCCATGAATATTCGGAAATTAAAGAGCGTATCTTAAGATTTTTTGATTAGGAAAATAGTATTAGTTAATTTTATAAATATTTGAGCTTCATTTAACTGTAATGCAAAATGTTTAGAAAATCTATCTTTTATATGAATGTTAAAATATATTTGATAAAAATCTTTTTTTTATATTATTTTTACAACTTATTCGTTTATTGATTATTTTTATTATATAGTTATATATATTTTTGATCACTAGATCGCGATTTCGTTTTAATTTTTATCTGCTAATTAGTCGTGAATCCATCGTGTAACATCCTGAAACTGCATAAGATTAAATTACCGGTTCATACGGAAACAAATGCCTTAGTCTCGTGCCATAATTACATGATTCTGTTATTTTTTACAAGTTTAACAAGTATCGGAGGTAACATAGAAATTCGTGTTAGACACAGCAAAATAAATTGCAGTGGATCTTTATCTATTTAGTGGTAACGGGAGGATTGACTTGCAATGTTAGTTTTGAGAGGAGATGTTTAGCTCAAAGCGAATCCAAGGTCGTCCTTAAATTCTAATAGGGAACAAATGCAACTGGCACATGGAAGCACAACAATGCATATGAACAGAAACGTCTATGGTTTCGTGATGATAATTTTGTAGGACATTAAAAAAACGTGGGACGAAAGGAGGAAAATCATCTTAATTTGTGTTAAACATGATAAGAGTATGTAAAAATATTGGCAGATAGTGATTTTATTAATCGTAATATTTAATAAAAATCCACTCCAAATAACTGGTGTTTAGAAACATTTAAATAGAACAACAACTTTGTAAAAATATTTAAGCACTATACAATCCTAGCTTCTTCAAACGACTGCAGATAGGCTATTTCGAGTCAAAAATCTTTTTTGCCGCTTTCTCAGAGACAGTTTATGGTGTTATTTTAGCAAAGTTTTGTTATTATTTCAAATCGTACTTTTGTTTATTTCGGGCTTATTGATTCAGATGAGATGATTTCCTTCCTTTTTGTCACACCTCAAGGTTACTTTAGTCACTGCAGGATGACTAAAATTTCTACCAAATAAATTAGCAGACGGTTGTAGTAGAGTTCTCGGCTTTTCCGGCCTATTCGAGTCGCTTGCTATCCGACTCATTTCTTATTGAATTCGAGTGCGCCTTTGGATGATAATACGGACGCGGTTCATTGATGACTCATTGGGGGCTAGGACTCTTATATTTGTGTAGATTGTGGAAAAGGCACATCATTGGACCACACTATATCTCCCCTTCGGGGTCGAGAATTTTAAGAAAACACCTACAATACGACTTACAGAGCAGATTCCTCTTGGGATGTACCTTGTGGATGTCTCAAAAATACAGCGACATAATTTTTAGCATGAGATAGGATCTTATAAAAAGGATATCAGAATGCACATAATTAAAAGTGGGGCGCTTAAAACACTGCTTACCAGGTTAATAATCGTTCTTGCAAAAGGTTTTGAAGTAGCTAGGTGTAAACATTTATCCAAGTTTGTATATAACATAGGGTCTTATTATCCAGTCAATTGAGCAGAATTCAAAATGAAATACTGATTATTACTGTGACAAATTTGAATTCCGGTAATTGTTTGGCGAAAAATAATTAAAAATTTCTGGCAAATCTTTCGTACTCAGGAATTCTCACTAGCACTTCGAGCAACTTTTTGTGCAGGCGTGATTGTTAACTAACGTGTGGCCATTTATTTTTTCCTTCAAAACAGGACCATCTACTACTTTTTTGGCAAAGAGTGTATTTAAATTTTTTCTGCAAAATGGGACATCTACTGTTTTTAAGTGTAATAGGTGTAGAGTGAGACTGAATTTACAGGTGTCTGGGTATCATATTTAGCTGTTAGAGAAAACACGCGCAAAAAATCTTGTGTTAATGTTAATATCAAAATAAACATGAAAAAAAAATAAAACATTTGCCTAAAAACACACATATACTATAAAAAATTGTACAAGACCTACGTTTCGGGTGGTACAAAAGGTAGGCCCTTCGTTCGACTCAAAAACACCATCCGACACAAGGCAGGAAGGTAGGAAAGTAGAAATGTAAACAAAAGTTGCATCAGCAGACAAAACGAAGTGAATGGGAAAATATGTCATTCGGGTAGGAGATAAGAAAAAGCAGGAAATTGAATTTAAAAAAAGAAATAAAAATTAAATAAATTGAAAATAGTTGACAAAAAAAGAACATTAAAAGAACAAACACAAAAACAATACACCCCCCCCCCCTCCCGTTTTCTTTGCGTCTCGAGAGGAGGAGGGAGGTCAGTGTTTTTTTTTTTTTTTGGTTTTTTTTGTTGTTTCAGACCACTGCCGTTGGATGATTTTAGATTTTTAGCGGCCTTTATTGAAATCGTTAACGTGGGTTTGCTCTCGTTCAAAAACGGGACATTTTCTAAAAAATGGGATATTACGGTGTTCAAAGCGTGTGGCTCCGGGAGACAACCAGGACTGTCCCGTTGCAAAAAACGGGATTGTATTGTCTCCTTATTCATGTTTACAGATGAATGATAAATAGCGTTTCTGGGACGCCCCTCATCAGCTGTAGGATTCTGAAATCGTATTTATTGTTTCCTAGGTCACTCTTTCAAAAGTTGTTTAGACAGGCATTATTTTTGGGAAACCCCGAATTTGTAAAAGTAAGAATTTCACAGCTAGCCATTTCTTGAATCCAATCCCTTGATATGTTAAGAGATATAAAGAAAATACCATTTCCGGTCAAGTTTAGTGGAGAAGGTATTTGTGAAAAAATTGCTCTCACTTATCGAGCTTGGCTTTTGCTCAAATCATGAAGGACACGCTACGCACCTGGTGATAGCCATGAAGTTTTCTCTGTCTATACAGACATTATAAATACATATCACGCAGACTCATAATGAATAGTGAGCATTGTTAAAATTGTAAATGAGGTAGAGTTTGCAGCTAATAGGGACGTATTTGCTCATGTGATGCTCGGGTTGTTTTGTCGCACACGCTGTGTTTCGTATGTAGGTGACATAAAATCTAGTTTCTGTGAGGTGACGGCAAGATGGAGCTACCAGATAGATGGCGGCTGTCGAACCAGAAAAGTGAAGCTCCGAGCTTCTAATCTCCGCCAGTGTATAAATGATAACAAAAAATACATATATATACGAATATACTCTCTAATTCTTCTATGAATGCGAGCCCCCATTTGTTGTGTCATTTAATTGTCCGTTTGTTTTTTTAATTGATTTTTTAAAATTCTAACAGCGTACTGAGACTGACACATGACTCGGTACATGACCGAAACCAAGTTAGTTGTCTCGTCTTGACGATCATGTCTCTAGTATCACTGCAGGCGACAAAATGGAATAGATTA
>JAWZYV010005113.1:0-11003 GCA_038373885.1 Cheiracanthium punctorium | reverse complement strand
TAGATATATTTGAAAGATTATAAACACAAAGAAATTTTATCATTTTAGGCAATGGTATGTGCTTTTGATGCATTAATAGCTACTTCTGTTCCTGTTGGAGGAGGACTTTCTAGTTCTGCTGCTCTTGAAGTCGCAACATACATGTTTTTAGAAGGATTGAGTGATGATTGTCCAAAAATAGAGTAAATGTTTCCTTTATTATCTTGCTCCTAACTTACTTTATATCCAGAGAGAAAATCCAACTTTTTAAATCTGAGTTGATAACACTAGTCAACAGTAATTTTAGAAAATTAAAAATAATTTTACATATACAGTCAAACTTTGTTAGTAATTCACACAGCATATTATAACATCTTTCAGAAATCCCAACTTCTTTTATGCCCCTTTTCACATATTGTACTCTGCTTATTTTATCGCTATTTTTTCAATCACTCTGTTTAAGAAGTCACTTTTAAGAGTGCAATATTAATTTCTTATTCTACTAATTTGGTTCCATTTCTTTGTCAAGCTTACCTAGAAAAAATACTTAATATTTGGTGAGCATGACTGTTAGTATTTTTCCTTACAAAGATTGTTTGCATTATCAACAAATATGAAGAATTCTTCCAGGACTGTTCTTTATTTTGACTTCCATACAATGACAGATTGTAGTTAAATAGTAATTACTACATACTGTATTTATTTACTATACTTTACTTCATTCTTATTTTACTAATTTATATAATTCATAATGTAAATTAATTGTAGGTAAATTTTATGCAGGCCCAAGAGTGATGTACTAGCAAGGTTTGGCTGTATTAATAATTTATATGAAAATTTTTGAAAGTACATACACACTTTTACTTAAAATGAATAAAAACTTTGTATAAAAAAACACACATAAAATGATACTTACGACACATTTACTTAGTTACCTAAAAATAAAATTTGCCATAAAGATAAATACAGCTACCTTTAAAACCTATGAGTTTAAAATATTGCATGGAAGCACTTTTCAGTCACCATTCGTGATAATAGTCATCGCTTGTACGACTTTCCAGTTCTTGGCCAGTTTACTGGAAAACTGACATTCTTATTATACAATGATGATGTAACAATCCATGAAGTGTGATTGGAAGAGACACAATTATAAGTTTAAAATACTACTTTTCCCAAAGACTCCTATCATTATATCTAGCAAACGAAGCATAACTGATTACCATTTCATATTAAGGTTTTTTACTATTAAATCCAGGCTCCAGCTGATTTCTTTAGTAGAAACTGCCAGAACGACATATTGTACTCTGCTTATATTTATTGTACTAAATGTTTTGATGCCTTTGGCAATCAAAACATTTTAGAGTAACTAAAAAAATAAAGGTTCTTAAATACAAATACTTATTTATTTTAAATGTTTTCTTGCAGAGTTATAGAAAAAGTTTTAGCTTGCCAAAGAGCCGAGCATGAGTATGCCGGAACACCATGTGGAATCATGGATCAGTTTATATCATTCATGGGGAAAAAAGACCATGCAGTTTTATTAGATTGCAGGTTTGTTCATAATTGTTATCAATCAACTATTTTTTTTCTTTCTTTTATTTTCTTTTTCTGTACCACTCCCCTTTTTATTCAACAGATCACTAACACATGAATTAATCAGCTTCAAATCTCCTGACATTGCTGTTCTTATTACAAATACAAATGTACATCATAACTTAGCTGAAAGTGAATATTCTAATCGAAAGAAAGAATGTGAAAAGGCTGCCAAAATTCTAGGTCTTACGAGTTTGAGAGATGCAACACTAAAAGAAATTGAAGGTATGCAATTTAAAATACAGTACACCAGAATAGCTAAGGCCTTCTTCATTGCACATTGAATTGTCACTTGCATGAAACATAATGCATGTTATAACCAATTTAATATTTCAACTTCGTAATATGTGACTTGAGTTTCAGTTATCCTGACTGTATAGTTGGCACACTTTTTCATAAATTCCTGTTCCTATTGTTACCAATCAAACCACATTTCCAAATTTTAAGAACTTCTTAAAATTTGGAAATAAGAGTGAATGGAGACATCAGTTGTAATGTTACATTGTTGAATTATTATTTTAGTGGGCATCATTCAATTTTTAATGCCAAAATCAGATTATAAAGCATGATTTTTCGTTAGTTTTTAAGTGGACAGTCACTTTAGCTGATTTTATAAGACAGCCTATCATTAGTAGCATCTTAATGCTTGGAAGCACTGGGCAGTTACTGAGGAACCTTACTAGAACAAAAAGCCACCAAGTAGCAGAATTTAAAGTCCTATTTCAAATAAAATTTAATGTAAAAAACAAACAACACTGCAGTTCAGGCCCTTTCCATTATTACATACCTGTTATGATTTTAATAATTAAAACAATAATTAAAGTAGTTAACTAGGACAGCTGATAAAAGGATATTTTAATATTTTATCCTTGTTCACTCAGCGGGATGCCAACAGTAATATAGCTGGATCTGAACTTAAGTTTTTCTGGGCTGTATCACCCAGAAAATAAGTTCGAGGAAGGTGCCAAATGAGGACAGAGTCTTTTATGCATATTTCATCATTATCTCATCTTTTTTTTTTTTTTTTTTTTGAGGGGTGTGTCTTACGTCCCTGTGTATGGTTTCACTGGAAATTACTTTGATTGAGCCTCAAAGATAATATGCATTATGTTCATTACAAATATGCTTCTGTCTCAGATAAGGCTAGATATTATATTTACAAGATGCTTTTATACTTTCAAGATATTCAGATATGTATTCAATTCGTAGTTTTAAATATACTTTGAAAAAATAAATAAACATAATAAGCACTACAAGTAGTAATTAGTGAATAATAAGGCAGCTGGAGATAGATCTATAACAATATTTTTATTGGAAAACAGCATTGAATTCAAATATTGTTTGATTGTCAGAATAAACATAAGATGGCTCACATCTTGTAGGGATAAATCTCTATTAGGGTAAAATATTGTTTTCAAGAATAAGATAAATTGAATTTTAGGTGTGTGTGTGTGTGTGTTTTTTTTTTTTTTTTTTTTTTTTTTTTTTTTTTTTGTATTTTATTGTGAAATATGACACATGGTCAATTAAACACTAATAAATTTAATCTATTCACAGCGTTCAAAATTTATTAAGGATTTTACTTAAATTATGTGATAAATTTAAAGTAAACTTCTTTTTCTTGTATTGATCTGCTAAACTGGATATTATATTGCAAAATTTGTTATGATGTTTTCTACACAATAATTATATGTTTAGAACATAAGAACCAACTAGAAGATAAAATTTATCGAAGAGCAGTACATGTAGTTACTGAAATACAAAGAACAGCCCAAGCAGCCAAAGCTGTGCAAGAAGAAAATTATACACAACTGGGGATTTTAATGCAGCAGAGCCACAAATCATTACGGTAATATATTGCTTAGATTTTCTAGCAAAAATGAAGCTTTAAATACATTACAATATAAGCACAAATAACTATATTTTAATTATAAATGTACATATTAAACCATTTTAAATTGTCAAACTGAAAAAATCAATTATACTATTTGGGAAAGATTAGTTGACATAGTCACTGCAACCTTAACCTGAGAATTTTATTTATTTATTTATTTTTTGTTTGTTTGTTTAAGAAATAGTAGTTATAGGATTATAATACAAAATTCCCAATTATAAGTCTTTTTAAGAAACTTCTACAGTAAACCGAATTTTTATTTGCAAAATTGATTATTGAACCAGGACTTACCCATCTCTCCATCTATTAAAATTAGACCCAGAGAATATAGATGAATGTGCGAACCCCATTCGCAGAAAATTTTCAAACTTTGCAGACAGCTTTCATATTTATATATTTTTTTCAAATTTCTTTATAGTTAAATTTTAACAAAAAAGGGTGCAAATAAAATAATGAAAATATAATAATATGCCAATGAAAAAACAGTAAATAAATCATATTTATTATGTTTGAATTTACAAAATAATTAACATCAATATGAACTTTAGTTTAAAGTAGTATGCTATTTTAAATTAATGTTTAGCTGTTGGGCACAATATAGGACTCGGGAGGCAAACGGCCTTTTTTTGCAGAAAATTTTTAAGAAAATATTCAAGTTTGCAGACAGTTTTACATTTTATCTAGGTCTGATTACTATATTAATAGATTTGAATGCAATTAATTATTAGCTTCACTTAGTATTATTAAACATCTTAATTACCGTATTAGCTCGAATATAATACGGCCACGAAATTTTTCATCAAGATAATTAGAAAAATTCAATATTTATCCTCAAATTTAGTACATCAGGATTTTAAAAGGAAATGATCAGTCAAAAAATGTTATGTTACATTCGGGTCAACACAGTATGCTCTAATAGTTACTAATCATTGAAGAATATGAAACTATATTTTAATTTTCTGGTATTTTAGAGAAAACTATGAAGTTTCCTGTTCAGAATTAGATACAGTTGTAAATGCAGCTTTAGAAGTAGATGGTGTGTTTGGTGCAAGAATGACTGGTGGTGGTTTTGGAGGTTGTACTGTTACATTACTAAAATCATCTGCTATTGAGAAAACTATTCTGAATATAAAGGTAAAATATGAAATATTTACATTTCACAAGATTTTATGCACAGTTTTATTTATATATATATATATATTTTAATCTTTCAGGAAAAATACAGTAAGCGTCCGACATTTTACACTTGTCGTCCTGGAGATGGAGCTAAGCTTATTAAACTACCTCTTTAAAAATTATCTAATACAAATTGTCACTACACAAGAATTTTATTTACACAATGAATGTTTATAATTCTAGTCAATTACATTTTGTAAAATGAATCACTATTTTGAAATAAATTTTTATACAATTTTGACTCTTAATTGATGAAATAAATACTGCATGAACAAAATATCAATAATTCAACTGGTTATTCTTTCATCTTCACTAGGATTCCAATTTAAGTAAAGCATTAATATTTTACCTTGCAAGAATAGAAAGAAATAATCTTAATTCAATTGCCAACCTATATGAACAACTTGTGTATGCATTTAAAGAGATTTTTATTTATAAAAAAAAAAAAAAAAAAAATACAAATATATTTCCTTGTCCGGTTTGGAAAATGAGTATTATTAAATATTTATCAATTTAAATACTCTTTACCTGGACAAGTGCATTTTTGCTAGAATGATTGTTTTTATTTTTACTCCCCTGTCTGTTTTTATTACAGGAAATAATTTATCTGGACAATAATAGGGAGTTTATTCAGTTCAGACAATAGATAAATCTACAGCAACATACATTTTACATATAGGTAAAATGTTTCTTCTATAATTTATCAAAATAACTCATAATTTTTATAAATCCCTAGAGAAAATAAAAAGACCAAATTCTCAAAAATAAATTAAAAAATCCAGCAAAAATAGCACAGATAAATACTTTTTCATTATAAATCTATAATATTGAACTCACTAGAATGTCTTTAAAAATATGAAATGTTTCTCTTGCTACAGTTGTCCCATTTTGCTTTAGGTGATAAAAATACCACAAAAAAATATCGTCCATGCTGCCCTTTTTTTTTTTTTTTTTTTTTTAAATTTTGGTTACTGTCACAAGTTTTTATTTTCGTTTATATTCTGAATCAAGCTTTGAACTAAACTTAAGGCTGACTTAAACAATATGCTGCACTGGATTGATATTTTAAAAAAGGTGAAATCTTTTATTTATTTCATTTTTTTTTTTTAACTCAAGCTTGAAACAAAAAATTTGGTTGCAGCAGAGGAAATTTATATTTAAAAAAAAAACTGTTTTAATGAAAATAATTTTATTGAATGGCTATTTGTCTTGTTTACTTTCATTTCTAACCTTCCTGCTTGAGTGGACGTAGGGTAAGCCTTTTGCATCATTCAAAATGATCATACTGTGGTATATTTACTAATTATGTATATTATTTTACAACATTTTTAGTTTTTATATTGTTTGCTCAGCACAAAATGAGTAAATTTGTCTAAAGAGGCATCTTTTTTTGCAATCTGTTCTTAAGACCCACTGCAAATGAGCCTTACTTGCAACCCCTTTAATAAATAAATTATACTATAATTGCAATGACAAAAATTGAGACTGTTTTTGTTATATATTTTTATGCACATAGATGCCAACCCTCAATGAAGCTTTTCAGTAGTAATTGAGAATATTTTCAGTAGTTTTTATGTTTGACCATCGACATTCGCATTGGCAAAATTTTAAATTTTTTCTAAGCTATTAAAAAATAAATAAAGTTTAATTATACCCTATTAAAAATTGATAAAAAATAATTGAAAACTTCTCTTAATTATACCTTATTTAAAACCTTTTGGAAAAACAAATTGCAACTCATGATGGGCGAATAATTCTTCAAATTTTATATAAATATATTGATATAATTAACTATATAAAAAAATAACTAACTCTTCAAAACACTATACAACAATGAAAATTCACTCACAAACGAGTTTTTCACAAAAGCATGATAATAACAATCTATCGAGAACATAAAAATAAGCTCCAACAGAAACACATTGTTGTTGTGTTAGAATAAAATCTGCCACTGATCCTTTACAGTTAGTGGGACCTGAAAATGAAAACAGAAGAGCGAAAAGCATAAGTAAGGGAGAAAGAAAGAAGATAGGCTCCAGAGAAATTGGGATTGAACAATTTTTCTCTTTAACCAGTGCTGATTACAAATTCGGCGATGATCGAATATCTGATTACATCCAATAATTGTTTGTCTTAAGCCCATATCATACCTTTTCCAAAGTTCAATCTTCAATTTAATCATCTACTTCATTCAACTTGTTCGACTATTTCACTAATGCTCAATTTTTCCTCGACCAGCTAGGAAAAGCGTATGTTAAACGTACATATTGCACGAGGCTTTTCACGCAACTGTTGCAGAAAATAATCGAATGAAAGTGTTGCCTGAATTGAAGATCAGTAGTTTAAAAACACTATAGAATGAATCAGCTTATATTTAAAGTTCTGTAAAAGTGTATGCTTTTTCCATTGTCCATAATAAATCATATTTAAAAAAAAAATTTCATAGAAACTACGGAGAATCCACAGTAGTTGGCAATTTTATGTACAGTGTCAAATTCAGGGGGCTTCAGCTCCTCCCACAATGCTTTATGGGAACATTTTGCATAAGGCAAATAAGCCTTTTTTCTGTCTACCACTTCAACAACAAAAAAACTTATAATAATAATAAATAAATAAAATAATAACACAATTACATTTGGTTTTGATAACATTGTGCTTTATTGTACATTTTTTTTAGATCAAATTAACTTTTTATTGCTATTTTGCTCAATACAAGAATTATGTCTACACAATCTTATCGATATGAACTTTTCAAATGTGTTTGCCAAATAATGTGGAGGGAAGGGCGTTTATAAAATATTGAATGTTATACAAGGTTTGCAATCTTTGATAACGGATCGCCAAGTTTGGTGCCAAAGTGCGTCAATTTATAATAAAGGGGGAATATAGTTAGAAAATGCCTGGCGAAGATTGTAAAATAGTTTTAGTAGGTGATTTTAATATATATTTCAATTCTGAAATAGTGTTTTATAGAACAGAGAAGACAATACAGTACACTCATAGATTATGATACACTTTCCAAATGGTATTTATAAAGGTGAAGTATAGTCTGACTATGCCTGGCGAAAATTGTTAAACAGTTTTGCGCAGGTTTAACAATTTTTGCCAGGCATAGTTTTGGTAGGCGATTTAGTATAGATTTCAATTCCAAAGAAGTATTTAGTGGAACAAGGAAGGAAATCACGGCACACTCGTGGATTATGATGCCCATTCCAAACAGTATTTAAAATGGTAGGATATTTGGAATATGCTTGGCAAAGGTTGTAAAACAGTTTTAGTAGGTGAGCTTAAGGTATATTTCGGTTCCAAAGAAGCATTTTCTTTAACAAGAAAGGCGAACACAGCACACTTATGGATTATGATGCCTATTCCAAACAGTATTCAAAAAGAGAAGTATAGTTAATATGCTTGGCGAAGATTGTAGAACAGTTTTAGTAGGCAATTTTAATATAGGTTTAGACTCCAAAGATGTGTTTTATAGAACAAGAAAGAGTTGATTCCTATTTTAATGCCCCGCTCTTGCCAACCTAAAAAATCACCGCACTTTGGTAAGCTTTGCAGTTATGGTCTCTAGGAGTTATCCACAAGTTTCAACGCTCCCAAAAGAACTAGGTGAAAACTAAAGTGAACAAATTAGCGATAAATGCACCATTCAAGGTATTTGAAGACAACTATTAAAACTGCATTAATTGGCAACCCAAAACAAATAAATAAGTGATGGAATGCTGTACTTACATGTTGTTCCAAATCACCATTTTAATAAATCGCGGTTGCCACATTAACATAAAATATCATCTGCTTATGTTTAATTATCGCCACCTTGGCGAGAGTTGGGACATTAAAGTAGGAATCAACCCAAGAAAGACAAACACAATACACTCATGGATTATGATGCACATTCAAAACGGTGAAGTATAGTTCGAATATACTTGGCGAAGATTGTAAAATAGTTTTAGTGGGCGATTTTAAGATAGATTTTAATTTCAAAGATGGGTTTATGGAAGATGGAAGAAAAATATGGCACACTCATGAATAATGATAGACTTTCCAACTTAATAGAAAGGCGGGAAAAAATGGGAGCGACACAAATTATGATACGCTTTTAATATATAGCACTTTAGTGTGTATTTAAAATCTGAAAGTATTCCAGATTTTCTTACTTCTTTTTTTTGGTGGGCAGGGGGGATACTGAACAACTAATTTTATGTGTACATAAAATATTATTTTAGTAAAAAGTATTTTATAATTGATACATTTGGCTATATGGCATTGTCTGTCTATCCTGTTTTAGTCATGGAACCTGGTACAAAGTATTTTATATTCAGCTTTTTAACTGCAGTTGGACCTTACAATGAGTGTAGAGATAGGACACCAAAAACTATTATTAGTATATACAATTGTTTATTGAATAAAGGTCTGATGGATTTTAGTTACAGTCATACAAAACATTATACAACAAACACATTGCAGTACGAGACAAGATAAATTTGACATAAAAATGCAATCTACATGGTAGATCAGCCAATTTTAAAACACGATTTTACTGTATTGCCAAAATTTCAATTTCAAAGATAAGATCAGCATTTGGTGTTATTCCCCAAGCTGGAAATCCTTGGCTTCCATATCCTTTGTCAGATCGAATTGACACTTTAGCAATTTCACCATGCTGCATTGTCAAGCAAGCTTCATCCCAACCTATAAAATATGAAAATTTGCATCATCTGAAAATGCAATTATTTATAAAAGCATGCTGTACAGTTTATTTCAGCAATCAATTGGTGAGCAAGGGATGTAATGGCTTTTGATTACAGAGTATCAGAAATTCATAATCAATTAGGCGTCTAAAATTTCTAGGTCCTTTTCTTAATAATTTAAGATAGTAAATTAGTTATAAAAAGTAATACTACATGCACTATACAAAATATATTCACAAAAGCATAGACTGATTTATTAAATAGTTCTGGTGTAAAAGGGGATACGGACACACACACACGCACACAAACACACACAGAGAAAAAAAAAAAAAAAGCTTTTATGTAAACACACTAGAAAGTTGCAGGTAGCAAGATAAAAAATGAAAAGATACCAATATGATTAAGTTAGTAGGAAGACAATTAAAAAGTATGCGTCAATGTAACCAGGGGAAGTATCTATGTTTAACAAGATGCATAATGCACAGTAAACCTACTTAAAGCATTTTTTAAAAGTTTTATGAAATACATCAAAAATTATTACATTAGATAAGTACATTTTTTGTACTTTATGAATGCTTTTAACTAAATACACAGTGATAAAATGTGATTTATCATCAATGCTTATCTAAAATACCATTTTAGTACCTTTTTACAGTTTTAGCTTGGCATTAAAATACGAATTCTTAATAAGATAGAAATTTTCAACCAAGGGATAGTAATAATATTCAAGCACATCCCAAAAAAATTGTTTTGTGTAGCATTCAACCTTAATTATGATATGAAATTTAACAAATTACCATACTTACATAAAGTTGTAATGAGCTTTTAAAGTAATTATTATACCCTTAGGGCACTGCAGGAAGGGGTGGGACAGTTTGAGGGATGGGACACCATCAATTATTCCTTAAGGAAACATTTTTAATTTCTGATTTTTTCACCAGGTTCAGTAGCCATAGCATCACAGTTATGCTATAAATCACTTTAGTTACAAATTTCTGTGAGTTTATGTGACAAAGCTGTTTTTCAACTTCAAAAGTAAAAAATCTCCTTATATTTTTTTATGCAAGTTTTCAGTCTAATTTATTGTAACTAACAAGTTACAAAATTCTTATGTTTTGTAGACCTAAGAACATAACTATTGATAAAATAGCAGATTAGTGAGGTTAGAAGCAACATAGTTTTAGGAATAATTTATTTTATTGATATATTGTGTAGAGAGAGATGAGACACTAACTTAGGGAGGAAAAATGATGAGAAAAAATGAACTTTTATTTTCGCGCTAGAAACTGACTGTTCCATCATTGATAAAGATATTGTTGCAAAACTGCATCTACCAAAGACAGTTGGAAGAGTCATGCCCAGGAATATTTTTCGTTTGATTTGGACAATATGTTAGAACATAACTATAATATACATGTTATAATATGCAATAAACTTTGGGAACACAAATTATACATTGTCCTTTTTCTGTATATTTATGAAAATTCTGCATAAATTTCACTTTTAAAAACATGTCCCATCCTTCCCTCATATAGGGGAGCTATTTCACCATAACTATAACTATTTTAATAATTACCATTAAATTTATAGTTTTAAAATGTTTAAAGATGTTTAATTTGAAGTTTTCAAATGGTACAAATAGAAAATAATTTTAAAAAATATTGGGG
>JAWZYV010005112.1:0-11055 GCA_038373885.1 Cheiracanthium punctorium | reverse complement strand
GAATAATAATTCGAAAACTACCAGCAGACGAAATCAACGCTTAAGAAACTGTGATAGAAAAACACACAAAAAATTACACTACCTGCATTCGAACCCAACTAACAGAGGAAAACATCAATTAAAGAACTCAGTTAAAGTATAATACTAGACTATGGACATTCTCCCCATACAAACCCAACCTCCAGACGGAACATTGGTATAAGAAAACAGTTAAAGAGTAATACTACAACATGGACACTTCCTGCATTCTAAGTAATTATGAATTACCGATGATTCTTACTGGAGATTTTAATGTTAATTTTCGCTCTCAAGAATCCCAGCCGTTAGTTGATTTTTTAAAAGAAAAATTTGAGAAAAATTTAGAGAGTTAAATTTATGTTTCCCATTATAATTACCACAAACCTATAATTTCATAAATAAAAAATTATGATGGCATCCAAGTACCCATTTGCATGAATAATATGAATATAACATTTATATAATCTTTGTAAAGTACATGAATAATAAATATAATTAAATTATAATATGATATTTATTTTAAGTAAAGTTTAATCATTTCAGTGATATGTGTCGTAAACGTCAAAGAAGTTTTACTTCAATCGCGCATAAAGATTACACGCACACACTTTTTTTTTTTTTTTCATTCAACCAAATCGATTCAAGAAAATCAGAGCTGCCAACATTCGCGATTTTTTCGGGAGATTTCCCACCACTAATGTTTAATTAACATCTTATACTTGAAAGAAGGACCAATTTTAAGTCCAGGTTAGGAGATCCTCCAGGTACTTGTCGTTGAGGCACGAGAAATCTCGTTTCCCGCAGCGAGTGTGCAAAAAAATTCCCAGTCCTCATAATGAAAGCAAACTGTTAATTTGCCAGCAATAAATGTACTCAAACTTACTAAAGATTGAATTATCAAAATGTTCGTTTATTTTAACAAAATTCTTCGGTTAAACTGACAAAATACGTAGTTGAATTAAACATATTATTTTAACAAATTACTTTGTTAATTTAACAAAAAGTCCGTTGGCGGTATTTACAACGGATAATTTTGTTCATTTAACAAAACATTGTTTCAGTGTGTTGCGGAACAGGGAAGTCGTGGAATTTCCTAGCCCTGGGTTTAAAGGTCATGTTTGGGTAAATGTGACTGAAAAACGAAGCGATAAAAATTGTTTCTGATTAATTATTTTTTTTATTTAAGCTACAAATAACGTCATATGCCATTAAACAAAAAAAATATTCATTAAATGATAGAAACGTTGAATTATATACCTGGATCTAAAATCCATTTTTCTAAGACATTTAATAATCAGGATACATCTTCTGTACAGAATTTTCTGTTGGTAACATTTCAGAATATCTGTTCGCGAAGGAAAATATGACTTTAATTCAGTTTAGTTTTATAATGTGATCGAGATATTTCGGCCTCATACAATACTGCAATTGTTTATTTCATCACTGCAATTTCTAGTATCATGCTTACATTTAAAATAATCTTTCCATGCTTTACTTCTAGAATATAGTTAAGTATTTTACACTCTATACTTTAAAAATCATTTATATTTTATTTATCATCAATTAATTAAATACAAATGCATCTTTTTATACCGAAACTTGCATACCTAATTAATGTTATTTCATTTTATGACTAATGCTCATATGTTAGTAAGCTTTATTAAGCTTTTTTTTACTTTACTGTCCGAACCGTTTTCCGAAACTATAAACACAGCTTATAAGAAAAAGTTTAAATGTATTAAAAGTTACTACGCCGAAACAGAATTATTAAAAACATTTTCTTCTGTTAATTCAGATTAAAGTAATAAATTAAGATAAATAAAGATGTCAAAAGAGAGAAAACTACTTTTAATTTGCATAAGTGATGGTTCGACGAGCGAAAATCCATTTACTGCTTAAAAATAAAACAAAAGGAAGTGTAGTAGGATTCCTGCATTAAATTTAGAGACTTTAAGATTTTTTCAAAACATTCTAATGAATAAGCTTTTCAATTTAATAAGCGTTTGATATTATTTTACTTCATTTTAAAATGAATTTCGGTTAATGTTGCAACTTTAATATAGATCAGCTAGCAATTACAATAGAGCATAAATTATGCTAAAAAATCACGTTCGCAGATATACATGAGCATCATGTATAGAGCAGAGATCATGTACAAAAATAAGTGCTATGTATTGTCTGTGAGAATATTGTTATCTTAAAATTTGTCGAAGAGGAACGGAATAAATGATCAAAATGCTCAGTAAGAATAAAATGATAAGAAAATAAAAGTAATATTAAGAAGAATTTAATTTTGTTTTCTGGAGACCATTAAAAAACAAAAAGCATAAGTTATAAACAGCAATTGATTCATTGACACGATATTAAAAGAGAAATTCCTTGAAGTTAAACAAAATAAAGATGATTTTGCTTTATTTTATTTAACTTCTGATGATAAAATAAATGATAATAAGATGATAAAAAAAATGCTCTCAATCGTATTTTTACAGTTTGGCAGATCCCCAGGATCCATGAGCCACAGTTTAAGAATTTCTGTACTAAAATATTCATAAAGTGCTGAATATTTGCATTGAATTTGTGATAGGAAATGTGTTAGAGATTATTTTTAATGCTTTCTGCTATAGTGTGAAGGTTATTGAAACATGAGCATACATTAAAATTCATTTATAACAACAGCAAAAGTATTTTTATTTTGCTCATTAATATTTTAGACGATATTTCACTTATGTACTGTTGCAGAAATCTCTAAATTGGTTTCTCAATTCGTAGCTTAAAAATTTAACGTACATCGGAACATCAGTACGCGGAAAACTATCAGCTCTTCTCAGTATACAACAATGAAGAATTCACAAACAACTTTAAAAAATAAAGCTTCTCAAAACAAGTGAAAATTCGCTTACAAAAGCATACAATACAGAGCTTTTCCAATGCAATGAACTCAAGAATCATTCACGTACAAGTGAACTTCTCTAGAGCAACCCTCCGCTTTTATATATTACGCCTACGTTACTCGAACATTCCACACTCTCTATTCCTAAGGCTCTCCAGTTTTTTAAAGTTATTTGATTGCGTAATAGAAATGCAATTGAATATAATACTAGGCTATTGAGTAATACTAATGTAGGGAAGCAAATATTACAGGTCCCGTTATTAAAAATTATTAAAAGTATGATTAAAAAAATTGAAAGACTTCTATTTTCCAAGAATTTTTTTATGAAAAGTCGATTTTTGACTTAAACATTGAATAACTCTGATGTTTTTAATCGATTTTCACAGAATTTTTCAGGGTGTTTAAAAAGAATTTTCAAAAATTTCCAACGAAATTTATGTATCTTACAAAATAATTTGATCAATTGGTTGAAATATTTAATAACTCCGGCAATTTTAGTGCAAATCACGCAATTTTTTTCCCAGCTGTCCATTTTAAACTAGCCACTAGTTAAAAAAAATTACTCATTAAAAATATTGTTCACTTACAGTGTACAGATGTGTGTACGGAGAAAGCACAGTGTATGTACACTCTCAGCTGCTGCAAATAATTGTGCAGTCAGTTTGTGCATTCAGGATGCACAATTGATGGTGCACTTAGTCTACATAATGAATGTGTGGTAAGGCTACTCATAACCGTGTACTCAGTTGTGTATTCGAGATGCACAATTCAATGCACACTTTTGTTGCATCACTTTCGTCAGAGCTGCCAACTCTCCCGTTTTCTTCGGGAGATTTCCCAGCACTAATTTTTAATTAATACCAAAAACGGTGCCCCAACCAACCGCATTTTGCGAAAGTGACAGCCGTCAACCGCCAACACCACTTAGATACACAATGCCTGAGAGATGGAACTTTTACATCATAACTATGACCGCTAAATTGTCTTTATCGCACATTTATTGTCACAAAGTAAAACTATTAAAAGTTTGTGGTAAATTTACTCCCGCATGAAATATTTAAATGATTTAAGATAGAAAATTTAATTTTACGACAAATAGGAAATTTTAACTATCACTAATAATATACTATGATACAGAAATATATCATAATAAGTTACTAATGACTATGCCATTTTATCTCTCACCCCCTTTATTGAAAATTGTCCTAAAAATGTGTCCCAAAAATGGGACATAAAAATGCGACATAATTTTACATATATTAAAATACTATTAGTTCACAACAACTTTAATCCACACGTATTTTACTATAAATAGGTTGCAATCCTAAAAATTTCGACATAGAGTTACCAGGCGAAATAAATAAAAGATGAGAGATAAAATGACATAGTCAAATAATATCTTTTAATATGGCAATAATGAAACTAAAAATTTAGGGGTCTCCGCCTGATGAAACTCGAACAGCCGAGTTTTCTTTTTTATCAGAAAGGTATTTTAATTTTTACCTTCAACTTAAGATATTCCTAAAATTTGTATCATTCACCAGAAATTTAAAAAACTTTTACTTTGTGAAATGAAAACTGGGATGACGTCACCTTAGAAGACCTACAGACGACGGTAAAAGTCCTGTTCTGAGGCGTTCTCTATCTGGAAGATGTTGCAATTGTCGGCAGTGCAATAGATTGGCTCCGTCTGAGAGTAAGTCGAACAGCGCCAAAATTTTATCTAAAATAAAACTGTTTAAAAATTGTGGTGGAAAATCTCCCGAAAAAAAAAACGGAAGAGTTGTCAGCTCAGCTTTTGTGGCATTTCTCGAATTTTTTAACTGAAAAAGAAGCGACTAGCTGTGCTGCAGAGTTACCAGCATCTGTGCACAAACTACAACGGTTCTATTCAAGGAACAGAAACCTACCGAATGAAACTGTGGCTGAGTTACTGGATTACGATCCGACGCTCCCAATGAACAGAAAAAGGCCCATGGCCTCTCCCGCCATCCTCCACTGACAACTGCATCGACTATCTGATTGATTAAATTAACGCCCGCTATGCTTAGGGCTTCTATTCAAACACAAGTTCTAAGAACTCATTGCTCCTTCCACATACTGGAGATAAGCACCTTGAGTGCAGGTACTCCATTGTGTAGCCCTCAGTCAGTCAGAGTTACCAGCATTTACAGCAAGAGATAGAATATTATATGGAAGATAGCTATTGCTTCTCAATTCAGAAACAATGCATAATATTTCATGTCTAAGACATCCCTTTGAATCAACATCTTGCTCATTTTGATCTGAGTACGTGCACTCTACGTCCATTGGCTGAACCTCATCAAAAACATTATCATCCTGAGCATTTTCAACTACTTCAGAACACAAACTGGGAACGAAAGTTACTTTTTAGATCGCTGATAAGTGATATTTTTCAATTTGTTTCATCTGATTAAATACATTTGTACATGCACTTTTGCACCCATCCTGACAACATTTAATCGGGAGTGTTAAGCCACATGTAAACTGATGATCGCGAAAATGGTTTCTAATAGAAATCAAATTAAATAATTCGATGTTCATGTTACAAATATTATAAAAAACATTCTAACTTTTTACTGTAAAATAATAATAATAATAATAATAAATCAAAGATGTACCTTTAATGTGATAGCTAAAATACAAAACCCGGTAATACACGTTTTGAATTGCCTCGTATATCTGTAAGGAAATAAAGAAATGCAGCGCGCACAGGTTGCAGCTCCGCAGCATATCTGCCAGTAGAAATTGTATGAATTTATATTTTAACGAATGGCCCCAAGAAGTACTTAACTAAATTAAATTTATGTATAACCAAGAAACTTATTTTTAATTTAAGCTATAGCCATCTATTCATAATTATTTTTTAAAAAATCAGAAATTCAGTGCATCTGTGACGTCAATGTTCGTCAAACTATTGTACCATGATCATGCAAATAGTATGTGCGCTCACGGATCGCACATTGATTGTGCGGTTAAAGGGTGCACAATTTTTTTTAGAGTGTGGATAGCTAACAGTAGCTAACTTAAATTCTCTAAAAATTCTTTTCCACAAAAACCAATAGGGGTATCACAGAAGTGAAGCTTGCTTGGTATTGGACTTTGGAGCTATCGCAAAACAATTTAACCCTTGTTTCAGTGAGTTCAAAATCCATAACCTTTCCCCACGCTATTCATTGATGTTGCTTTAATTTACTATATGTAAATGTCTATATATATGTACGTCTCTACACAACAACAGCTGTGCTATTACTGGTGCGGAGCTAGTTCCTCTTGACCGAATTTTCCATCAGCTGCACTACACTTATTCTGCAACAACCCAACTATGCAATAGTCAGGGTTTCTTGACATCAAATTATTTCCATTAACACAATGTCATGTCGGCCTTCTAAAAATATAACTTTATTTATTTAAAATTATTATTGTAAATTTCCGGTTGTTAAAAATTTTCAGCCCCAATCCTTTTTTTCCAAGGACCGGCACTTGCAGAAGAGACATTCACCAGTACTATGGCCCAAAGTACAGGGCATTTTTTTTGTAGAAATATACAGGGGCGGCAAACACTAACTCCTATGAAGGAACGAACAAGCAAACACCCAAGCCCAAACCAGGAATCGAGCCCTGACCCAAGGTTTGATAGCTTCGAGGTCTTCGAGGCACTAGAAATCTCGCTTCCCGGAGCGAGTGTGCAAAACAATTACCCGTCCTCATCATGAAAACAACACATTTTCGTGAAACTGTACCTTTGCCATCGATAAATGTATCCAAACTAACTAATGATTGATGAGGTTATTTTCGTAAAAATAAGTAACTTAGAAAAATGGTAATTTGAACCTTTTAATGCACGCCAAAAGTGTTTTGTTGAATTTAACAAAACCCGTTTGCTTAAACAGTTTGGTAGTTTTGTTTTGATGAAAGTTTCTTTTTTTTTTCATTCAACCAAATCGATTCAACAGCATCAGAGCTGCCAACACTCCCGTTCTTTTTCGGGAAATTTCCCACCACAAATTTTAAGCAGTATTTTATATTTAAAGTAAGGCCAAAAAATTACATCCAAAGTACGCCACTTATCTGGGAATTTCATTGGACAGGTCACTCACATGGAAACCACGCATTACTAAAATTAGAAACCGTGTGGCGGCTGCCGCCAAAAAGATTGCTCCTTAGAGATGGGCGGTTCGACTCATTTTACTGATTCGAATCTCGACTCACTCACTACTTCGATGATTCGAATCTTGAATCAATAAAACAACTAAAGAAATTTTCCCTCTCTCTGCGCCGAAAGCCGTACTATTTAAACACCCTTCACCCATTCATCGGGTTTCTTCTCCGCTGAGTTCTCGGGCAGTTAGCATTTCTCTCTCCTTGCTCGTGTAAAACTAGTGTTTAAACTGCCCGAAATGAAAATACAGGGGAGCTTCGTATGACCCCCTGGGCCTGTAAGATTAAAAGGTTAAGTTTGGTGTCAAAGTATTCGAAATTTTATGTATCGATGGGGGTCCCAGAGGGGGGGTCGAGAATCAATAAAAACGCGCTCCGATGGATAGTTTCAGAGATATACGTTAATTAATTATGGTAATTAGACTAATTAACCATGATTGAGGCTTAAAAGGACTGCAAACATTTAGAAATTGGCTCTGGGATGGTTCCCAGGCTTTGGAGTTGCCGCCGAAGGAGGCTAGTGTTTAAAATGCCCAAATTGAAAATATAGGGGAGATTCGTATGACCCCCTGGGCCTGTAAGATTAAAAGGTTAAGTTTGGTGTCAAAGCATTCGAAATTTTAAGTATCGATGGGGTGTTGAGCCTATGGGGGGTCGAGAATCAATAAAAACGCGCTCCGGTGGATAGTTTCCGGGATATACGTTAATTAATTATGGTAATTAGACTAATAAACCATGGAGCTGTTTTTTCCGCGATCCGGCATCGTCATCAACGGAGAGAAAGCAGTAGCAAAAGCATCACAAGCTGGTATTGATCTCAGGATTTTCTTATCGCCGGCCTCAGAGGCGTAGCCAAGGGGGGGGGGGGTTAGGGGGGTCATAACCCCCCATGAGGAATTTTTTGCCATACAAAATGTATATTCTTCACTACATTATCATACACACGTATACATATATATGAGTTGCAGTAGTCATAACCCCCCCATGAAAAATTTCTGGCTACGCCCCTGGCCGGCCTGTATTTTTGACCTTTATCGAATTCGAGATTTCACTGAAATGAAAATGGGAATATCGGATATTTGATGTTGAAATAAAACCGATATGTCGATATTTATCGATTTTTGGCCCAGTCCTACTGAGGGGCTGCTGCCCCCCCCACAAAAAAAATGGGACCCTTTACTTAGCTTACAATTGAACTTTATCTTTAAATTTGATACCCAGCCCACCCCGAAATAAAATCCTGGCTACGCCACTGTCAATAACACTAACTACGCCACTGCTTTAGACCCTATTTTGTATTTCTCTGAATTACGAAAGAAAAGAAAATAATTCCCCTTAAACGACAAGCAAGGTAAAAAAAAATATCTTAAACGAAATCTGCAGCAATAAAGCGAAATGTTATTTTGCTTACTACAAAGTCCTTTTGTGAGAGCGCTTAATACCGCCCCTGTATCCATCATTAAAAGTGACAAGCACAATCCTAACTTTATTTCATTCTATTTCCCTTCACATGAAAACCCGCCACCATGTAAACTTAACGTTCCGTTTTTTTTTTTTTTTTTTTTTTTTTTTTTGAGGGTGGTGGCAGGGGGACATATATTGAAGTTAAGTAGAAAAGGGATGTTTCAGAAAAATTTTAAACAAATATTAAACCAGCCAGACAAGTTTGAAGGAAGGAGTACCCCCGAGGCAAAAAGGTTTAAACAACTTTGAGACACTCCCCCGCTCTTCCACGAGCATTGGCGTAAATTGGCATGTAATATTTGGATGGGGTGACAAAATGTTTCCGATTGTAGAAAATATCGTTATTATAAATAGCTCTGATACTTGAATTTTCTTAATTTTTTTTTCGGGGGTGGGGGATTGACCCCTCTTGCTCTTAGGAAGTAACGCCTATGCCCCCCGCCAAAAGCAAACGATGTTCGACCCACTCCACACCCACAGACAGATGAAACTTTAAATCCGACCACCAACCAAGAAATGAAACACCAAAGATTCGAAAAAAAAATTCAATTAAATGAAACATCCTTTCAACTCTTTTCGACTCCTTTCGACTCTGAGTCGATAGAAAAAAAACCCTCCAATTAAATGAAACATCCTTTCAACTCTTTTCGACTCCTTTCGACTCTGAGTCGATAGAAGATTCGAAAAACTCACAAATCTCAACGATCGTATACAATCACCGAAACAGAGCGAAACACTGAATCAGTAAAGATTCGTTGCTACACCAACTCAGTGACCAACTCAGCCACACCCACTCATTTGCTGTTTCAAATCATCTATCGACTCAGAGTCGAAAAGAGTCGTAAAGAGTCGAAAAGAGTTGAAAGAGTAAGGGAAAATCTCTGGGACCGGCAAAGGGAAAATAAGTTTTCCTTCCCTTCGAACTTGGAATGTATTTCCCCACAGTTGAGGGCTTGAGATTCGAATCAGTAGAGAGTGAGTGTAAAGACTGAGCCACTCAGTACCAAGATTCGAATCACTGATTCGACTCATCGAATCATTGGCCATCTCTATTGCTCCTATACTTTATTCTAAAAAACTCAGCAAGTAAAATAAAACGCTCATTTACAAAACAATGATCAGGCCTATCGCTACTTACGCAGCCCCCGTATGGGCTTTTGCAGCTAAATCGCACATGAAATCCCTGCAAGCTAAACAAAGTGCAATACTTAGAAAAATCCGTAAAGGAAGCCACTTAGTAAGAAACACTGCGATTAAAAATGGCCTGGCCATTGAGCCGATTAAGCACACAATCCACAGACTTGCCGTCAACTTTTACGATAATATATCCAGTATCAATAACGACATTCTTGCCGAATTTCCGGATTACGACTTTCGTGATCCATCTAAGAGCAAAAGACCGAAGGCGGTTCTCGCCAAATGCTCTCCATATCTTGACATATTTGATCCTCCACAATAACGTACTTCATACTGCGGCATTAAAAAAAAAAAAAAAAAAAATTAAAAAAAAAAAAAAAAAACCCTTTCCCTAGTAACATCCTTTTGGCCGGGCTGTTCATGCAGATCACTTCTTACTGTACTTGACTGATATTCATCTCAACCCGTCCTGTTTGGGGACTCATTACAAGACTGAAAATACCCTACAAACATCTTGCATACTGGAGTTAAAGGCCTAGTGCCCAGGGCACTTCTACAAGAACCTATCATTAGTCAGTCATCCAAAGTACAACTGTTAAAATTTGTGGTGGGAAATCGCCCGAAAAAAAACTGGGAGAGTTGGCAGCTCTGAACAAAATATATTTTTTAACAAAAGCGTTTGGTTAAAATTAGGACGAATCGGGTTCTTTCAACAAGCAATTGACGTACGCGTCTATGGGCGGTGCGAGGCAGACGAAATATCAGATTTTTCAGTAACAGATAGTAAACGTCCATTTCAAAACACAAACTAGATTCGTCGCGACCCCCGGTTGTGTTTTGTGCTTTCGAATGCTCTTGACTGGTGAACAGATCTAACTACATGGCAATTTTTTTTTTTATTATTTTTTTTTTCAAATTCGACTAGTATAATTTTACCATACCACTGAAAATTACGAGTACAAAACCGATCGCCCGAAAGAAGCTAGGAACCTCAGACCACTCCAACAACAGCAAATACAAGATATAATCACCAACCAGGGGTTTATTGAGTTATTCGAAGTTTCTGAAGCAAGTCTAATTGTTTTAACTATTCATTAAAATTTACATTTTTGTTTTAATTCTTTTATCTGTATCGACATAGTTTAAAACATGACAATGTCAGATTTGTCAGGATTTAATAATACACGGTCGCAATGTTTGAACTACTATATATGTCGTTCGTTTTGCGCTTATCCCGAGTGATTTGTTTTATTTTTTATTTCCATTTTAGATTAAGGTTATTCGCATGCTTCTCCCAAAAATGGCCCCCGTTGTTAAACACGTAAATCTTGTTAAATAACAAAAATGGTTCCTGTTTTCCATTT
>JAWZYV010005111.1:0-11350 GCA_038373885.1 Cheiracanthium punctorium | reverse complement strand
GACCAAACTTTAGGATGTTAGCGAAGTCGCGGGCCGTATAAATGGGATTTATATGGGATTTTGAATGGTTTATATGGGATTTATACATGGTTTTGATATGTTCCGCGGGCCGGATCAAAAGTCGTGGTGGGCCACATCCGGTCCGCGCGCCGGCGGTTGCCCATATTGGTGTATGTGATGAACGAACCAATTGCTGCGACTGAGAAGCAGGAAATCGATCGTAAACGTTCATTTACTGGCAGTAAAGTTTGGCACGGAAGTTTTGGAGCACCCGGCGTATAGCCCTGGCCTAGCCCCTTCGGACTATCATTTATTTCGATCAATGAACAATACCTTGTCTTCTGTGCACTTCCCCACAGTGAAAGAAGTACGAAAATCCATTTATAACTTCACCTCATCAAAAGATGAATCCTTCTATGCTGCTGGACTATACCTGATCTTTGACGGTGGGTGTTGGAGATTACTTTGAAGAATAAAGGTATTATTGCATGTTCATTTCTTTGACACGCTCTTTAAAACTTAGTACTAGACCCAAATACTAAAAGTTACATGAAAATTATTATTATTATAAATGACTATGTCATTTTATCTCTCACCCACCTTTATTGAAAATTCTCCGAAAAATGTGTCCTAAAAGTATGAGACATAATTTTACATATATTTATATACTATTAGTTCACAACAGCTTTAATCAATTTTTACACTATTTCGTAAGCTGTAGAATAGGCATCACATGTCATTTTTCTATAAATAGGTTACAATCATAAAAATTTCAACAGCTTAAAAAAATTGTTGAGTATTGAATTGTTTATTTTTTTAGTGTGCAATGTCTTACCCTCTTGAATTCTGTATTCCTCAATAAACATTTATCTATTTAACTGTAACTGTGCTCGCGCCAACGGCGGATCCAGAAAAATTTTTCGGAGGGGGCGCAAATCGTGAATACTCATTTCATCTAGTGTAAAGCACACTTAATATTGGTGAAAGCTCTATTTATCTAGTGTAAATACATTTTTCTCGGAGGGGGCGTGCGCCCCCTGCGCCCTCCCCCTGGATCCGCCTTTGGCTCGCGCACGCAATTTTTTTTATTTCTTCTATACTTTTTTCCTTCTTGGTGTTACCTTGTTATGGGATGTGTCTGTTTCTTCCGTTCTAATTTAATAAAGTATATGTCATGTTAAAATTCCACGCTTACTATGTTTGCGTCATAACTCTGCTAACATTTCTGAAAGGTTATGGACACCAGATGGATTCATTTATTTATTGGCTGATTTTTAACGTTAGTTTCAAGGTTGCATCATTCATCCTCAAAATGGCGACAGGGCACTGGGCTCCCGAATGTGAAAGTGGAAAAAAGACTTAATTTTTAAACATAAGCCTAACAGCCTCGGATTCTTATCCACTCTGGATGACTCGCCAATAGGGTTACCAGGCGAAATACAGCAACCCTACACGCCTAAAGCTCTCTCATCAATATCCAGTAACGAAAAGCAAAATTTTTGGTGTGTTAAGATAGATACTAAAAATTATATAAGTTACTTCAGTTATCATCGAACCATGTTTGCAATTGCGAGGAAAGATCGGGAAACCCTTTTACTTCCATCCATGAAATAAATGTAAAGGAAGAATAAAAGAAAAAGGGGTGAGAGATAATATGACATAGTCAATTAATATCGTTTTAATATGGCATTAAGGAAGCTAAAAAATTAGGGGGGTTCAGGGGGTCTACTCCTGACGAGGCTTGAACAGCCGAGTTTTATTTTATTATTTAATTTTTTTTTGCTCACCTTCTTTGCAGAAAGCCAAGATGAAATTTTTTCGGTATGTAGTGGTATACCATCTTAACAACATATAAATACTTAAAACCTGTGCTTCTGATCAACGATGTCGACAAAAATTCAGGATGTTTTTTAGCAAATGCAATAGTCATGCATAAACTATAAAAGATGCACAAATTTTGATAAAATTTTTGGAATCAGCTTAAAAAGTTACACCCTAGAAACAAATTTCCATTTCAGTAATTCCTACAGTTAAGGAGTTATATAAAATATTCAAAGAAAAAATGGCGTATCTTGAAGAAAACTTAAAAATTTGCATAATTAACTTCTCGGTAATTAATTATCGTAGAACCTGCAAAATTGAGATTCGTGGTTATCTTTTCCCATAAATCATTAACACTAAGTTTGAGGAAAATCTGAAATGGCGTGGTGAACTTTTTCCAATTTTCTGTTTGATTGGACGAGGAATGACCCATACATGTTTTAAAATAACTGTTTTTTTAATGACTGCTTTACATTTTCGGTGGCTGCTCGGGGTAACTCGCCCCCTTTGTATACGACCCTGAACAAGTTAAGGCAAGTTTTATTCAAAGGGGAAGGGGTAGAAATGAACTGAATATTATCAAATGTGTCTAATTACCGTCCTGATTAAACCACCTATAAAATTAAATAAATTAAAAAAAAAAAATCAGATTCGGCTGATCCGTTTGGGAGATATTATGTCACAAAGACTTCAAACTTTCGGGAAAAAATACTCATATATTATCTTAATGAAAATTTATCTAAGTAAATTCTACTTTTTGTAAAAATTTAGAAGTCCCGCAAAATCGGAGGACTACGGCATGTGCCTCGTTTACCCCTACCATAACCAGGGCCTGTTTACAGGAGCACCCAGAATAACACCAATATATGACCTTCCAAAGCCAGTCACTCTTTAAAGGGTATTTCATGATCTCCAAAGAGAGCTAGTGTATGACGCTTTTATAGCTATTGTAAAGGAGCACTCAAAACAGTTACACTACATTACAGTTTATAACGGTTCGGCGGCCTCTAGCCATTTCAAGCACACTATTTAGCTGAAATGTGAAAGCCCCGGGTTCTGGCCTACTACTAGGCCGTCGATCTAACAGTCTGAATGGTTTTCTCGAGATGTAACTGAGTATGCGTAGAAACTCCTTAAAAAAGTCCATCACCCAAGACACTACGCTTCCTTAGACAGATACTCTTGGAAAGGCACATGATTGTGCACATCACGTTGCACCAGGGGCGTAGGCAAGAAGGAGGTTAGGGGGGGTCATAACCCCCCCTCATGAGGAATTTTTTGCCATACAAAATGTATATTCTTCACTCCCTTATCACACACATGTATGCATATATGTGAGTTGCAGTAGTCGTACCTCCCTCCCCCCCCCTGAAAAATTTCTGGCTACGCCACTGCGTCGTACATAATGAGGGAGGTACGTGACCGTGGTCGGACCATTACCTAACTGTATGGTAGGATGGTGTTGTACTTGAAATGGATGAATGTCCCTAAAACTGCCATGGACCGTAAAGTGTTGGAAATCTTTTGAGTGTTCCTGTCGAGTGTACATGATAAAGACGCTTTCGTCGATGGAAAAATTCATTTTGTAACCCATAAGAGCATATATCACTTGCGAGTCGTTTTAAATAGCCTAATACCTCTAAAATACGCTTTAATGAATGCCCATAGAGCGTAATGTATTTAGAATATTTTGGGACGGTCCTGTAGATAAATCATCCAGTCGATTGGGACCAAAACTGTATTAACATCCAGTGTCATCCACTACAAGTTTAAAAAAAATGTATTTGAACTTGAGTGGATGAATAAAAAAGTATTTTATGAATGATTGAAAATTTGTACACGATATATATAGGGAGAGTGTGACCTAATAATAGGAATTGAAAAATTGAATCAATCGCGCAATGACAAGAAAAACAGTATGCTTCATTTTTCTTGTAAAGCATTCTGCAATTTCATACCTTCAAAGTATAGAAACACTCAAGTAATAAATTTTTAAATATACTCGCAGCTAAATCTTCTGTGAGCGCAGTGGATCGTCACAGCTATCTGGGCTAATCTCACGACATTTGCCGTGGTTCCCGCGACGCATTTCAAGCACTGGTGTCTACATGCAAATTGTTATGGGGCAAGGGGGGGGGGGTTGCAGATTTCAAGAAAGATGGGGGAACCACACTTTTCGAAGTTGACTCAATTTATCTTGATATTTGCCAAGGATGTTCACAAAGTTTCCTGATCACAGATATGCAGTGCCACCTCTACCGAAGAGGACAAAAAAGCAGCACACCAAGCAAAGGGGGAAAAATAAAAGAACGCCCATATCGTACAGTTTAGCGAACTCCCATCGGGCGTAACATAGATTTCCGGCTGTGCAGATATGTAATGAGCAGCGGAGGTATAATTTTCTCACAACAGTATTATTTTTATACACACAATTCCGTCGATTATCCGCCCAAAGAAGTCATTTGTGAAGGAATCGTGGAACAACCACACTAACAAGCGCATTTTCGAATTAAACACACGACGGGCCTATAAATTCATATCCCAGAATAGTAGAATACAAATTAATAACCAAAACTGATACTCCTTTTTGAAAAATAATCTTTAAAATAAAGGTACTTTTCTAACAAAATATTTTTAGTCAATCAACGAAGTCGATGATTGTTTGAAATGATTAAAGAGAGTACAAAAAAAAAAAAAAAAAAATAGATTTTTCTATGTCGTTAAATTATGCTATGAAAGAAATTAAATAAGTTACCTTCTACTAATCGATTCATTACCGTCCAATATTTCCGTATTGGAAGGCAAAATGATTGCGAACTGGAAGACAAATAAATAAATGAAACATCGAGTAAAATATGCATTTCAGATCACCTAAATTTCGCTCGAGTAGATTCGTCGGGTTCTTAAATTTGAACCTACAATCGTTCAATAAATATGAAACGAGAAGGAGGAGGGGGGCTATAAAGCAATAACTGAAAGTCATTTCGCAAGGTACAGGGTCCTAGAATTTTGTTTCAAGAAAACAAACTGTTTTCAGTGTGTATTTTCTTCCTTTAAATTAAAATCATTTTGTTTGTGTGGAGGGGGAAAAGATATACAGTAGAGCAGGGGGGGGGATATCGGGATATATACCCCCCCCGAAATTTTTGGATTAGTGAGGAAATTCCGCCTATTTATACATATATAAGTTCATATTCCCCCCCCCGAAAGATTTTGCAGGCGCATATCCCCCCCCCCGAAAAAATTTTCCTGGCTACGCGCCTGCTGTACGGCATAGCGGAGCAGAAAGCCAGGAACGGACGACTGTTTTTATTTGTAGGAGTTTATGATCAACTTGCAGGTTCCAGTCAACCTGCCACTCATGCCACACGACAGCAAGTTTTTCCCCCCAAGAAACTGACTTGCTGTCCAACGACTGCTGTCTTGGGGGAAAATTCGGCTCAATGTTCATTCTTAAAGATTAAAACACCGAATGTAAGCTGAAAAATGTGTGTGGGGGGCGCCACCGTAGGTTAGCCTTTGTTGGGGGGCGCGACGTTAAAAGGTTGAGAACAGCTGCATTATTTAAATATTAATCCTTTTTTGAGTTTAATTTTTAATTTAGCTCAATTTTTTAATTTGAGCTAATTTTTTCATTTAGAAGGGTGATAAACTGATTGGCTGAACGTATTGCCACCTTACATATTTGAACCATGAAAATTCAGTCAGAAACTTGCGGATGTTGCACTCTTATCCCACGATTGCCAAAGTTAATAAAACGAACATGCACTTACTAAATACCCTTCAATTTTACGATCGTGATTTTGAAGTCCAATCACAATTCACAAACCTAGTGTTACAATAACGATCAGGTATGCTTATAGAGTAATTGTTTAATAGATATAACTCAAAACCAGGAATTTTTGTTTAAAATTAAAATAAAATTAGACTTCTTAAAATATTCAGTTAACATTGAATTAAAGCTCTCATGACCTAGCCTTGCAATTAATACAGAAAACATTGCCCTATCTAGAAATAGTCAATACTAGAACAGATTTGTTAAGTAAAAAAAACATTTTAGTGTCATTGTTAGGATCCTGTTTCTTGAATACTTCTTGCTGTTCAACGACAGCAGTCGTTAGACAGCAAGTTTTTAATCAGAAATACACATTCAGTGGAAGCACATCACTTTAAGCGGCAGCATCGGCATGCTCATTATCTTGTTTACGAACTTGACCTTGTACGCTAACACAACCAGACGCTGGAACCACGATGAGATGACGATATGGAGATCCCGCTAACCAACGATAGGAGTGAGACTGGGCAACGTTACCAGAAGGATCTACTTCCAAGTTCGCAGGCTAACACTACTGAAAGGTTTGCAATTCTTAAGTATCAGCATATTTAGTTTAATAATTAAAACTTAGCTGCTTTCAATAGTTTTAAAATAATTGTGATACAATTCATATGTAAATAAGAACGAGAAAGAGTTTTAATTGATATTTCGGGGTTATATTTGAATGAGCCGGTTTATAAATTACTCTTAACTGGCTCACAATGGGCACTTCTAAGCAGTTAAATATGTAAGCATTTAACCCTTTAAAACGCAATGTTCGCGCTCTGGGAACACAAAACTCTGACGTTTTGACTGTTGCCAGTCACGAAGGATAGATTTGAATTCTATAAAAATAGTTGCGGGTGCCATAGCTCCACGAGAATCCTTTACTTTTTAGCACGTAGTTTCCCGTAAAAAAATTTTCACGATTATTTTTAACAGCGCTGTCATCTGCTGAAGAACGGAGGAATGCAAGAACAGCTGCATAGATTGCCCAATGCTGAAAAAAGGGCAGCCGTTGCCATCGCTCGACTTTAACTACCAGCAAGATGGCGGACGATCGAAATGTGCGCTGAACATTTCGATGAACATTGCGACATCTGGCTTTGCGCGGGCACAGCCAGCTGTCGTCAAAAAAGGGTCTCTAGATCCGTGGCACGCGATGAACATTTCGATCGTCGGCTATCTTGCTGGTAGTTAAGTCGAGCGATGGCAACGGCTGCCCTTTCTTCAGCATTGGGAAAGGGTTGCACCTCAAAGGGTTAACTAGCTTATTTAAAACTTGAAATTCCTAACCACGGCGGAACTATTTAGTGAGAAGGTTCTTGTTGAAATATTTAAAACACTTGCTCCTGTTTTGAACGGCGTTTCCTACGTAAAGTTTCCATTCGAAGTTGTTGATTCAAAGTAATTTACGAATCTCTGAAATTTTTACTTAAAGCAGTATACTCTTACTAGTAAATTCAGAAAACCTAATGTATTGGACGAGAAGTTCGTTTATCTTAATCCGAAAGTAAACGTACAGTTGTCAAATTTTCGTTAGTTAGAATGTATATTGTATGTTAAGTAACGGTAAATTCTTAAATTACTTGGATACAGTAGTAAGTCCCGAACTGATGTTTAAAAAGAACTAAATTTACGGCATGTTTTTAAAACAAAGTACGGTGTTTTGGCAGCGTGAGTGTAGAATAAACTATCCGAAAATAAATTGGGTAAATAGTTGCCAGTCTTGAAATGTGTTCAATTTATTTCATCCAAAGTTAACTTTTACCTTGTTTATATTACAGGCTTACGAACACTTTGGTTAATCTTGAAAGACGTTGCCAAACTTGGCCCTGGTTGTTTTATTTCCTGGTTATTCAACTGGTAATATTGAGTTTTTCCAAGGCCCATGATAAACTGACTACCATCTATGAAGTATTCAAGAAACAGGATCCTAACAATGACACTAAATGTTTTTATTCCTTGTACGTAGTATAAGGAAGTAATGTGATCCCGAAAAATTTTGGGGGCCAAATTTCGACAAAAAAACCGATTTTGACTACCTCTAAATTGAATTAAAAAATTTTTTTCGATGCATCTCATCGTAGGCTATCATGCACGATCATATTAATGCGTCTGCAACTCATTTTGACCAGCGGCGAGTCTATTGTGGCCAGTTTTTCCATGCCGTCTGTACGTACGTACGTACGTACGTATGTATGTAACTCGCATATCTCAAAAACTATTGGTCGTAGAATGTTGAGATTTGATATTTAGGATTGTTCTATGATCTAGTTGTGCACCTCCCCTTTTGGTGACAATCGAATGGATAGTTTATGTACAGGACCGCCCAAAAGATTCGAAATACATTACGCTCTATGTGCCGAAATTCATTAAACTCGCCTAACTCAAAAGCTATTAAGCGTAGAATGTCGAAACTTCATATTTTGGATATTTGTAACATCTAGTTGTGCACCTCCCCTTTTGGTTCCATTCGACTGGATAGTTTATCTACAGGACTGCCCAAAACATTCGAAATACATTACGCTCAATGGGCCGAAATTCATTAAACTCGCATATCTCAAAAACTATTAGGCGTAGAATGTTGAAACTTTATATTTAGGAACATTGTAACATCTAGTTGTGCACCTCCCCTTTCGGTTCCATTCGACTGGATAGTTTATCTACAGAACCGCCCAAAAGATTCTAAATACATTACGCTCTATGGGCCGACATTCATCAAAGCGTTTTTTAGAGGTATTGGGCTATTTCAAACGACACAGAAGTGATATATGCTGTAAAGAGTTAGAAAATGAATTTCTCCATTAAAAAAAGTGTCTTTATCATTTATAGTTCAGCTACAGGAACACTCAAAAGATTTGCAATACATTATGGTCAATGGCAATTTTAGGGGCATTCATCCATTTCAAGCACAATGCCGTCCTACCACATAAGTTAGGTAATGGTCCGACCACGGTCACGTGACTCCCTCAAGAACTATCCAAAAGTCGCCAAGCTTGGCGACTTTTGGTGTACGTGTGTGCATATTTAACTCTCAAATCTCAAAAAATATTATGAAATTTCATATATAAGATTGTTGTAACATCTAGTTGGGCATCTCGATTTTTGGTTCCAATCTACTGGAGAGTTTATTTACTGAACCACCGAAAAGAATTTCAGTACTTTAATGTCTATGGACATCTTCAATATAATACAACTGTAGACGGTCATTGTTTGGTACATGCCCAAAATCTCGCCGTCTGTCCTCGGCATTGGCGAGTTTTGGCGAAATATCGCCAAATTTGGCGATATTCAGTTATTTGGTCCATGCCCAAAGTATCGCCATTTGTCATCGTTCTTGGCGAGTTTTGGCGAAATATCGCCATATTTGGCGATAATCTGTCATTTTTTCGTTCATGCTTAAAAACTCGCCAAATGTCGTCGAAATTGACGAGTTTCGCCGAAATATTGCCAAATTTGGCGCAAAAAATTATTTCGTATTTTGTATAACTCTAAAACTTTAACCCGTAGATTTTTTAACTTTTGTATTTAGAATTATTGTGATATCTAACTGTTTTCAATATCTTTTTTTGACAGCAATCGACTGAGAATTTATTTACAGGGTGAGCCAAATGACTTTAAATACATTGAGGTGTATGGATGCATTCAATTCGTTGAAAGTCTGTGGTCAATGACTACTTTGGCTATCCCCAAAATCTCGCAGACTATCTCAAGTTTGTCAGCTTTTGGTGAAATATCTCCAAAAAAGTGTCAGAAGGAAATCTTTCAAATTGTACTCAGCTTGGCGATATCGAAATATTTGGATATAAATCGCTAAACCTTACTATTATTGATATTTTATCTCTTTCAAACAAATAAGTTTAGAGGAAGTGCGTCGAAAATATTTTTGATCTAATAGACGTGCAAGGAAGTCATGTGTTGGACACATCAGATTTTTACTTCCTTGTACGTAGTATAAGGAAGTAATGTGATCCCGAAAAATTTTGGGGGCCAAATTTCGACAAAAAAACCGATTTTGACTACCTCTAAATTTAATTTAAAAAATTTTTTCGATGCATCACATCGTAGGCTAGCATGCACGATCATATTAACGCGTCTGCAACTCATTTTGACCAGTGTCCAGTCTACTGTGGCCAGTTTTTCCATGCCGTCTGTACGTACGTACGTACGTACGTATGTATGTAACTCGCATATCTCAAAAACTATGGGTCGTAGAATGTTGAGATTTGATATTTAGGATTGTTCTATGATCTAGTTGTGCACCTCCCCTTTTGGTAGCAATCGAATGGATAGTTTATGTACAGGACCGCCCAAAAGATTCGAAATACATTACGCTCTATGGGCCGAAATTCATTAAACTCGCCTAACTCAAAAGCTATTTGGCGTAGAATGTCGAAACTTCTATATTTAGGATTGTTGTAACATCTAGTTGTGCACCTTCCCCTTTCGGTTCCATTCGACTGAATAGTTTATCTACAGGACCGCCCAAAAGATTCGAAATACATTACGCTCTATGGGCCGAAATTCATCAAAGCGTTTTTTAGAGGTATTGGGCTATTTCAAACGACTCAGAAGTGATATATGCTGTAAAGAGTTAGAAAATGAATTTCTCCATTAAAAAAAGTGTCTTTATCATTTATAGTTCTGCTACAGGAACATTCAAAAGATTTCCAATACATTACGGTCAATAGCAATTTTAGGGGCATTCATCCATTTCAAGCACAATACCGTCCTACCACATACGTTAGGTAATGGTCCGACCACGGTCACGTGCCTCCCTCAAGAACTATGCCAAAAGTCGCCAAGCTTGGCGACTTTTGGTGTACGTGTGTGCATATTTAACTCTCAAATCTCAAAAACTATTATGAAATTTCATATATAAGAATGCTGTAACATCTAGTTGTGCATCTCGATTTTTGGTTCCAATCTACTGGAGAGTTTATTTACAGGACCACCGAAAAGAATTTCAGTACCTTAATGTCTATGGACATCTTCATTATAATACAACTGTAGACAGTCATTGTTTGGTACATGCCCAAAATCTCGCCGTCTGTCCTCGACCTTGGCGAGTTTTGGCGAAATATCGCCAAATTTGGCGATAGTCAGTCGATCGTCAGTCAGTCGATGCCCAAAGTATCGCCATTTGTCATCGTTCTTGGCGAGTTTTGGCGAAATATCGCCAAATTTGGCGATAATCTCTCATTGTTCGGTTTATGCTTAAAATCTCGCCAAATGTCGTCGACATTGACGAGTTTCGCAGAAATATCGCCAAATTTGGCGCCAAAAATTATTTCCTATTTTGTATAACTCTAAAACTTTAACCCGTAGATTTTTTAACTTTGTATTTAGAACTATTGTAATATCTAACTGTTTTCAATATCTTTTTTGACAGCAATCGACTGAGAATTTATTTACATGGTGAGCCAAATGACTTTGAATACATTGAGGTGTATAGATGCATTCAATTCATTGAAAGTCTGTGGTCAATGACTTCTTTGGCTATCCCCAAAATCTCGCTGACTATCTCAAGTTTGTCGGCTTTTGGTGAAATATCGCCAAATAAAGTGTCAGAAGGAAATCTTTCAAATTGAACTCAGCTTGGCGATATCGAAATATTTGGCTAGAAATCGCTAAACCTTACTATTATTGATATTTTATCTCTTTCAAACAAATAAATTTAGAGGAAGTGCGTCGAAAATATTTTTGATCTAA
>JAWZYV010005110.1:0-11656 GCA_038373885.1 Cheiracanthium punctorium | reverse complement strand
AAGTAAAGATATGAATTAAGTTTGGAAGGGGTGGGGGTGTATCAAAATAGCACCCCCCCTTTTTTAAAAAAAGAGCTATTTTCACGATTCTTTCTCCTGTTTCCCAATAATGATGGAAACCGAACTTCTATAACAAAAAATCTTTACTGTCTGGAAAAAAAAATAGCATATAAAGTCTTGATTAAATCTGATTTTTGAATAAAGTTTTAATTTTATGTTTCTAATTGGGAACATTAGCCTGTAAAAGGCTAGGTATGGGTTAAAAAGACCCCCACCCTGCCTAGATCCCACGAGTGGGTCATCTGCGGTCATCCATCCAATCGTAATTACCCTTTTGTTGAGGGGAATAAAATATAAAATTGCAGTCCAAATTTAGATAAATCGTGTAGCTAGGAAGTTTCTTGGATGTATACATATTTCTGGATAATGCCAAGAATTGACCACTTTCCTCTATTTTTTTAAAGTAAAAGAAAATGAATGTGAACTAATTAAAATGGGGGGGGGATTGGGACATCTTTGTCAAGGTAAAATTTTAGTCTTTAACAAGAGGGGGATTTTTTTAAGCGTAGATCAGGATTAGGGTTGTTTGGTTTGTTATACGTTAAATTTGCATGAGTGGCAATCTTCTTATTTTAAACACGCCGAAAACTTTCTTAAACGGCAACAATAGATGATCACTCTGATCGCTTAAGGCTCTAAAAATCTAATGGATTATAAAAGATGAGGGTTCTGCCCAGGCCCGGACTTAACTTGCTTTTTATTTTTTTACCTGCTCTGAACGGGGAAATTGAAAGTGCTCGGTTCAAAACCAGATCGCGTCAGCCGACCGAATTGTTTAAATTTCAATAGTTTCCTTAGAAACTTAGCATAAATACGGGTTAGGACTCCTGAGAAAATGCATTGGGTTTTGTATAGTCAAATGACTAACACCACCTAAGATTTCATGCAAATCCTGAATTAATAAAATTCCATGAGCAAGATATCTTATCTACTACGATCGTTTCATCAGAATTTCGGTGCGATTTGACAGCTTAATATCATCTATATTGGTATATATTTTAAAGTAATTTCCATGTCTTTAAATTTCTGAAGGCATAACTCCTTGCCCGGCCAGCTTTCGAGTTACCTTCCGAGAATCCTCGCAGAATAAGTGATAAAGTCCATTTTGCGAGGATTTATACATAACTGAATTTTAAACTATAGAAATTATTTTGGCGAAGAGACTTCATAATCTTGGACTCAATTATGAAGTAATCGTTAAGTGATGCAATCCACTTCGGTAATATACAATCCCATGAAATGGGTATCTTGATTTAGGTTCTGCTGGATTTTTGTCGAGTGGTAGTCGTATGACTAGCAAAAAAGCAACTTCAAAGTTGGTGCACTCGCATGATTGAAAAATTTAAGTGGGGGGGGGGAAACTAAGGTTTAGATATTGCCAGTTTAGACGGCCCAATTTTACTTCTAAATCTAAGTTACCTCCAGAATGTCTAAATAACAAAGAGATTCTTTGGATGAATACCGTAACTAATAAAATCGGTTTACTTGTTATAAATCTTCAATGAAATCGTGTAAATTTTAAAAGTAATGAAACTTAAGTTGTTGTTTTCAGAAGCTGCAATAAACAAATGCAAATATTTTAGTTTCTTCAGCTATAGGCATGGACACTCAAATGTTTTCAGGGGTTAAAAATAATTGCGCGGGAGAAGGGGGAAATATCAGACTTAGCAATTTCACGTCTGATTTTGCTTTGTGGTATAATTTTGGTTACATCATAAAGCAATATGCTTAAAATCTAGGGGAGAAGGGGGCTAGTGCCCTACCTTGTCCTCCATGACTATAAGTTCAAATTTGTCTCCATTTGTACATGATACAGTTTTTGCTACTAAAATGATTAAGTTCTTAAAACTGTTCAGAAAGTCAATTTTTTAATCTGTTAAGTTGCCTAATGTGTTTCGAAGAGCTAAAATAGGGATTCAAATATCTAAGAAATATAAATCGGGTACTTTTCAAGTGAAAATAGTAGACTGCCAAACGTTATTTGTATGCGTTTATTTTGCATTTTCCTAAATTTAAATGTCAATTACATTAAAGTATTAGGAGATTTTGATTCTCCGTATATTTTTGCCATCTCCTTTATTGCTAACTTGTATGTATCTGGTGTAGTTTGTTGGCCTGCTTTTTAATTTTAGAAAATAATTTTTTGTTTTAGCTGTACTTAAATTTCGTAGATGTCTTGTTTAGAGCACGAGTTGAGGAATTTTTATTTCATTTCAGCTTTGCTTTCAGTGAGATGTTAAGATTTTGCTTAGCTTAGATTAAATAATTTAATTGGAAAATTGAGTATTAAATGTTGAAATTTGCCTTTTCTTTACGTGACTCATTTACGGCATCCAGCCTGTACAGATATGAGTTAACTTCAGTCTGATTGTGGACGCGGGTCTGAAAAAGGTTTTAAGCTTTGTCTTTTCTTATTCAGTGTTGGATATTTAAACTATCTAAATTTATCTACTGATACAATGTACTGTACACTTGCACTTGTTTTACAGTAGTTTTTTTTTCAGTAAAAAAACTCTGAATATTTCGATATTTAGCTATTTAGAATATTACCGTATTTGTTTTTACTTGCACTCTAGACCCCAAAGATGAGTTTAATTCAAGGAGAATAGAATATGAAATTTAAATTCAACGAGACCTTTTTTACTTTCTACGGATACATTTTTCTAGTCTCATCTGTAGTTGAAATGTTAAAAATTTTTCTTCCAAATTTTTTTTTTAGAAACTTATACTCAAGATTTCACTTTAAATGTTGAATCGAACTTTACTGGAAATTCGCTATCTCTTTTACCCCCTGGGATATGAAGGAAAACGGGAAAAGAACGTTTTGGGCCGCCACCCCCGTCTGGGCACGAATTTTTAAAAATTGCTTCTTAAATGACGCCTTGGGCACAAAAGCTATAAGCCCCTAAAATTTCATGTCTGTATCTCCAATGGATTCGGCTGGGCGAGGGTCGTCGGTCAGTCAGTCAGGACATCTCAACAATCCCGTTGAGATGCGTCTATGACGTTGTTGCAGCAAGTAAACGGTATGAATACTTTTAAAGTTTAAAAAAAAACTTTTATAAAAAGGAGCAGACCTCTGGACCTAATTTTAAAGCTGACGTGGACAAAGTCGCGGGTAAGAAGCTAGTCTTAAATAAAATAGACGTTCGATTCTAAATAGCAAAGAGTTTTTGGGAGAGACGTGTGTATTTCTAAACTAACGGTTTACCCATGATAAAATAGATTGCCTCCTTTTAAAATCATCATTTTTTGCATACCTATTTTTAATGAAACTTTGCCTCATTCCCGTAGAACGGGTATTTCAGATGTATCTTCCTGTAATACAAAATGAACTTTTGCGCCACTTTAAAAGAAAATGCCTCATCATACTTGTCGAGGAAGACACCGAAGTGAGCAAAATAAAAGTTTACAATCCAAAGAATAAATAAATAAAAAATAAAGAGTTGCATTTCACCTTATCAACATTTACCGGCGTTTGATGAGTCTTTTTTTTTTTATCTGCAAATCTTTGCGATAAGGAAGAGGGTGTCTTGTTTTTTGTTTTTCAGAACGACACCATTTCGAGCGTCGAAGGAAGGTAAGTGCTCTTGTTCTGTGTATTCAGAGATCCGCTTGCGAACTTTGAAGAATGCATTTATTATGGAGTTATGTAAAACTAAATTTGCCTGTAGTTGGCTATAGCTCACCCGTTTTTACTCTTATATATATTTTTTGTTTCTTTTACTGATCATTTTCTCACCTTCTTGAGCTTAACTTTCCGGTTAGGAATTCTCTACGCGGCCATGGGCGTATCTATCGAGGGTATGTGCGTCACTTGAAAAGGGGCGCAGATGACTATCGTCATGGAAATCGCGTAAGAACGGATCATTTGAGCCAAAAGCGCTGACCAAGAGGGTATTTCTGTATGTGACGGCATGAGTTAACCACACTCATTTGAGAGGAAAACTCATTCACCGAGTGACCAGTCATGACAAACCCCACGACACTAAAGAATAATAATTGTGTAGAAGAAACACGCTTTTAAAGAGCATGAACTAAGAACATCACTGCTCATGTCATTTTGCCTGACACTGTAAAAGGACGTTATTTCTACCTTTTAAATGAAGATTAGGCTGTTATGAATGCATTTATTGTACTGTGCTTGAAATGGATGAATGTTTCTCAACAGCAAGAGACCGTGATGTACTGGAATTCCTTCGTGTGCATCTGTAGAAAACTATAATTGGTGTAACGTAATGGATGTATTTTCGATGGGGTGGCCCTATTTTGTAAGCCTTTAACAACCTATATCCAGTTTGTTGTGTCCAAATAGATGAATGTCTCTAAAATGCGCTTTAAACAGTGACTTCCCATAATGCATTGTCAATTAGAATTTTTGTGTGGGCTCCTGTAAAAGAACTATGAATGTTAAGTACACCCTTTTCAAGAGTATAGTACTGTCGCCGATTCTTTATGTGCCTGGAAAATTTCGAGTGAATTGGATTTCTGGGAAAACTGAATGGCAAGATTCCATTACACACAAGCAGGCGAAAGGAATAAAAGCCTTTAAATAACATCATAAATTGTGCTTTAAAAAAAGCTGAGGAATCGCGCTTTTATAGCAGTGTGAACTAAAAAGTAAAACCTAATCTCTGAATAGAAATATTTCGTGCCACAGCAATAGGACGGTGCACAATCGGCAGAACTCAACTTTTTGAGAATTAAGAATAGAGCGATAGTTTAAAAAAATTGGCTTAGTGTTAAAAAAAAAGTGAGGTGCTTGATATCAGGTGTCTTTTTTCCGAACTAATAGTAAAGACTATATGAAAATGTAATTGAAAAACACACACACTTTTTTTTTTTAACGCTAAGCTGGTTGTTTTAGTGAATCGGTTTATTCTTACTTTATTCAAAAAGTTGAGTTCTACCGAGTTGTGCAACGGAGTTCACCTAAAACCAAGTTGTGCATTTGGCGTATGTCAGTGGTTCTTAACCTTCTAACGTCGCCTCCCCCTCCAACAAAGGCTAACGTACGATGGTGCCCCCCCCTCCTATTTTTCAGCATACATTCAGTTTTTTAATCTTTAACAATGAACATTGAGTCGAATTTTCTACAACATAATGCTATCAGTCAAGTTTGAATGAACATTTTAAGCGAAAATGGATAAATTTTTGAGTCAAAAAGAGAATAAATAAGATGATTTTTAAAAACATGCACCACTATTTGCTCTTTGGTTTTTCTCGCGTCCCCCCTGGAAACACTCTGCGTATCCCTTGGGGGGGGGCGCCCCACAGGTTGAGCAACGCTGGCGTATGTGTGTGACAAATTCAAATGTGTTGAATTTGTCCACAGCAATAGGACAAAATATAAGAATTTTGTCCTATTGCTGCGGAACAAATTTCTTATATTTAAAGATTATTTTTCACTTTTTAGTTCCTACGGCTATAAAAGCGTGTTTTTGTTAGTTTTTTACAGTAGTCAATATTTTTGATTTTTTAGTCTTAAAAAAAAGTTGGACGAAGAAGGCCCCGCAAAAAACTTTTGTAACTTGTTATTTATTTCCATCCTTTAAATGAATGAATGTCTTTAAACAGCCATAGACTTTCATGTATTAGAATTCTTTTGAGTGCTCCCGTAGAAGAAACACATTCTGCTACAAACGCTCCATTCGACGGTGGGTCTTCGTTTGTCATTTTGAGCATCCTGTATCCATTTCATTTTGATCGAATTGGATAGATGTCTCTAAAACACGCTTTAATCAATGACTCTTCATAGAGAGTCAAGTCAATACGGGTTAGGGACCGTTAGAGAGACCCCCAAGGGGGACACCCCACCCCTCCGCCTAGACAGCTCGCATGTAGCTAATTGTCTGTAATCCCGTAACAATCGGTAGTGAGTCATGCATTGGATCTCTTTCGGGCTCTCCTGTAAAATAATTATAAATGGTACGTACACCCTCCTTCAGTATTATTGCATTGTACAAACGAAACACGGCCCCGACTCAACAGGGTAGAGAGCCAAAGTGAGCAGGTCCCGGGCTCGGTTCTGTCGCTAGGCTGTCCATCGAGCGCTGTGGAGTTGGGGACTGTTTTTTCCCCCTGATGTCACGTGAATACGTAATAGAATCCCTTAAAGTCCCGCGCCCGAGGCATCCTCCCTTAGGAAGATTCCCCTCCTCCAGGCTTGCCATAACAAAAACAAAATAGAACGAATTATATATATACATTTAAATAGCTTCCCCCCCCCAACCGAAAAAAAAACAAAAACAAAACAACAACCATACATTCGCACCGGACGTTCTCCAAATAAGTATGAAATGACACCAAGCCTCTTCTGAGGGCGAATGGTTTAGCCATGGCCATGGGCGTAGCCAGAAATTTTTCATGGGGGGTGGTGTTACGACTACTACAACTCATACATATGTATACGTGTGTGTGATAATGTAGTGAAGACTATACATTTTGCATGGAAAAGAATTCCACATGGGGGAATTATGACCCCCTCCTAACCCAATGACGTACCCAAGGGGGTGCAGGGGGTCCAGACCCTCCCCCCTGAAATTTCAGTTTTTGTTAACAAAATAAGAATGATGAAGTCTTTTTGTGAAAAATTCTGCCTTTTTCACCGTTTGGTCCCCCTCCGAAAATTTTTTCTGGGTACGTCCTTGCCTACCCCTCCCCCCTTGGCTACGCCCCTAGCCATGGCTTGCCATCATTACACAATGGCTTCGTATCGTTTCATGCTTATTCTACATTTATTTTGACAATGTGTGTGGTTTTTGATATTTAAGCGTTATCTGTGGTGGTGCGGGAGCTCAGTCACTGAGCTGGAAAGCCGGGCTCTACCGGTCCTCAGCTCGTTGGCGTGGCCGGCCGTCGCTTCAGCGTTACGGTAGTCCACGGTGCGCTGGAGTGATAAACGGACCGTAATAAACGATAAACCTACTATATTGCAATATATGTTTTGCTTTGCTACGATTTCTGCAATGATTTCTTTGCCATTCCATGTTTACAGGAATCTGTCCAGACTTTTCAGTCTGGGTCCTGTGAAATTGTGAAAAACTGACTCATCCTTTTGCGAATTTGAAATTAGCATTCAATCCGTTTTTTTTTTCCTAGCCAGGGTAACAGGGTCCTCTTTATATGAATGTGTGAAAAAAAATACAATTTTACAAATTTGAATTGAACAACTATGCCTGTATGCGTGCATGTAAACATCTAGAGATTTTTATAACACATTGTTTCTAATTACGATTTGCGAAAAATTAATTTTGGAAAAAATCACAGGCTAGCAAAGGATCTGCTTTTCACAGGAAGAATAGTGTGAAGGGTCCGGTTTTGAGATAAAATATTTTGTGAAGGGACCAGAGCCCGATCCAGACAACTGTGTGCCCGGGCCAGAGGAAAAAAATGGGGCCCCACGCAATAACTCCTCCCTTTCAAATAAAAATAAAGAAAGAAAGATTATGATTGGTTTATTCTGAAAAGTTTTAAATATATCTTTCCCCTTTCCGAACGCAAATTTTGTTTTAAAACCCTTTGAGGCGCAACCTTTTCCCAACGCTGAAAAAAGGGCAGCCGTTGCCATCGCTCGACTTAACAACCAGCAAGAGGGCAGACGATCCTTTTTTGACGCAGCTAAGTGCGTTAAAAAAGGGTCTCTGGATTTGTGGCACGCGATGGACGTTTCGATCGTCTGCCCTCTTGCGGGTCGTTAAGTCGAGCGATTGCAAAGGCTGTCCTTTTTTCAGCATGGGGCTATCTATCCAGCTGTTCTCGCATTCCTTCATTTTTCAGCAGATGTCAGTGCTGTTAAAAATAATCTTTTGACTGGAAAGGACGTGCTAAAAAGTAAAAGATTCTCGTGGAGCTCTGTCACCCGCCACTATTTTTATAGAAATCTAATCTGTTCTTCGTGACTGTCAACAGTCAAAACGTCCGAGTTGGGTGTTCCCAGAGCGGGAACACTGCGCGTTAAAGGGTTAAGGAATCCGAAATAAATGAATAGAGTGACATTATGTCCACGAACAGAGAGTGGAACAGGACATCGAAAGGCTCGATCACAGTTCCCCACGTGAACGGAATACGACCCCCTTTTTGTAAACAGTCACTTTTTTAAAAATAACGACTCATTCGCGCAAATAATTCATAATGTTGCTATTTTTTTAATATTAAAAATACTGTTTAGAAAATGTGGATAGCTATTTTCTTACAGGTTGGTAGGCCATACCGACTCTAGAGCATTTCGAATCATTAAAAAGAAGTTTAAATTAATTTATATATAGAGAGAGAAATGTCAATTTGAATTATTTTCATTTTCAATGTTTTTAGAACTGAAAAATCTTTTGAAATATTTTTCTCCTTTGTAATTTCATTGTAAAGATTTTTGGGCTCCTCCAATCTGTGGGCCCTGGGCAGTGGCCCCGTTGGCACTGCCGGTAATAGGGCAATGGAAGGGGCCGTCAACGGATCCAAATTTCTCCTAAACAGACCCCTGGTAAAGTATCCCATGAATACTACTTGTTGAGGCACCCTTATTTCATTTTAGCGGGGGCGTCCTACATCCCTCGACTCAATCGAGAGAGGTCGCAAAAAATCCGTTCTCTCGTCAGCGTTCGGACACGTTTACGACCCAGGGTCACACGATTTATAAGGGAATCGCGATGGTTCGGAGAAGGTGCGTGGATTGGCTCTTGAAATGCGGAGGTCTCGTACGGCTCCTGGAAATTCTCGAAGACTACGGGACGGAGGAAAGAGATCCATTCAACTGCTTTTTTATTAGACTGAGATCTCGAGACAATGTCCAAAAACGAAAGCGGTGACGCCTCGGCAGAATTTTGAGGGAAGCTAATAGACATTTTGAATTTTGAGAGGATATTTAGTTTTATATTTTATACCTACATATATACATACAGGGTGCCCCATGAATACCGCCCAAACTCTGCACAGCCAGATTTCTCGCTGGGAGTCCATAAAAAAGTGCCCGAAGAACCCTAACTGTTCCGCACGCAGTTTTCAAGAAAAGTGCGAGAAAAAAGCAGAAATGTCATTTCCGGTGCACGAAAAGAGCCTTTATTGGAATCATGAACATAGTTTTTTTTTTTTTTTTTTTTGCATATGCTTTCATAAAGTGATGCTCAAAATGTCCACCGTGCCTATCGAAGCTTGCATGCGTGCGCAGTGTAATAATGCCCAACTCCTCGCGTTCCATCTGGTACCCGCATAAATACACCAGCACGAAGGGGAGGAACTGAATCACTATTTGTTGTCATGAGTACTCGATAACTCGTAGGGCATCTTTTCCCTTTCGAAGTGTCTCGACAGTTTATGGGCGATAGTCACTTTTGACTCCTCATCACTTTCGGGATTGAGAAGGAGGATTTTATTCGAAAGATTATTTGTAAAATAAGCTTACTACTTGTCGTTTTTTTAAATCTAATAGGTTTAGAAAAAAAACAAAAACAATTGTGAGATGGCTCTTTAATTTGACATGTGAGATTTTTGTCAGGTGTGAAGAGGCTAAACGTATACAATCTCGAAAAAGTATTCGAGTCTGAGAAACATTTACTATGGACGCTTTGCCGATCATTATAATGAGTTTTTGACGAACGTCCAACACGACAGAAATACAGTGAAACCTCTCCAATACTATATATACTATAGACTCCGATACTCAAACCTCTCCGAGCGGCCACCCCTCTAAACGGCCCATTTTTCATGGCACGGATTTTTCGGCTCATAGACTTCATGTTAAAATAACCTCTGTCAGTGGCCACCCGACCCCCTCTCAACAGCCACCGAGTGGGATCGCCCATTTCATTTTTCGGGAAGTTCTACTCACTCCGTGCTTTCATTTTGAGCGGAAAAAATTCAAGGTCAGGTTCAGGATCAAACATAAGAACCAGGAATCACTTGCGAAGTCCATTAGAGGGAATAAGCCTTTCACGTCCGTGTTCAGGCCAGTTTCATTTTGTGAGTGGGTCGGTGATCCGAGTTGCCAATCGGAAAGAAAGTCAGCTGAATTATTGAACGGCGTAAAAACGCAAATCAACAAAGTCATTCAAGAAAAGGGAGTCCGGTCAAATTACACCAAAAAATAGGAGTGAAGTTATAAAAATTCACACCCAGCTGAAAGTGGGTAGGATTGTCAAAACACCCTCCTAAATGAAATCTAAAAAGTCCTCATCGATCCGATACCTGGAAAAAAATGGACACGGGGTCAAAGGTCAAATGGACGAAAATACCGTTTTAACTACCTCTCAATTTACTTTTAAGAATTTTTGCGATGCATTTCATCGTATGCTATCATGCACGTTCCTATAAATGCATATACAACCCACTTTGACCGACCGCGAGTCTATTTTGACCAGTTTTTGCATGCCGTCTGTACGTACGTATGTACATATGTATGTAACTCCCATATCTCAAAAACTATGGGTCGTAGAATCTTGAAACTTTATATTTAGGATTCTTGTAACATCTAGTTGCACACCTTCCCTTTTGGTCCCGATCGACTGGATAGTTTATATACAGGACCGCCCAAAAGATTCGAAATACATTACGCTCTATGGGCCGAATTTCATTAAACTCCCATATCTCAAAAACTATGGGTCGTAGAATGTTGAAACTTTATATTTAGGATTTTTGTAACATCTAGTTGTGCACCTTCCCGTTCGGTTCCATTCGACTGGATAGTTTGTCTACAGGACCGCCCTAAAGATTCGAAATACATTACGCTCTATGGGCCAAAATTCATTAAACTCGCATATCTTAAAAACTATGGGTCGTAGAATGTTGACACTTTATATTTAGGATTGTTGTAACATCTACTTGTGCAGCTTCTCTTTCGGTTCTATTCGACTGCATAGTTTATCTACAGTGCCGCCCAAAAGTTTCTAAATGCATTACGCTCTATGGGCAGAAATTCATTAAAGCGTATTTTAAAGATATTAGGCTACTTCAAACGACTCACAAGTGGAATCTGCTGTTAAGAGTTATAAAATGAATTTCTCCATCGAAAATAGTGTCTTTATCATTTATAGTTTTGCTATAGGCACACTCAAAAATTTCCAACGCATTACGGTCAAGGACACTTTTAGGGACATTCACCCGTTTCAAGCACAATACCGTCGTACCAAGTTAGGTAATCATCCAACCACGGTCACGTGCTTCTCTCAAAAATTATACCGATTGGGTGTACGAGTGTATGTATTTAACTCCCATATCTCAAAAACTATTAGTAGTAGAATGTTGAAATTTCATGTATAAGATTGCTGTGACATCTAGTTCTGCATCTCGATTTCTGGTTCCAATCTATCGTAGAGTTTATTTACTGGACCACTCAAAAGAATTTCAATACATTAATGCCTACGGACATGCCGACCAGATTGTAGAGTGGATAAAGCAACGTACTACGGTTTCGGGTTCACCTCCCGTCGGTCGGGGTTCGATCCCCGACTGGGCCGATGGCCACTGCTTCGAAAGCAGAGGCCTGCCATTTGAAAAAAAAAAATGTTTACGGATATCTTCATTACATTACATCTGTAGTCAGTTACTATGGGTCCATGTCCAAATTCTCGCCATTTGTCATCGACTTTTAATTACAGAATTTTGT
>JAWZYV010005109.1:0-10303 GCA_038373885.1 Cheiracanthium punctorium | reverse complement strand
CAAATTCCGTATTTGGTGCGGTTTAATGCTGGAATTCTTCACACCAATTTCATCCAGTTTCTTTGGGAAGCTTTGGAAACTTGTGCGCATGCGCGGATCACGGACTATTGACAGGAAGGCTCGCCAAAACGCGGCGATTTTTTACGTTGGCGAGAGTGGGGGTCCTAAAGTAGGAATTCAACCTATGTAATAGATGTTAATTAGTATTTTCTACCTCTTGACGACTTTGGAATTTCCGACGATTTTAAAAATATGCGTTTCCTTTCGTTATTGGCTGCTTTTTATAGATAAATGGGGTTCTGCCCATGCGGATCCCATGTTAATTCTGCGGATCCGTTCGGATGTTGTCCCTGGGCTGAGAGAGAGAGGGGGGCGTGGTCGGACCGGATGTGGGGAGAGGATGTTCGAAGGGTTGATAAGAATTTTTTTCCTTTTTTTCAGATAAGGGGACTTGTAATTTTTTTCAGATTGTGACATATTTTTCAAATAAGGGGACTTGGAAAATTTTTCAGACTTTAACATATTTTTCAAATAAGGATACTTGTAAATTTTTTCAGATTGTGACATATTTTGAAATAAGGAGACTTGTAATTTTTCAGATTAACATTTGTATCAAAATAAGGACTTTAACATTTAGTATCAAAATAAGTTAAGATTATAGCATATATTTAATAAGTAACAGTTTACTATAGAATATTAAAGTAGGGTTTAGGATACCCATACATTTTCTACAAAATTTCTTGTACTGTTAGGGAAGTGAGAAAATTATACCATAGAACGATTTTAGTACGTATAGTTTTTACAAATAATGATTTAGATAGTGTATGAACTTTTTTATCTAAACATTTTTTTTTTTCTTGAGAGATTTTTACCCAAGTTTTAATTTTAAGTTAAATAAGTAATTTTACAACAAATATTTTTTTAACCAAGTTTTAATTTTTAGTTAAATAATTTTACAACAAATATTTTTTACCAAGTTTTAATTTTACAACAAATATTTTTTACCAAGTTTTAATTTTAAGTGAAATAATTTTACAACAAATATTTTTTTTTTACCAAGTTTTAATTTTAAGTTAAATAATTTTACAACAAATACATTTCTAAATTTTTTTTTTAAACCAAGTTTTAATTTTAAGTTAATAATTAATTTTACAACAAATATTTTTTAATCAAGTGTTTTTAATTTATCAAGAAAAAAAAATTTAATCAAGAGTTTTAATTTTTTGTATATCGTATTTTTGTTAAGTAGCCGTTTAACATTAAAGTAGAATATCAATACATTTAATCTACTGTTAGGCAAGTGAGAAAATTATACCATAGAAAGATTTTTACAAATAATGATATAGTCTTATATTCTATGGCGAGAAAAATCACTTTAACCATATATCCCCCAAAACTCAAGTTTTTGTATACGAAATGCATGAATACGCGTTAGATCCCCTTAGAAAGTCTTCCTACCAAGGCACCCCTCATCCTAGGCAGATACCCCGCGTGCAGGTTTGCCTTAAAACACAAACAAACAAAGTATTTATCTAAACATTTTTTTCTTACCCACACATTTTTGATAAATTTTAGGCAACGATTATACTAGTTTATATTTTCTATAGATCAATTAGAGGGAAAAATTGCACTTTTAGTAATCCTACAAAATATTCTTACTGTATATCCCAAGTAGTATAACTTGATTTATAGAATTTCAATACGATACGAGTTAGATTGTTTATGTGCAACACTCATTGCAGTTTGACTATGAAAGCATAATTTTATACATGCATTAATATTTTTAGAGGTATGCACTTAACCTATTTTATAGAAAGGTGAGCATAACTAGCACAAACTTTTAGACTAGATAGTACTATTGTTAGAAAGTTGAACTATTGGAAATAAAAATTGAAGATCCGTTTTAGTATACTGCATGTACATAAATATCTTTCAATACTTAGATAAAATGTCAGTTTAAATCACAAATCATTACTTAAACTAAAAAATACAAGGTTTTTACTTACGTGAAGGGACATCGTTCTAAATCTTCGAGTCTCTGGACAAAGTACCAACATCTATACGGCTAGCAAGACCGGAAAATCGAATAATGATTTAAAATACATTATCCCTAATTCCCGGTCCAACTAGCACATTTTCATTCATTCTTAATACCATCATATGCTGAAAATAGACATAATATTTTGACACTAAAAACAAAATAACACATTTGAAGATATTAAACGCTTTAAAAGTAATTTTTTTTCTTATAACAATTTACCAGATTCACAATACTATTTTATGTAGGATAAAATTAGTTAGCATGCGAAAATTTAATCTTAATTAGAATTTACTGAAATACAGATATCATGCATGCCTTATTTTCTATTAGGAGAAAGCCCTCAAAACCCAGTTTTCGTATACAAACTGCTTAAAGTACTTCTACCGATAATGCCTATTGCTATTAATTACACTGGATTACCAACTTAAAATTTTGCAAAACACCAAAATACAGAAAAACATACATTAACAAAAAAATCACACTTAAAAGTACAACACATCAAAAGTGGAAAATATAATTACCACATAATTATTTTCAATTAGAATTACGGTATCAACTTATATGTAACTAAAATAATAGAAAATATTACACTTACCCTGTACTTGTACACGCGAGAGGCGAAAATAATAAAAATATTTAAATAATTCGCAAATAATACAGCACACAAATCGCACAGCATAAAAACAGCCACGTGCCCGCCATTTTGCTGATAACAGAAATTGAGATAAGAAAGTGCCTTGAGACTCTACAGAGCCGGTACAATAAGAGTTGGCCAGTTTACCGATAAGATAAAACCAGGGAGGCTGTTAGGGGTATGCAATTGGGGACACGTGTTTCATTCTGCGTTCAAAAATGGGGACTTATGGATTAAGATCATGTTAGATTAAAGCCATTTCAATAAAAATCTATCCTTTTTGTAAACATGGGCATTATATCCTAAATTAAAATATCAAAGTTAAGCTGCAACGATTAATATATTTTATATAGTTTATGAAACTAATGAATCATTAAATTAATTTCTGTGAAACAATTAGCAAAGATCATTGTACTAAAGCAAATTATTTTTGTTAAGTTTTGATAAATAACAGTAATAAATTATAGGCATTGCAGATGAATGAGTATTCACGTATAAAATAGGTATTAAAATTATTGTTTAAAACAATTTTTAGAATAATAAACTAAAATTTTTATTTAATAAAGTCATAAACTAAAATTATTAATGAAAACTTGTTAATAAATTAAACATATCAAAATTTTTACACTCAGTTTTTTTATATACTTAAATTTTACAAAGATATCCTTTTAATAAAGTCATAAACTGAAATTATTAATGAAAACCTGTTAATAAATTAAACTGATTACTCTAAAAGATAGCTAATCACAACATATATCAGAAAAAATATAAGCAATTATAATACCTGAAAAATACCGGACAACACTCTTGTTGCATGCGGACAAAACATCTGTTTACACGGCTAAAGAATTCTTAGGTATCCGTTGCAGGAGACCTTACCTACGCCCAACCTACAAACTCTACAAATTTAACGGCAACTGGTTTTCTCTTATCAGGTATCACAGATCAGATAAGAGATAAGGAAGTGACATACGCAGAAGACACGTGATAGTGACGTGTGCAAATCTGTGTTGATTGAATATCCGGTAGGTTTCTGGCAGGATGTACTATTTACATTGAGGGGCAACTCTTTGTAACAGGCTAAGACAAGTTAGATGATGCAATATCTACAGGGTTGAGGAAGGTAGAGGGCGCTTGGGTAATCGCGTGATTTTTTAAAGAATCAGTATAGAGACATTTTAGTTAGATAAAGTGACCAGGTGTGTGTTGCGAGACTCCCTTTGCACTGTGTGCGCCTATACTTAAGACGTGTGTTTTAATTGATTTTTCGCCGAGTTTCAAAAATGTGTTTGCTTGAATACACCCCCGAGTTTTATACTCAAAGTGATGCGGATGTGTTGCTGCAAGAAATAATACAATTGCCTTTAGATGTAAAGCCTTTGCAAAGCATTGAAAAGAAAATTTCCCCCGAGTTTTATACTGAAAGTGATGTTGATGTATTACAGCAAGAATTGTCTCAATTACCCCTGCAAAGTAGTGAAAAGAAAATTTCCTCGACCCGTAAAGTAATTACTTTTGCTGATGAAGGAATCAATTACAGTTTACCTGGAGCAACACTCTATGTTTACTCTTGGATACCCATTTTGCAAAAAATACGTGAAGATCTACAGAAAGTGACAAATTATGAATTTAATATGGTGCAAGTGAACTTTGGCTCTGAAGAACAACCTAAAATTGAAGACGGCAACTACGAAGATTTTAATCTAGACCTATCATCAGGTGTATGCATTCTAAGTTTTGGATCTAAACGAACTTTGGATTTTAAACCAGCGAACTGTGAAACCGCTACCATTAAATTAGAACATGGCTCAATGTGTAAGATATATCCCCCAACCAACAAACTTTTAACGCATGGTATTCCTTCTGAACCTTATGTGACAGACCCGCACATTAACCTAACATTTGCCAAAATGTACATTTATGAGCCTTCCCCGAAAAGGGCAAAGTTGGACGATTGGACGGATCATCTTTACCATAGCTTATATGCTTCTGTAAATAGTACATGGCACTTGGAAAGACTTATCTACGTTTCACTTCACGATGAAAGAACTGACTTGAAGATCCATATTAGACAATTTATTCAGAATGCCCAATTAGACTACATACCAACCGGTCAGGGAGTCGTGATGAACCCTTCCACATGGATCGAATTTATTGTAAAACTATTAGATTTTAATATAGGGCATAGCAATAGCTCTTTTATTTGTAATAATCAATTATCTGTATTTAATGATGATGGAAAATGCATCTTACAACAAATTTATAAAACCGCAGATTCATTCACGTTAAATCCAATTTCCTTAACACTTTTAAATGATCAAGTAAAAAAACTTTGCGAAATGAGAAATGAAATATTGGAATGCATTTTAAAAACGCTATATACGACGACCCTGCCTCATTTAATTTTAAAATTAAAGCCGCAAAAATGTAACCGCGAACCCCATTGTAATTACGATGAAGCTAAGCAACAATTAATGGATATAGTACATCAGAAAATTTTTAAAAACATAGGCCGGGTTCAAGATCATTCTTCGCATAGGATACATGCCTGTTCGAATAGATCACATATTGATGAGCGAGAGGGTCTTATAAGTAGTAAAGCATGGTTTACGGTTGACATGCCGTATATTGCAAGAGAGATATGCGAGAAAAAATGCACTTGTCATTATGACGGAGAATTTTTTTCAAACATTTTCATTGAAGACTATATGAAGTATCTTCAAAATGAGCTATTTAATTCATTTTTTCAACCGTTTTCAGATTTTGCGAATTCCAAGGATGACAAAACATGTGTAATTATGTGATGTTATTGGTGTATAACTAGTATTGCGATTGTAAAAAATATATTAAAACCATTGTGATTATGTAGAAAAAGTTTGCTTGCTTCTACAACAGTAAGATTTTACTGATTTGTGCATGCTTAGTTAAAGAATACTCATTGAAAAGTTATTATTTTCTTAATTGTGTAAATAGTTTGTGTAATTTAAAATATATTTTTGTAAATAAAACAGTTTACATATGCAAAACTTTTCTGTGTTTTCTTCATGTGGATGTGTGTGTGTTGATTACTTGCAAAATAAAAATCTATAAAATTTTACTGAAGCAAAAAGTGGTAAAGTTAACATACTTGGTCAAGATTTAAGGTTCTCGTGTTGTGTTTTATACTTATCTGTTATACACTACAGGGTAAAAAGTTACAAATTTAACAAAATTTATTGAAGCATGTACTATGGAAACATTAATCTACTACATAGAAATAAAATGTTCTGATTAAAATCATAAACTTAAGTGTAATAGGTAAATTGGGTTACATGAGAATTCACAAAGTATGAATTTTTTTATAAAATGAACTTGGCTAAAAAAGTAAGTTTCCATAATTTTATAACTTAATCGATTTTACGGGTTTTTCAAAAATAAAGTTAAGTGAGATAAAGAAACTTAGTATTTTTAAATAAAGATTTTTTGAGGTATTCTTTAATGTAAAGATCTTACCACATTTTACTTGAAGTAACAGAATATTTTAAATCAGACACTATGTTTTTAAAACATCAGAGTATTAACTTAGCATATTTTTATAATTTTTATTAAGTAATGGGCTTGAATATTTTTATAAGAAATATCAACTAAGTGCACATATTACACAATTTACTGATTAAGATGGTTATGCTTACAAATTTTAAATAAATATGCTCTTACTTTTATACATGTTACTTGTTCAAACTAAGTGTACTTTTGATTTGTATACGTTTATGAGTTCTCATAAGTTATGAAATTATTTCTCGAAAGGAACTTAGCTATTAGAACTTTGTAAATTTGGTAGAAGTAGTATGCTTAACATGTTTTTGATGAAATGGATTTAAATTTGATATAGAAATAATCAGTTATTTTAGCATAGATGTATAAACTTATCTTTATGTAAACCATAACTAATTAAAAGTAATACAATTTATGTCTATACAAAGTGAGGGACTTAAACTATTTTTCAGAATTATCAAGTAAAGGATTTTACAAAATACTTAGTAAACTGCATTAATAGATTGTAAGTTGTAATTTTTTTTCTTTTAGAAGTTTTGCACATTGGTATATTTTATGTTCTGATAAGTCCTTGAATATGTTCTTTAAATAAACTAACAGATCTGTACTTTGAAAATTTTATTGAAGTGTTGAACTTTGGTATTTTTCGAATGTTACGAACTTGATACATTTTTTCTGAAGTGCTAGATATGTGAAATTGTCTTTTTAGAAACATTGAATTATTCAACTTAGTACATTTCGGTTACTCTTTCAAGATAACGGACTTAGAATTTTTTACAAATAGCAAGCTAGTAACTTGCTAAACGTGCTTCTTGCAAATATTTTTAAATACCGTTCTTAAAAATTATCAAAGTTGTATACTACTTAATAAGAAATAACAAATTAAAATATAATATTAAGTAACGGTATTTAAAAATATTTGCAAGAAGCAAGTTTAGCAAGTTACTAGCTTGCTATTTGTAAAAAATTCTAAGTCCGTTATCTTGAAAGAGTAACCGAAATGTACTAAGTTGAATAATTCAATGTTTCTAAAAAGACAATTTCACATATCTAGCACTTCAGAAAAAATGTATCAAGTTCGTAACATTCGAAAAATACCAAAGTTCAACACTTCAATAAAATTTTCAAAGTACAGATCTGTTAGTTTATTTAAAGAACATATTCAAGGACTTATCAGAACATAAAATATACCAATGTGCAAAACTTCTAAAAGAAAAAAATTACAACTTACAATCTATTAATGCAGTTTACTAAGTATTTTGTAAAATCCTTTACTTGATAATTCTTAAAAATAGTTTAAGTCCCTCACTTTGTATAGGCATAAATTGTATTACTTTTAATTAGTTATGGTTTACATAAAGATAAGTTTATACATCTATGCTAAAATAACTGATTATTTCTATATCAAATTTAAATCCATTTCATCAAAAACATGTTAAGCATACTACTTCTACCAAATTTACAAAGTTCTAATAGCTAAGTTCCTTTCGAGAAATAATTTCATAACTTATGAGAACTCATAAACGTATACAAATCAAAAGTACACTTAGTTTGAACAAGTAACATGTATAAAAGTAAGAGCATATTTATTTAAAATTTGTAAGCATAACCATCTTAATCAGTAAATTGTGTAATATGTGCACTTAGTTGATATTTCTTATAAAAATATTCAAGCCCATTACTTAATAAAAATTATAAAAATATGCTAAGTTAATACTCTGATGTTTTAAAAACATAGTGTCTGATTTAAAATATTCTGTTACTTCAAGTAAAATGTGGTAAGATCTTTACATTAAAGAATACCTCAAAAAATCTTTATTTAAAAATACTAAGTTTCTTTATCTCACTTAACTTTATTTTTGAAAAACCCGTAAAATCGATTAAGTTATAAAATTATGGAAACTTACTTTTTTAGCCAAGTTCATTTTATAAAAAAATTCATACTTTGTGAATTCTCATGTAACCCAATTTACCTATTACACTTAAGTTTATGATTTTAATCAGAACATTTTATTTCTATGTAGTAGATTAATGTTTCCATAGTACATGCTTCAATAAATTTTGTTAAATTTGTAACTTTTTACCCTGTAGTGTATAACAGATAAGTATAAAACACAACACGAGAACCTTAAATCTTGACCAAGTATGCTAACTTTATCACTTTTTATTTAATAGATTTTTATTTTGCAAGTAATCAACACGCACAAAGAAAACACAGAAAAGTTTTCATGTTTAAACTTATTTATTTACAAAAACATATTTTAAATTACACAAACTATTTACACAATTAAGAAAATAATAACTTTTCAAAGTGTAATCCACAATTAATCATGCACACATCAGTAAAATCTTACTGTTATAGAAGCAAGCAAACTTTTTCTACATAATCACAATGGTATTAATATATTTTTTACCATCGCAATACTAGTTATACACCAATAACATCACATAATTACACATGTTTTGTCATCCTTGGAATTCGCAAAATCTGAAAACGGTTGAAAAAATGAATTAAATAGCTCATTTTGAAGATACTTCATATAGTCTTCAATGAAAATGTTTGAAAAAAATTCTCCGTCATAATGACAAGTGCATTTTTTCTCGCATATCTCTCTTGCAATATACGGCATGTTAACCGTAAACCATGCTTTACTACTTATAAGACCCTCTCGCTCATCAATATGTGATCTATTCGAACAGGCATGTATCCTATGCGAAGAATGATCTTGAACCCGGTCTATGTTTTTAAAAATTTCCTGATGTACTATATCCATTAATTGTTGTTTAGCTTCATCGTAATTACAATGGGGTTCGCGGTTACATTTTTGCGGCTTTAATTTTAAAATTAAATGAGGCAGGGTCGTCGTATATAGCGTTTTTAAAATGCATTCCAATATTTCATTTCTCATTTCGCAAAGTTTTTTTACTTGATCATTTAAAAGTGTTAAGGAAATTGGATTTAACGTGAATGAATCTCCGGTTTTGTAAATTTGTTGTAAGATGCATTTTCCATCATCATTAAATACAGATAATTGATTATTACAAATAAAAGAGCTATTGCTATGACCTATATTAAAATCTAGTAGTTTTACAATAAATTCGATCCATGTGGAAGGGTTCATCACGACTCCCTGACCGGTTGGTATATAGTCTAATTGGGCATTCTGAATAAATTGTCTAATATAAATCTTCAAGTCAGTTCTTTCATCGTGAAGTGAAACGTAGATAAGTCTTTCCAAGTGCCATGTACTATTTACAGAAGCATATAAGCTATGGTAAAGATGATCCGTCCAATAGTCCAACTTTGCCCTTTTCGGGGAAGGCTCATAAATGTACATTTTGGCAAATGTTAGGTTAATGTGCGGGTCTGTCACATAAGGTTCAGAAGGAATACCATGCGTTAAAAGTTTGTTGGTTGGGGGATATATCTTACACAATGAACCATGTTCTAATTTAATGGTAGTGGTTTCACAGTTCGCTGGTTTAAAATCCAAAGTTCGTTTAGATCCAAAACTTAGAATGCATACACCCGATGATAGGTCTAGATTAAAATCTTCGTAGTTGCCATCTTCAATTTTAGGTTGTTCTTCAGAGCCAAAGTTCACTTGCACCATATTAAATTCATAATTTGTCACTTTCTGTAGATCTTCACGTATTTTTTGCAAAATGGGTATCCAAGAGTAAACAGAGACTGTTGCTCCAGGTAAACTGTAATTGATTCCTTCATCAGCAAAAGTAATTACTTTACGGGTCGAGGAAATTTTCTTTTCACTACTTTGCAGGGGTAATTGAAACAATTCTTGCTGTAGCACGCCAACATCACTTTCAGTATAAAACTCGGGGGAAATTTTCTTTTCAATACTTTGCAAAGGCTTTACATCTAAAGGCAATTGTATTATTTCTTGCAGCAACACATCGGCATCACTTTGAGTATAAAACTCGGGAGTGTATTCAATGTTAAAGTTATTTTCGATCGATTCAAGCAAAGACATTTTTGAAACTCGGCGAAAAATCAATTAAAACACACGTCTTAAGTATAGGCGCACACAGTGTAAAGGGAGTCTCGCAACACACACCTGACCACTTTATCTAAC
>JAWZYV010005108.1:0-16964 GCA_038373885.1 Cheiracanthium punctorium | reverse complement strand
CAACACGCACATACACATAAAGAAAACACAGAAAAGTTTTCATATTTAAACTTATTTATTTACAAAAACATATTTTAAATTACACAAACTATTTACACAATTAAGAAAATAATAACTTTTCAAAGTGCAATCCACAAGTAATCATGCACAAATCAGTAAAATCTTACTGTTGTAGAAGCAAGCAAACTTTTTCTACATAATCACAATGGTTTTAATATATTTTTTACAATCGCAATACTAGTTATACACCAAAAACATCACATAATTACACATGTTTTGTCATCCTTGGAATTCGCAAAATCTGAAAACGGTTGAAAAAATGAATTAAATAGCTCATTTTGAAGATACTTCATATAGTCTTCAATGAAAATGTTTGAAAAAAATTCTCCGTCATAATGACAAGTGCATTTTTTCTCGCATATCTCTCTTGCAATATACGGCATGTCAACCGTAAACCATGCTTTACTACTTATAAGACCCTCTCGCTCATCAATATGTGATCTATTCGAACAGGCATGTATCCTATGCGAAGAATGATCCTGAACCCGGCCTATGTTTTTAAAAATTTCCTGATGTACTATATCCATTAATTGTTGTTTCGCCTCATCATAATTACAATGGGGTTCACGGTTACATTTTCGCGGCTTTAATTTTAAAATTAAATGAGGTAGGGTCGTCGTATATAGCGTTTTTAAAATGCATTCCAATGTTTCATTTCTCATTTTACAAAGTTTTAATACTTGATCATTTAAAAGTGTTAAGGAAATTGGATTTAACGTGAATGAAATCTCGGTTTTGTAAATTTGTTGTAAGATACATTTTCCATCGTCATTAAATACAGATAATTGTTTATTACAAATAAAAGAGCTATTGTTATGACATATATTAAAATCTAATAGTTTTATAATAAATTCGATCCATGTGGAAGGGATCATCACAACTCCCTGACCGGTTGGTATATAGTCTAATTGGGCATTCTGAATAAATTGTCTAATATGGATCTTCAAGTCAGTTCTTTCATCGTGAAGTGAAACGTAGATAAGTCTTTCCAAGTGCCATGTACTATTTACAGAAGCATATAAGCTGTGGTAAAGATCGTCCGTCCAATCGTCCAACTTTGCCCTTTTCGGGGAAGGCTCATAAATGTGCATTTTGGCAAATGTTAGGTTAATGTGCGGGTCTGTCACATAAGGTTCAGAAGGAATACCATGCGTTAAAAGTTTGTTGGTTGGGGGATATATCTTACACATTGAACCATGTTCTAATATAATGGTCGTGGTTTCACAGTTCGCTGGTTTAAAATCCAAAGTTCGTTTAGATCCAAAACTTAGAATGCATACACCTGATGATAGGTCCAGATTAAAATCTTCGTAGTTACCGTCTTCAATTTTAGGTTGTTCTTCAGAGCCAAAGTTCACTTGCACCATAATAAATTCATAATTTGTCACTTTCTGTAGATCTTCACGTATTTTTTGCAAAATGGGTATCCAAGTGTAAACAGAGACTGTTGCTCCAGGTAAACTGTAATTGATTCCTTCATCAGCAAAAGTAATTACTTTACGGGTCGAGGAATTTTTCTTTTCACTACTTTGCAGGGGTAATTGAAACAATTCTTGCTGTAGCACATCAACATCACTTTCAGTACAAAACTCGGGAGGAAATTTCCTTTTAATACTTTGCAGAGGCTTTACATCTAAAGGCAATTGTATTATTTCTTGCAGCAACACATCAGCATCACTTTGAGTATAAAACTCGGGAGTGTATTCAAGCAAACACATTTTTGAAACTCGGCGAAAAATCAATTAAAACACACGTCTTAAGTATAGGCGCACACAGTGCAAAGGGAGTCTCGCAACACACACCTGGCCAATTTATCTAACTAAAATGTCTTTACTGGTTCTTTAAAAAAAAAAATCACGTGATTACCCAAGCGCCCTCTACCTTAAAACTTTCTCAACCCTGTAGATATTGCATCATCTAACTTGTCTTAGCCTGTTACAGAGAGTTGCCACTCAATGTACATCCTGCCAACGAACCTAGCGGATATTCAATCATCACAGATTTGCACACGTCACTATCACGTGTCTTCTGCGCATGTCACTTCCTTATCTCTTATCTGATCTTTGATACCTGATAAGAGAAAACCAGTTGCCGTTAAATTTGTAGAGTTTGTAGGTTGGGCGTAGGTAAGGTCTCCTGCAACGGGTACCTAAGAATTCTTTAGCCGAGCAAACAGATGTTTTGTCCGCATGTAACAAGAGTGTTGTTCGGTATTTTCCAGGTATTATAATTGCTTATATTTTTTCTGATATATGTTGTGATTAGCTATCTTTTAGAGTAATAAGTTTAATTTATTAGCAAGTTTTCATTAATAATTTTAGTTTATGACTTCATTAAATAAATATTTTAGTTTATTATTGTAAAAATTGTTTTAGTTTAGGAATTTATTAAAAGGATCTCTATGTAAAATCTAAGTATATATATAAAAAAACTGAGTGTAAAAATTTTTATATGTTTAATTTATTAGCAAGTTTTCATTATTAATTTTAGTTTATGACTTTATTAAATAAAAATTTTAGTTTATTATTGTAAAAATTGTTTTAAACAATAAGTTTAGTTTATGAATTTATTAAAAGGATGCCTACATGTTTGTAAAATTTAAGTATATAAAAAAAAATGTGTGGCATTCATCACAAGTAAAGAATCTTAACCCTGTTTTTCATATTAGAATAATCATAATGTATTTAATACGTGTTCAATAGATATCTTATACAAAATTCCAATGCATTTGTTAAAATTAGATCCTGTTTTTCAATAGTAAATACCTATTTTATACGTGAATACTCATTCATCTGCAATGCCTATAATTTATTACTGTAATTTATCAAAACTTAGCAAAAATAATTTGTTTTAGTACAATGATCTTTGCTAATTGTTTCACAGAAATTAATTTAATGATTCATTATTTTCCTAAACTACGTAAAATATATTAATCGTTGTAGCTTAACTTTGATATTTTAATTTAGGATATAATGTCGATCAGAAGAATAACCATAATGTATTTAATACGTGTTCAATAGATATCCTACAAAGTTCCAATGCATTTGTAAAAATTAGATCATGTTTTTAAGTAGTAAACATCTTAATCCATAAGTCCCAATTTTTGAACGTAGAATGAAACACGTGTCCCCACAATTCGGTATTCCCCTAGCACCCTCCCTGGTTTTATCTTATCGGCAAACTGGCCCACTGTTATTTAGCCGTCTCTGTAGGGCCTCAAGGCACTTTCTTATCTCTCAATTTCTGTTATCAGTAATGTGCGAATGAGTTTGCAATATGGCGTGCACGTGGTTGATTTTATGCTGTGGATATATTTGCGAATTATTTAAGTATTTTTATTATTTTCGCCTCTCGCGTGTACAAGTACAGGGTAAGTGTAATATTTTCTATTATTTTAGTTACATATAGGTTGAAACCGTAATTCTAATTGAAAATAATTATGTGGTTCTTATAGTTTGGTAATTATATTTTCCACTTTTGATGTGTTGTACTTTTAAGTGTGATTTTTTTTTTTGGTTACTGCTAATGTATGTTTTTTTGTATTTTGGTGTTTTGCAAAATTTTAAGTTGGTAATCCAGTGTAATTAATAGCAATAGGCATTATCGGTAGAAGTACTTTAAGCAGTTTGTATACGAAAACTGGGGTTTGAGGGCTTTCTCCTAATAGAAAATAAGGCATGCATGGTATCTATATTTCAGTAAATTCTAATTAAGATTAAATTTTCGCGGCTAACTAATTTTATCCTACATAAAATAGTTATAAGAAAAAAATTACTTTTAAAGCGTTTAATATCTCCAAATGTGTTATTTTATTCGTATTTAGTTTCTAAATGTTATGTCTATTTTCATCATATGAGGATAAAAAGAAGTAATGTCTTGATATTGGTCAGCTGGGACGGAACTTAGAGTTAATTTATTTTAAATCATTACTCTATTTTCCGTACTTGCTAGCCGTATAGATGTTGGTACTTTGTCCAGAGACTAGAAGATTTCGCAAGATGTGGCTTCACGTAAGTAAAAACCTTGTATTTTTTAGTTCAAGTAATGATAACTTTTTGCAATTTAAACTATCTAAGTAGTTGAAAGATATTTATGTACATGCAGTATACAACTGTGCTAAAACGGATCTTCAATTTTTATTTCCAATAGTTCAACTTTCTAACAATAGTACTATCTAGTCTAAAAGTTTGTGCTAGTTATGCTCACCTTTCTATAAAATATGCGAAGTGCATCAATAAAAGACCTCTAAAAAGGTTGATTCATGTATAAAATTATGCTTTCATAGATCTATAGAATCTATTGAATTGATCTATAGAAAATATAAGCTAGTATAATCGCTGTCTAAAATCTATCAAAAATGTGTTGGTAAGAAAAAATGTTTCGATAAATCCGTATTTGTAAAAATCTTTCTATGGTGTAATTTTCTCACTTCCCTAACAGTAGATTAAATGTATTGATATTCTACTTTAATGTTAAACGGCTACTTAACAAAAATACGGTATACAAAAAATTAAAACTCTTGATTAATTTTTTTTTCTTGATAAATTAAAAACACTTGATTAAAATTTTTTCTTGATAAATTAAAAACATTTGATTAAAAAAATATTTGTAGTAAAATTATATAACTTAAAATTAAAACTTGGTTAAGAAATAAAAATTAATTAACTCTTGATTAAAAAAATATTTGTAGTAAAATTATATAACTTAAAATTAAAACTTGGTTAAGAAATAAAATTAATTAACTCTTGATTAAAAAAATATTTGTTGTAAAATTATATAACTTAAAATTAAAACTCTTGGTTAAAAAAATATTTGTTGTAAAATTACTTATTTAACTTAAAATTAAAACTTGGGTAAAAATCTCTTAAGAAAAAAAAATGTTTAGATAAAAAAGTTCATACACTATCTAAATCATTATTTGTAAAAACTATAGGTACTAAAATCGTTCTATGGTATAATTTTCTCACTTCCCTAACAGTAGAAGAAATTTGTAGAAAATGTATGGGTATCCTAAACCCTACTTTAATATTCTAGTAAACTGTTACTTATTAAATATATGCTATAATCAGTATACAAAAATTAGGTAAACATTAGAAGTATGTATTAAGCAACATTTATTCAATTTACATTGGTTCTATTACTAAATGGTAAAGAAAAAATTAATCGAAGTCCCAATTCATTTTGAAAACTAAAGTATAACACAATACACCTACCTTTTATACCTGAAGGGTTCATGGTTTTATACGCGATCATTAACTTGTGAATTCTTTTATTCATTAAGGGTTCAAATCTGAAAAAAATTACAAGTCCCCTTATTTGAGAAAAAAGGAAAAAAAATTCTTATCACCCCTTCCAACATCCGGTCTCAACATCCGTTCCGACCAAGCCCCCTTCCCCGCTCAGCATAGGGAACGCAGTTATTCAGTTGCCCACGGCTGCCCACAATTAACATGGGCTGCCCCTGGGGTGAACTGTCCTTTTTACACTACTGAAATTGATTTCAAAATCAGTCGTTTGTCTCGATTTTGGCCAGTATTGCCCAACAGCATGAGTGTCGTGATATTGAAAGTTTTAAAACGTGTGCTGCTGTTAAGTTTCTATTATGTTTATTTCCCTATTAATAGAGTCTCTAAATCACACATAACATTATTTTAATTTTGATGCATCCCGTGGAAAAATAAAAGAAACAAATAACATATCGGCCACTTATCAATCTGGCCAGAAATAACCCTAACAGTCACTTCAAACTTTAGCCATATCAGCCCGACTGAGATTGGCGCAACGGATAGGACGCTCGCCTCCCAACCCAAAGGTCCCGGGTGCTATTCTAGCCGCGGACACTTGATGGAAACAGATAAAATTAAATTGAAATTTCAGCGTAGAGGGGAAAATGCGTGGCAAAATAAAATATGTGGGGCGAGTTCGGCGCCCCGTGTATTTAGGAAATTTTTTTAGGAAAAATTGTTAAGCTTGAAATTAAGCTTGCTATTTCAAGCTTGATTCAAGCTTGAAATGTCAAGCTTAATGCAAGCTGGGCAAATGTAAACTAGAACACTTGATTCAAGCTTGCATTAAGCTTACACGCTTGAAATTTTCAAGCTTAATTCAAGTTTATTGACTTGATAAATCAAGCTTGCTGCAAGTTTGCTGTGCTATCTGGGTTGTACAGAGGGAGCCGCAAACGTTCGATTTCAGCGGATTCAAATTATTAAAGCATTATGATCAATCTGGTTTTTACATTAATAAAGCGTATTACATTAATAAATTGCAGGGAGGAGTACGTAAAGGGCAGAATTTTACACAAAAAGGCTCGATTATTATCACTTTGCCAACAAAAATTCATTTTTATTGAGGAGGAATGGTTGCATACCTGACTCTGTTACAAGTAATTAAATTTTCATAAAATATTCACAACTTTTAATTTAGTCATAAAATGTATTCTCCGGAATTAAGAAGATATTTACCTATCCGTATGCGACCAAACTATCAGTGCCGTAGTTTGGCTTGGCGGAAATGAGTTTGGGGAGACCCTGAATGAAGTTAATGTAAACTTAAAAAAAGAAAAGGAAGTCATACCGTGAGCACTGTTTATAAGACACTTCCCAACACTGTCTTATTTGCGTATATACTATTGCATACCTGCCAACTCTACTGGATATTTCAGAAGACTACTGGATTTTGAATATTTCTCCTGGTCTATTGATTTTACATAAAATCTCCTGGTTTTCTAACATTTTGAAGCTTTAATAATCGACACATTTATTACCCCACCAGTTCTGAAAGATCGCCGTTCTCTTGATCTGTTCATTCAATATGGTCCAATAATAAAGATTTCTGCTTATATTGATTACTCATTTGTGAAGGATTCTTGGAAATTCCAGTATTAGATGGCAAATCGTTTAATTGTAACATTTTTTAAGTTAAAAAGTCCCAAACTTTTACTACTCTTTTAGTCTAAAAAGCAGATATTTTGTAAAATTTCAAGAATCTAAGAAAGAACTTGTGAACGTTAAGAAGCATTGAAGTTTTATCCATTTTATGTTAAAAGAATTCTATTAGGTTGTAACGAAAGTTTTCCGCCACTCCAAGTATTGCCTGCACAAGCAGTTCCCGTTGGTGTCTTTGCCAATATTTTGTAAAACGATTTTTGTTATTTGAAAGAAAAGGCTTGTTTAAGAGAACTGTGTTGTGAAATCTGTAAAACAATATCGTTATGATTAAGTATAAGGTGTCTAAAATGGAACTACCACGCTACCAGATTGATCCATAATTTACTCAGTTCTGTCGCAAAAAGTCAGCTACAGAATGACACTGAATCATGTGTACAGCTTAAGGTACTACTGTTGTATCTCATGACACTGTGAAGATTTGGTACCCAAAGTTCAAAAACGAGGACTAGGACATTTAAGAAGCAGAGCGCTCTGGCCGGCCTGAGGCTGATGAGGCCCGCCTACGAGAATTTGTGGAAGATAAAATATTCATCCACTCGAGAGCTAGCTAAAAGAGTTAGACTTTAGTGCCATGTCTGTTAGTCGCGCTAAGCATCGCATAAACTTGACATATAAGGTCAATAGCTGGGTACCGCGTGAGCTGACTCAAGCAAATCTGGCGGAACACTTTCGTTACAACCTGATATTTCTGAACTCTTTTACAAATTCTATTTTTAATATCACGATCTTATGTGTGATTGAAATTTCAAATATAGAATGCACACTTTTCATTTCAAAAACCATAACTGTGTCATGCCATGTGAAATTATATTTTTAAAAAATTATACATGGAATAGATGACGAAATTTAATGTGAAGAAATTTCGAAGAGTGTTTTGTGACTTAGATAATCAATTATGACTTTAAGATAATGATACCAGATAAATCTACTGGATTTCCTTCACTAGATGGTGGAAGGAATGCTATTGCATGACGAACAGTTAACTGTTTGCTCCTGACGTTGCTAAAGACGCGACGGCAGAGATTCCTCCCGCCTGTGTCCATCGTTGCTTCGGGGCATGAGTCTTAGAATGTTTCTGCTCTTGCCACAGCCTGGCACAAGCGCATGGCTGAGCCATGCCAAGACATTCAAAGACCCATGCCGGGAAGAAATGATTTACCCAGGAGGAAGGAATTTCTGCCATCGCGTCTTAGCCCTAGGTATCAACGCTACGTCCACCCATGCCGATGGACAGAATGCTCTCATAAACCTCAATAATAAATACCAATTTTGTTTTGTTGAAATAGGTGAACATTCCTAAAATGTACTCTAAACATTATCTGCCCATAGGCTGCAATGCATCGAAATTATTTTGTGTGCTCCTGTAAAAGAACTATAAATGATACCTACATCCTTTTCAATAGGGTACAAGGTATGGTATATTATCATATAAAAATTCGATCGATGCATATTTACGGCAGTTACAGCACGGGAAGGCAGACAAAACTGAAAGCATAAAAATTTCAACTTCTTTGGAAAGTGTTAAAAAATAAAGGCTTAAAAAGAATGTGAGGCTTAAAGGGGGGGGGTTGGGGGAACTGTAATGAGAAAGTAATTCTAGATCGAAAAGTTAATTTTTCCTGTAATTTAAGGGAAAATTAAGCATATTGATTTTGAAGCTCCTTAGATCGAGACCCCCAGTATTTGCTCTGCCATGTCTTCCTATTTTAACGGCCCTGTCATCTATACTCTTGCATTTTATCTCTTATAACAACTTACCCATCATTTTTCTAAAATCAAATTAAATTACAAAATTGAGGTTATTTCTACATGAATTATATGAAAGTAAATCATAATAAAAAGGAGTACAAATATAATCTAAATATATAGTTACTAGGTTTGTGCGATTACGGCAACGCTACGCTAGGGCGATCTGCCAAGGATTGGGGGTGCCTTGGCAGGAGAACTTTCTAAGCTGTTCTAAAGCGTATTCACGTTACATATGGAGAGAACCTACCAAAACTCCATACCGTTAGATCGACAGCCGCGCGATTATATAGTTACCAGATCGGTGGTGATCTTTTTCTTGGAGAATGGATTTGACGGAGCTCCAACATTTTGTATGGAAACTCTCTTTCCATTATGACAGCTATTTCACGTCTTCTTTTAGTCATTATCAAAACAACTACAGATCACATTTTGTGCACTACACTTTTTGTCGTTTTCTGTTGTTTATAACTAGTTTCATGTTTTTATTTACAACTGATTTCAGTCTTCAGCCTTAAATGCATACTGCAGCAAGCTTTTACTTCATTTTTTAAATGCTAGAGATTTTTTTATTTATTTATTTTTACCGAATTGATGTATTAATTAAGATGGTTTTCTTCTCATCAAGCTATGCTAATATTTAGATTCCAAGGTATGCTAAGGTTCCTCCAAGTATATGTTCTACTTTAGCTCGGTTACTGTCCAGCTAACTGAGCTAACCGAAATATCGGACACATTATTTACTACTGTACAAACGAATTTCTTTTTCCCATGCATTTCAAAGAAGGAAAGAAAATACATCTCTTTCCCAGAAAATACCATGCTGGACCAAAGGGTGGTGACAGCCTCAGGCCAATTGCGACCTCCTTGCACACTATTTTCACTTCATACAGTGTTATTTCATAGTTTGTGTGAGGGCAATATGTGAGGCTGGAACTTTCTCGTTCTCCTACTCAGTATTTCTCTCATAGACATGTGCACAGAAGACTCTTAGATTATTATGGACATGTGAGATGTCTGAAAAAACACTCAAAATACTAGTGTTAAACGATAAAGTAATTAAAAAACTTTGTAAAAAACACACATAAGAAGTAAAAGGAAAGAGGATACACGTTTCGTTCAAAAATTGTTTTGAACTTCTTCAGTCCAAGCCCTTCGACGTAAAGAACACAGGGAAATGAAAAGAGAAAAACAAGCAAGATGTTGCCACAAGGGACAAAGAAAAGTCGATCAAAACCACGGAGAGGGGAGAAAAAAAAATTAAAAAAGGGGGGATAAAAAGGAAAGGAAAGAAGCACAAAAAATACAGAAATAAAAAAGGAATAAAGAAAAATAATAAAAAAGGGAACACACAAGTACAAACACACACACACAAAAGAGAAAACAGAACAAACAAATAAAAAACTTTTCACTTTCTTCGTCTACCCCCCCCCTTTTTTTTTCCCTGTTTCTTTATTGTGTATGTACGTGTGTTACTGTCTTTCTTTTTCGTTTTTATTTTAAAAAAAAATTATTTATATATATATTTATTGTGCTGTCCTGTTCGTGGTTTTTATTTAAAAAAAAAAAAAAAAAACACGTGTGCTATTTGTTTTTTATTTGTTTGTTCTGTTTTCTCTTTTGTGTGTGTGTGTTTGTACTTGTGTGTTCCCTTTTTTATTATTTTTCTTTATTCCTTTTTTATTTCTGTATTTTTTGTGCTTCTTTCCTTTCCTTTTTATCCCCCCTTTTTTAATTTTTTTTTCTCCCCTCTCCGTGGTTTTGTTCGACTTTTCTTTGCCCCTTGTGGCAACATCTTGCTTGTTTTTCTCTTTTCATTTCCCTGTGTTCTTTACGTCGAAGGGCTTGGACTGAAGAAGTTCAAAACAATTTTTGAACGAAACGCGTATCCTCTTTCCTTTTACTTCTTATGTGTGTTTTTTACAAAGTTTTTTAATTACTTTATGTGAGATGTCTATTTGCTTTGGGGAAAAACCCGAGACAGGTGTCATGGGACGTATGTGGTGTCAATTGCAGAGAGCTAATTCTCCAATTTTCCATTTTGTATACCTGGCCACCCAGTGCCGAGTGCTCTATTATTCATTCTCATTTTTTTCTTTTGACTGATGCGAGGAAGAAAAAATTTCTCACTCGGTTTTATATGCACTGGAAGTACGACGCAAAGGGACAAGAGTTACGAAAAGTGCCCATTAAAAACTCTTTTGAATACTAGAATGAGGAGTTTTGGATGTCCGGAATATAGCAATTTTGCCGACTGCATTTTTAGTGGGGTGGGGGCGGTCTCACACCCCCACACACCCCCGTGGGATCGGCCCTGTATATTGTTGAAAACCTCATTTTATCTCTCTGTAAAATTTTCTAGCTACTTAGGTGGGGCGGAAGGGAGCACACTTTTGTACTTCACACCACTTAGAAAAATACCAAGGACTGGCACTGCATGTAAAGTCATGATTACTGACATACAGTTTTAGCAAATACAAATTTTTGAAGAGGCCCTTTCCTGGCTATATCCCAAGTTTGTATCATTTTACCCCAGGATTTTTTTTTTTTTTTTTTTTTTTTGGGTGCTACTAAAATGGAAAAGTATCCTTAACTCATTTGAAAGTAACCATACTACAATATTGTTAACATTTGGATCTCGTTTATGAAATATAGCAGATATTGTCAAGCTTTTTCAACATGAATGCAAGTTATTTAATTAACTGGGTTTTCTTTATAGTCAGAAACATGGTATCAAATTAAAAATTGCTTGAGATTGATAAACTCGAAAAATTTATGTCATGTAAAATTCATAATATGTCAGATTCCAATAAAAGTATTAATTAACAGTCGTCACTTGTCACGTGGCGACTGCATTTTTCAAAATTTAAACTGCAAATTTATGTACCAGTCTATCCTCTATCTCGCACAATTTATAATTTAGTTCAGTTAGTTCACCTGGTTAGTTTATCCGCAGTTAATTTTCTAATTACAGGGCTTTTAGAAGGGTCTCTAAAGTTTCTATTTTCAATCAAATACACTCCCTTCCAAAAGTTAACCACCGAGCGGTAAAATGTGGAAAAATGGACAAGTACTGCTTTGATTGACACGAAATGCTGCAAATAAGTATCTCTATGTTTCTTCATGCCACTAAACGAAAAATTGCATTCAAAGATTAAAAAAAATATTGAATTTTCATCAATTACAAGATGACGTCATATTTGCGTCATTAACAAAATGATGTTTAAATATAAAACAAACAACAAAAACCGACATTAATAGGCTATGAGAGCGCTCCTCACTTTCATACAAAGTATACAGCTTGTGATAATCCTTGTTATGAGGTGATCAACCACTGCAGAGTAAAGTAATCGCCATTCCTACATAAGGGCAGTTTCTAAATCTCTGAGAGTGGTTGGAGGTGGGAAACCTCTACATACAGCATGGCTGAGGGCATCCCAAGGATTTTCAATTGGATTAAGGTCCCGGCGAGTAATCCGGCAATTTCATATGGACAATCCTCTCACGCTCCAGAAAGTCGTCAACAATGGCAACTCTATGGGGACGTGCATTATCGTCCATTAAAACAAAAGAAGGACACACTGATGCAGCATGCAGTTTCACTTCACATTGTGGTCTAGGACTTCAACTCGATACCGTACAGCCATAAGAGAACCTCGCCTCTTAATGTGCACGGTGGTGCGATATCCCAATGAAATTCCTGTCCAGAACATGATGCTTCCATCGTGGAATTCATGATGTTCGGTGATGTTCTCGGGCCGATTGCTTGTGCCTTGTCTCCTCCAGACCCTTACATGCTTATCATTGTGTTGTAGAGCAAATCTTGACTCATCATTGTTGCCCTAATCAGACACAGTCCAATTCACAATCTGGCGGAACTAATTTAATAGTGCTCCTCTGAATTTAACGGATTAAAGGAACACAAATTGACGTACAGACCATTCATTCATGTGTACCCTTTGATAAACAGTACTAGCAGATATCGTCTTACCTATGGCTGCTGGAAACATAGATGTCACACGTTGGAGGTCAATCTTCGATTCCGCTTCCCTACAACAGCAATATAATGATTTTCCGCAGGTTCGTAACCCTAGGACGACCGGCTGCAGGTCTTCAGACAACTATTTGGATGGTTTGGAATTGTTTCTAGAATTGTGAAATGACGGAATAGTGAATGCCGAAGAAAAGAGCAACATCTCTGATACACTGTCCTGCTTCAGTGCTTCCGAGAGCACTCAGAATTTTCAATTCATCTTCTAGAAGTCTTAAGCATGTCTAGCTTGAAAAAAAATTGTATGAATGTTCTAAAACCTTTCATCAGTCCCACACGCAACTCCTGTAACTTTTCACAATGCCGGCTTCTTATTCGACTGCCTGTTTTGAATATTTCTCAACACGAAACCGTGATTGGCTTTTGCCTATTTGCATACTTCCTTCTACCTTTGCAGCAAATTTCAGGTTTTTTAATTCCAATAGGCATACAGAAATGAAGATTTTCCTCTCTGTGCTTAACTTTTGGAACTGAATATGTCATTTAATTTCATTTATTGTGATTTATCTTCTAATTTTGGGAGAAATTTCCATACATTTAATGATTTTTCACTGAATTTTGGGATTTTGTTTCCTAAATTTAAGGAAAGTTTGAGATTTTTCTTTCAATTTAGAGATTTTTCTCGGAATTTAGGAATTCTTTTGTACCTAGAGATAATTTTTTTCGTACATTTATAAGCAAGGAATCTTTCTTTACTATTAATGATAGTCGAGTTTTCCCTCGACAATTGAGGTATTTCTTGCCTATGCGAAAAAACTTTTACTGTAGTTTATGTTTTTAATTTGCAAAGTAATGGGATAGGTGTGCAGATAGCCCCAGGCGGATTCCATAATTCTAAAACTTAGAATTTTTAACGTGCATGTTTAGTGGAGAGAAAACTAGAGAGAATGGTAAATCAAAAGGGAAGAAGTACTTTCAACACTCAAGCATTCAGATAACATTTTGTAGAAAGTCTGTCTACGCAAATACCTAATAATCTATTAAAAATAATAACTAAAATCTGTATATAGAAGTGAATTTTCACGTTAAACAGCGATTTTAATTAAAAATAGGAAATGGATAAGGCTTATTAATGATTTAATACTTGTACAAGGGAATCTTGTATCCACATCAAATTTTTATTCTCAAGAAACTTTTAGAACATTTAATAAATTTTGAAGAGTCACATTTTAGATTCTCTCTTTGTATTTTAAACAATTTAATAGCTAACCGACAACAATGAAATAATTTACCTAAAGAGTTTACTTATGTACAGTAGCGGATTCAGGGGAGGGGCTAGGGGGCTTCAGCCCCCCCCCCCAAAGAGATTGCTAAAGGGTAACATTTTGCTTCATTATGCACTTTGATTATGTAAAGTGATCTTTTTTAATCATTTAGCCCCTCCCAAAAGTTTTTACATTGGTTTAGACTAAAATTTTGCTTTATTGTACATTTTGTTTGGCTGAAATAAGCTTTCTTCAAAATGTAGCCCCTCCCAAAACAGACTTCCTGGATCCGCCACTGCTTATGTATCCATATGTTAAGGGGGTATTCTGGTTTAGAAGCCCTAATTTTAGGTGTTTTTTCCGACGCGATAAAAAAAATATATTTTTAGTATCCATATTTTTACAGGTTTTTTATTGATATTTAAATAATACAAAACATTAATGATATAAGAAAAAATCAAATTTCATAAAACTGCAGGCCGGCAAAGTGAGGTCTGATGAAAAAATGACTTGTCCTGGTGTGCAGGATATAAATCCTTCCAGTGACCTGAAATGGAAAACCATGAATAATCCTTAAAGAGGAAGGATGTAGCTATCGCACTACGAGACGTTTTTGAAAAAAAAATATTCACAAAATGATGGCAGTTTGAAAAATACGTTTTGTTTTTTCACAGTTTTTTTTTGTTTGTTTTTTTTTTTTGTCGTAAAATTTCAAGTGAATCGGTTGAATAAAACTTGAGATATCATGCACACCGTTCCTTGAAAAGTAGTTTCGAGAAAAACGCGTTTAAAGTTTGAGGACTAATCGCGCGCAGTCGGAGTCGTTTAACGGCGTGTTATACTTACTTTTTATTAATCAGCTATCCCTGCTCCGTACAAAGTACCTTCTTCAACTTCAAATGTCATGTTTAGTGAAGCCCTTTCAGATGATCTAGCAGTTCTAGTTTCCTTGGAAGCCCCAGAAGCTCATACCTCGGACCTGCTAATTCGGCCTTGATCATGTTTGTTGACGAACGCATGAGATTCTGGCCCAATTGTTATTCGCATTTCTGATAAAATCTTTAAAACTGGTAAAAATCCTTCATTAAATATACATACCGCAATGAAGTTAGCAATTTCAATTGTATGGGTACCAGCATGAATATGCTTGGGTGCGAAAGTCCAGATGAGCGAATTTAGAGACTCGTAGAAATAAAAAGAAATACTAACGATGATATACTGTATGTTTGAAAAACATAAGGTGAAAAACAATTTTAATATTTTGAAGTACGCAAAAAATAATCAAACTACAGGCAAACTTGCAATGGTAATGAACACTCTAGTGTTATATTCAATACAAATTACATATTTAGAATTCTCAAATGTGGCTCATTCCATGAAAAAGAACACGGTGGCACAGAGTTTACATTAATTATGCATTTAAATAATCTAGCACCGATCACAAAATTAAATATCATTTTTATAAAGATAATACATTTTTTTAAAAATTTAGTGTTAAAAAACTCGCTTCGACGTATAAATTTTATCTTCGTTGATCAGATCGCTAGGTAATACACATTTAGTTATTATTTGTGTTCAACTATTCATTATCACGTTAAAAAACTCTAACAATAAAACACTAGTATAGAGCATTTCCACGGGCCGCGATTCTCTACGATCGGTCGCTGTCTTGCGTGACAGCTCCGGGTTCTCGTAATGTATTTCAATGGGAAAAACCCGATTTTCAACATTCAAAAAATGTATTAAATTGAACTTTTTGGATGATTGTAATGGATGGAATTTGTTAAGCAGACCTTCGACTTTTGAGTCCCAAGTGGCATTTATTATTTTAAAAAGCTTAACATATAATATTTTAACGATATTTTAAGAGACGTTTTCCTCTGGTACTGCGTACGGAAAGACACTACGTACGGGAATAAACACAACGTTTGTTTTAAGATTCGGCAGGTTATTCGGATTGCTGTTTGTTTACAAATATCGTTGTGCATGCGAAATTTTCTTACACTGTTGTGAGATTTATGGCAGGAATAAATTTTTATTTTTGAATTATAATTCATTGGATTTTCTGTATGACCTAGAAAACATCAAATAACACTAATATTTATATTAAAAAAGTGTTTATTTAATACCGATTACGATATATTCAGATTTTTTCTTCTTTTTTTAATAGAAAATAAAATGTACTGCTTGTTATTATTTATCACTGTGTTCTTTTAAATATGTAAATGCCAGTAAAATAGGACCAGTTATCAGATTAATAAAAAAAAGTATAACATATGCATCGCATAACGCATTTGTATTTTCAATTAATGTAATGCCATTAAAAATAATCCAATTGTTTCAACTAAAGGAAGGACTTAGACCAATTAATGCAATCTGTACTTTGCTGCATAATTCTTTAAATTCATCAGTAAATATGAGTGCAAAATGTAAATTTATGATAATTCCATGATGTAACCTAAAGCTTTTATGTTTTTATTATAAGATGGAAAATATTTCTGTTTAGCAATGCTAATTCATAAAACTGTACTAAACAATTCTACAATTAAGTCTTAGAATTTTGCTTCAAGCTTGAATCAGAACAGAAATCAAAAACTGAAACAATACTTTACATCTAAACGAAAACTGAAACTTGATTTTAAACCTTACTTTACTTTACCCATATTTTAGAACAGAGGTTATTTTACATATAAAGTTACGTTTTGCTCCAAGTTTGAATCAGAATCGTAACCAAAATCTAAAAATGAAAGAAAAACTTCAAATCGAAAACGTTTTTTTTCTTTCTATTTTATATAACCTTTGCCGAAAGACCGGCGCTGTATATAGTTGTAGATTATGTGACCCTCCTCATATTTTCTACTGCCCCATGCATTACTATAACAGTTTTAAAAGTTCAGAATTTTATTAATTTGAATGTAACTTTTATGATAGCAGAAATCTTCAGTGTCAATA
>JAWZYV010005107.1:0-294630 GCA_038373885.1 Cheiracanthium punctorium | reverse complement strand
ATTACACGATTATGATTACACGAAGTCTGCCCGCGTTAGCATATTTTCGAATGTATGTATCGATGAATGTAACGAATTCGCTTGCTCAATTTGACGTCATAAAGCTGTTAATTTGCGTTTTGCGCATGCGTTATTGTTATTTTTCGTTCTTCTACTAGTAGGGAAGAAAGGAGAGTTCTGCCCAGCCGGTGCCATGTTAATTCACCGGTGCTGTTCGATGCTTTCCCTGGGTCGAGAGAGAGGGGGGCGTGGTCGGAACGGATGTTGAGAGAGGAAGTTGACCGGATGTTGAAAGGATTGATAAGAATTTCTTTCCTTTTTTTTCAAATAAGGGGACTTGTAATTTTTTCAGACTTTGACACATTTTACAAATAAGGGGACTTGTAATTTTTTCAGATTGTGACATATTTTTCAAATAAGGGGACTTGGAAAATTTTCAGACTGTGATGCATTCTCTAATGAAAATAAGGGACTTCGTTATATTTTTAAACAAATTGTACTTTATGAATTAAACCTGAAATAAAAAATATTATTATAAAAATGAGGACCCACCAAGCACCCGATAGAACGTCTACCGCCTCATTTCAAATATAAATTTTTACTATGCTTTTCCACGTCACGCTAGCCTCGCATAAATGGAGACAGGGCGTAGCACAGCAGACGCGTTGTTGTTTTTGTTTCTTTAAATAATAATAATTAACTATGTGGAGCAAAGAAACGTACAACATCCCCAGGAGGATTTAGTTTTCTTTACCATTTAGTAATAGAACCAATGCAAATTGAATAAATGCTGCTTAATACATACTTCTAATTTTTGTATACCGTTTAAGATTATAGCATATATTTAATAAGTAACAGTTTACTAGAATATTAAAGTAGGGTTTAGGATACCCATACATTTTCTACAAATTTCTTATACTGTTAGGGAAGTGAGAAAATTATACCATAGAACGATTTTAGTACCTATAGTTTTTACAAATAATGATTTAGATAGTGTATGAACTTTTTTATCTAAACATTTTTTTTTTCTTAAGAGATTTTTACCCAAGTTTTAATTTTAAGTTAAATAAGTAATTTTACAACAAATATTTTTTTAACCAAGAGTTTTAATTTTAAGTTAATAATCTATTTTACAACAAATATTTTTTTAATCAAGAGTTAATTAATTTTTATTTTTTTTTTTAACCATGAGTTTTAATTTTAAGTTAAATAATCGAGAATCCTTCAGGTATAAAATTGTAGGTGTATTGTGTTATACTTTAGTTTTGAAAATGAATTGGGACTTTGATTAATTTATCGAAGCTTTTTTTTATATATTTATTTAGTTTTCTTTACCATTTAGTAATAGAACCAATGTAAATTGGATAAATGTTGCTTAATACATGCTTCTAATGTTTAGCTAATTTTTGTATACTGATTATAGCATATATTTAATAAGTAACAGTTTACTAGAATATTAAAGTAGGGTTTAGGATACCCATACATCTTCTACAAATTTCTTCTACTGTTAGGGAAGTGAGAAAATTATACCATAGAACGATTTTAGTACCTATAGTTTTTACAAATAATGATTTAGATAGTGTATGAACTTTTTAATCTAAACATTTTTTTTCTTAAGAGATTTTTACCGAAGTTTTAATTTTAAGTTAAATAAGTAATTTTACAACAAATATTTTTTTAACAGAGAGTTTTAATTTTAAGTTAATAATTTATTTTACAACAAATATTTTTTAATCAAGAGTTAATTAATTTTATTTTTTTTTAACCAAGTATTAATTTTAAGTTAAATAATTTTACAACAAATATTTTTTTTAATCAAGAGTTAATTAATTTTTATTTTTTAACCAAGTTTTAATTTTAAGTTATATAATTTTACTACAAATACTTATTTAATCAAATGTTTTTAATTTATCAAGTAAAAATTTTAATCAAGTGTTTTTAATTTATCAAGAAAAAAAAATTTAATCAAGAGTTTTAATTTTTTGTATACCGTATTTTTGTTAAGTAGCCGTTTAACATTAAAGTAGAATGTCAATACATTTAATCTACTGTTAGGGAAGTGAGAAAATTACATCATAGAAAATTTTTTACAAATACGGATTTATCGAAACATTTTTTCTTACCAACACATTTTTGATAGATTTTAGACAGCGATTATACTAGCTTATATTTTCTATAGATGAATTCAATAGATTCTATAGATCTATGAAAGCACAATTTTATACATGAATCAACCTTTTTAGAGGTCTTTTATGGATGCACTTAGCATATTTTATAGAAAGGTGAGCATAACTAGCACAAACTTTTAGACTAGATAGTACTATTGTTAGAAAGTTGAACTATTGGAAATAAAAATTGAAGATCAGTTTTAGCACAGTTGTATACTGCATGTACATAAATATCTTTCAACTACTTAGATAGTTTAAATTGCAAAAAGTTATCATTACATGAACTAAAAAATACAAGGTTTTTACTTACGTGAAGCCACATCTTGTGAAATCTTCTAGTCTCTGGACAAAGTACCAACATCTATACGGCTAGCAAGACCGGAAAATCGAGTAATGATTTAAAATACATTATCCCTAATTCCCGGTCCAACTAGCACATGTTCATTACTTCTTTTTGTCTTCATATGCTGAAATAGGTATATTATTTTGACACTAAAAACAAAACACATTTGAAGATATTAAACGCTTTAAAAGTAATTTTTTTTTTCTTATAACAATATACCAGATTCACAATTCTATTTTATGTAGGATAAAATTAGTTAGCAAGCGAAAATTTAATCTTAGTTAGAATTTACTGAAATACAAATACCATGCATGCCTTATTTTCTATTTGGAGAAAGCCCTCAAACCCCAGTTTTTGTATACAAACTGCATAAAGTACTTCTACCGATAATGCTATTAATATTAATTACACTGGATTACCAACTTAAAATTTCGCAAAACACCAAAATACAGAAAAACATACATTAACAATAACAAAAAAATCACACTTAAAAGTACAACACATCAAAAGTGCAACTATATGAACCACATAATTATTTTCAATTAGAATTACGGTATCAACTTATATCTAACTAAAATAATAGAAAATATTACACTTGCCCTATACTTGTACACGCGAGAGGTGAAAATAACAAAAATACTTAAATAATTCGCAAATATATCCACAGCATAAGTAGAGCACGTGCATGTGATATCCCTAGTACAGCTGATAAGAAATTTAGAGATAAGAAAGTGCCTTGAGGCTCTACAGAGCCGGTTAAATAACAGTAGGCACGTTTGCTGATAAGATAAAACCAGGGAGGCTGTTAGGGGTATGCAATTGGGGACACGTGTTTCATTCTACGTTCAAAAATGGGGACTTATGGATTAAGATGTTTACTACTTAAAAACATGATCTAATTTTTACAAACGCATTGGAACTTTGTATAGGATATCTATTGAACACGTATTAAATACATTATGATTATTCTTCTGATCGGCATTATATCCTAAATTAAAATATCAAAGTTAAGCTGCAACGATTAATATATTTTATATAGTTTATGAAAATAATGAATCATTAAATTAATTTCTGTGAAACAATTAGCAAAGATCATTATACTAAAGCAAATTATTTTTGCTAAGTTTTGATAAATTACAGTAATAAATTATAGGCATTGCAGATGAATGAGTATTCACGTATAAAATAGGTATTTACTATTGAAAAACAGGATCTAATTTTAACAAATGCATTGGAATTTTGTATAGGATATCTATTGAACACGTATTAAATACATTATGATTATTCTAATATGAAAAACGGGGTTAAGATTCTTTACTTGCGATGAAAGGCTCTCAATTTTTTTATATACTTAAATTTTACATAGACATCCTTTTAATAAATGCATAAACTAAACTTATTGTTTAAAACAATTTTTACAATAATAAACTAAAATTTTTATTTAATAAAGTCATAAACTAAAATTATTAATGAAAACTTGTTAATAAATTAAACATATCAAAATTTTTACACTCAGTTTTTTTATATACTTAAATTTTACAAAGATATCCTTTTAATAAATTCATAAACTAAAACAATTTTTACAATAATAAACTAAAATATTTATTTAATAAAGTCATAAACTGAAATTATTAATGAAAACCTGTTAATAAATTAAACTGATTACTCTAAAAGATAGCTAATCACAACATATATCAGAAAAAATATAAGCAATTATAATACCTGAAAAATACCGGACAACACTCTTGTTGCATGCGGACAAAACATCTGTTTGCACGGCTAAAGAATTCTTAGGTATCCGTTGCAGGAGACCTTACCTACGCCCAACCTACAAACTCTACAAATTTAACGGCAACTGGTTTTCTCTTATCAGGTATCACAGATCAGATAAGAGATAAGGAAGTGACATGCGCAGAAGACACGTGATAGTGACGTGTGCAAATCTGTGTTGATTTAATATCCGCTAGGTTCGTTGGCAGGATGTGCTATTTACATTGAGTGGCAACTCTCAGAACAGGCTAAGACAAGTTAGATGATGCAATATCTACAGGGTTGAGGAAGGTAGAGGGCGCTTGGGTAATCGCATGATTTTTTAAAGAACCAGTATAGAGACATTTTAGTTAGATAATGTGGTCAGGTGTGTGTTGCGAGATTCCCTTCACACTGTGTGCGCCTATACTTAAGACGTGCGTTTTAATTGATTTTTCGCCGAGTTTCAAAAATGTCTTTGCTTGAATCGATCGAAAATAACTTTAACATTGAATACACTCCCGAGTTTTATACTCAAAGTGATGCTGATGTGTTGCTGCAAGAAATAATACAATTGCCTTTAGATGTAAAGCCTCTGCAAAGTATTGAAAAGGAAATTTCCCCCGAGTTTTGTACTGAAAGTGATGTTGATGTGCTACAGCAAGAATTGTTTCAATTACCCCTGCAAAGTAGTGAAAAGAAAATTTCCTTGACCCGTAAAGTAATTACTTTTGCTGATGAAGGAATCAATTACAGTTTACCTGGAGCAACAGTCTCTGTTTACTCTTGGATACCCATTTTGCAAAAAATACGTCAAGATCTACAGAAAGTGACAAATTATGAATTTAATATGGTGCAAGTGAACTTTGGCTCTGAAGAACAACCTAAAATTGAAGACGGCAACTACGAAGATTTTAATCTAGACCTATCATCAGGTGTATGCATTCTAAGTTTTGGATCTAAACGAACTTTGGATTTTAAACCAGCGAACTGTGAAACCACTACCATTAAATTAGAACATGGTTCAATGTGTAAGATATATCCCCCAACCAACAAACTTTTAACTCATGGTATTCCTTCTGAACCTTATGTGACAGACCCGCACATTAACCTTACATTTGCCAAATGTACATTTATGAGCCTTCCCCGAAAAGGGCAAAGTTGGACAATTGGACGGACGATCTTTACCATAGCTTATATGCTTCTGTAAATAGTACATGGCACTTGGAAAGACTTATCTACGTTTCACTTCACGATGAAAGAACTGACTTGAAGATCCATATTAGACAATTTATTCAGAATGCCCAATTAGACTATATACCAACCGGTCAGGGAGTCGTGATGAACCCTTCCACATGGATCGAATTTATTGTAAAACTATTAGATTTTAATATAGGGCATAGCAATAGCTCTTTTATTTGTAATAATCAATTATCTGTATTTAATGATGATGGAAAATGCATCTTACAACAAATTTACAAAACCGGAGATTCATTCACGTTAAATCCAATTTCCTTAACACTTTTAAATGATCAAGTAAAAAAACTTTGCGAAATGAGAAATGAAATATTGGAATGCATTTTAAAAACGCTATATACGACGACCCTACCCCATTTAATTTTAAAATTAAAGCCGCAAAAATGTAACCGCGAACCCCATTGTAATTATGATGAGGCTAAACAACAATTAATGGATATAGTACATCAGGAAATTTTTAAAAACATAGGCCGGGTTCAGGATCATTCTTCGCAAAGGATACATGCTTGCTCGAATAGAACACATGTTGATGAGAGAGAGGGTCTTATAAGTAGTAAAGCATGGTTTACGGTTGACATGCCATATATTGCAAGAGAGATATGCGAGAACAAATGTACTTGTCATTATGACGGAGAATTTTTTTCAAACATTTTCATTGAAGACTATATGAAGTATCTTCAAAATGTGCTATTTAATACATTTTTTCAACCGTTTTCAGATTTTGCTAATTCCAAGGATGACAAAACATGTGTAATTATGTGATGTTATTGGTGTATAACTAGTATTGCGATTGTAAAAAATATATTAAAACCATTGTGATTATGTAGAAAAGGTATGCTTGCTTCTACAACAGTAAGATTTTACTCACTTGTGCATGCTTAGTTATAGAATACTCATTGAAAAGTTATTATTTTTTTAATTGTGTAAATAGTTTGTGTAAATTAAAATATATTTTTGTACATAAATAAGTTTAAATACGAAAACTTTTCTGTGTTTTCTTTATGTGTACGTGTGTGTTGATTACTTGCAAAATAAAAATCTATGAAATAAAAAGTGATAAAGTTAGCATACTTGGTCACGATTTAAGTTTCTCGTTGTATACTTATCTTTTATACACTACAAGGTAGAAAGTTAGAAATTTAACAAAATTTATTGAAGCATGTACTATGGAAACATTAATCTACTACATAGAAATAAAATGTTTTGATTAAAATCATAAACTTAAGTGTGATAGGTAAATTGTGATACATGAGAATTCCCAAAGTACTAATCTTTTATAAAATGAACTTAGCAAAAATCACAGTCTCTACTTAATTTATTATATTTTAATTTGTTTATTCCTTTTTAGTAGTTACAACTTTGATAATTTTTAAGAACGGTATTTAAAAATATTTGCAAGAAGCATGTTTAGCAAGTTACTAGCTTGCTATTTGTAAAAACTTCTAAGTCCGTTATCTTGAAAGAGTAACTGAAATGCACTAAGTTGAATAATTCAATGTTTCTAAAAAGACAATTTCACATATCTAGCACTTCAGAAAAATGTATCACGTTCGTAACATTCTAAAAATAGCAAAGTTCGTCACTTCTATAAAATTTTCAAAGTACAGATATGTTAGTTTATTTCAAGAACATATTTAACGACTTATCAGAACATAAAATATACCAATGTGCAAAACTTCTAAAAGAAAAAATTACAACTTACAATCTATTAATGCAGTTTACTAAGTATTTTGTAAAACCCTTTACTTGATAATTCTGAAAAATAGTCTAAGTACCTCACTTTGTACAGACATAAATTATATTACTTTTAATTAGTTAAGGTTTACATAAAGATAAGTTTATACATCTATGCTAAAATAGCTGATCATTTCTGTACCACATTTAAATCCATTTTATCAAAAACATGTTAAGCATACTACTTCTACGAAATTTACAAAGTTCTATTAGCTAAGTTCCTTTCGAGAAATAATTTCATAACTTATGAGAACAAGTAACATGTATAAAAGTAAGAGCATATTTATTTAAAATTTGTAAGCATAACCATCTCAATCACTAAAATGTGTAACATGTGCACTTAGTGGATATTTCTCATAAAAATATTCAAGCCCATTACTTAATAAAAATATGCTAAGTTAATACTCTAATGTTTTAAAAACATAGCGTCTGATTTAAAATATTCTGTTACTTCAAGTAAAATATGGTAAGATCTTTACATTAAAGAACACCTAAAAAATCTTTATTTAAAAATACTAAGTTTCTTTATCTCACTTAACTTTATTTTTGAAAAACCTGTAAAATCGATTAAGTTATAAAATTATGGAAACTAACTTTTTTAGCTAAGTTCATTTTATAAAAAATTAGTACTTTGGGAATTCTCATGTATCACAATTTACCTATCACACTTAAGTTTATGATTTTAATCAAGACATTTTATTTCTATGTAGTAGATTAATGTTTCCATAGTACATGCTTCAATAAATTTTGTTAAATTTCTAACTTTCTACCTTGTAGTGTATAAAAGATAAGTATACAACGAGAAACTTAAATCGTGACCAAGTATGCTAACTTTATCACTTTTTATTTCATAGATTTTTATTTTGCAAGTAATCAACACACACGTACACATAAAGAAAACACAGGAAAGTTTTCGTATTTAAACTTATTTATTTACAAAAATATATTTTAATTTACACAAACTATTTACACAATTAAGAAAATAATAACTTTTCAATGAGTATTCTATAACTAAGCATGCACAAGTGAGTAAAATCTTACTGTTGTAGAAGCAAGCATACCTTTTCTACATAATCACAATGGTTTTAATATATTTTTTACAATCGCAATACTAGTTATACACCAATAACATCACATAATTACACATGTTTTGTCATCCTTGGAATTAGCAAAATCTGAAAACGGTTGAAAAAATGTATTAAATAGCACATTTTGAAGATACTTCATATAGTCTTCAATGAAAATGTTTGAAAAAAATTCTCCGTCATAATGACAAGTACATTTGTTCTCGCATATCTCTCTTGCAATATATGGCATGTCAACCGTAAACCATGCTTTACTACTTATAAGACCCTCTCTCTCATCAACATGTGTTCTATTCGAGCAAGCATGTATCCTTTGCGAAGAATGATCCTGAACCCGGCCTATGTTTTTAAAAATTTCCTGATGTACTATATCCATTAATTGTTGTTTAGCCTCATCATAATTACAATGGGGTTCGCGGTTACATTTTTGCGGCTTTAATTTTAAAATTAAATGGGGTAGGGTCGTCGTATATAGCGTTTTTAAAATGCATTCCAATATTTCATTTCTCATTTCGCAAAGTTTTTTTACTTGATCATTTAAAAGTGTTAAGGAAATTGGATTTAACGTGAATGAATCTCCGGTTTTGTAAATTTGTTGTAAGATGCATTTTCCATCATCATTAAATACAGATAATTGATTATTACAAATAAAAGAGCTATTGCTATGCCCTATATTAAAATCTAACAGTTTTACAATAAATTCGATTCATGTGGAAGGGTTCATCACGACTCCCTGACCGGTTGGTATATAGTCTAATTGGGCATTCTGAATAAATTGTCTAATATGGATCTTCAAGTCAGTTCTTTCATCGTGAAGTGAAACGTAGATAAGTCTTTCCAAGTGCCATGTACTATTTACAGAAGCATATAAGCTATGGTAAAGATCGTCCGTCCAATTGTCCAACTTTGCCCTTTTCGGGGAAGGCTCATAAATGTACATTTGGCAAATGTAAGGTTAATGTGCGGGTCTGTCACATAAGGTTCAGAAGGAATACCATGAGTTAAAAGTTTGTTGGTTGGGGGATATATCTTACACATTGAACCATGTTCTAATTTAATGGTAGTGGTTTCACAGTTCGCTGGTTTAAAATCCAAAGTTCGTTTAGATCCAAAACTTAGAATGCATACACCTGATGATAGGTCTAGATTAAAATCGTCGTAGTTGCCGTCTTCAATTTTAGGTTGTTCTTCAGAGCCAAAGTTCACTTGCACCATATTAAATTCATAATTTGTCACTTTCTGTAGATCTTGACGTATTTTTTGCAAAATGGGTATCCAAGAGTAAACAGAGACTGTTGCTCCAGGTAAACTGTAATTGATTCCTTCATCAGCAAAAGTAATTACTTTACGGGTCAAGGAAATTTTCTTTTCACCACTTTGCAGGGGTAATTGAAACAATTCTTGCTGTAGCACATCAACATCACTTTCAGTACAAAACTCGGGGGAAATTTCCTTTTCAATACTTTGCAGAGGCTTTACATCTAAAGGCAATTGTATTATTTCTTGCAGCAACACATAAGCATCACTTTGAGTATAAAACTCGGGAGTGTATTCAATGTTAAAGTTATTTTCGATCGATTCAAGCAAAGACATTTTTGAAACTCGGCGAAAAATCAATTAAAACGCACGTCTTAAGTATAGGCGCACACAGTGCAAAGGGAGTCTCGCAACACACACCTGGCCATTTTATCTAACTAAAATGTCTTTACTGGTTCTTTAAAAAATCACGTGATTACCCAAGCGCCCTCTACCTTCCTCAACTCTGTAGATATTGCATCATCTAACTTGTCTTAGCCTGTTATAGAGAGTTGCCACTCAATGTAAATAGCACATCCTGCCAACGAACCTAGCGGATATTAAATCATCACAGATTTGCACACGTCACTATCACGTGTCTTCTGCGCATGTCACTTCCTTATCTCTTATCTGATCTGTGATACCTGATAAGACAAAACCAGTTGCCGTTAAATTTGTTGAGTTTGTAGGTTGGGCGTAGGTAAGGTCTCCTGCAACGGATACCTAAGAATTCTTTAGCCGTGCAAACAGATGTTTTGTCCGCATGCAACTAGAGTGTTGTCCGGTATTTTTCAGGTATTATAATTGCTTATATTTTTTCTGATATATGTTGTGATTAGCTATCTTTTAGAGTAATCAGTTTAAATTATTAACAGCGCGTGGTAGAATTGCACAGGAACAAAAAATACTTGAATGCTTTAATTACCCAATTATTAGCCCTTGAAAAATTAAACAAAAAAAAGAAAATGCTTAAATAAAATTGTCATGACAAAGGTAGTTTGATTGGATCCAAGTACTTAAGTTAAAAGGCTCTGCTGCAGCAAAAGAAAAAAAATATAAAAAAAAATATTTATCCTATCAAAAAAAAGAAAAAAAAAATTTGGGCAAACTAGTCCCCACCTTTTATATCCAACAGGTTAGTTTAAACAATTGCCAAAATAAAGAAATTACAAAACAAAAAAGGGAACTTTGCAATTTTTTCACCAAAGGGTGCAGCAAAATACATTGATGTGCAGAACAACTCAAACAATTACAGAGATTAGCTTAGGCCAAACCAGAAATCAACATGGCATCCACAATTGTGATTTTAACAAAAAAAAAGATTTAGACATCGTTACTGGAAGTAATACATTAGTATGGCACACAAAGTTGAAAAAGAAAATTTAGCATTTGTTATTTAATCCCCCCCCATTTAACATTATAAAAACAAAAGGGATAGTTCTAGCACAGCTTGAAGCATGAAGTCGCTGATCCAGCTCGTGGTGGAGAAATGGTAGATAGAAAAAAAGTAATGGTCAGGTCTCACCCACGGATCCAATGGCAGGTCTGGTCTCGGCGTTTCAGGGAACCAACGGACGGTCACTGATGGCATCCGGAGGCGGCATCTTGGTCTCTCCTCTGGTCAGGGAACTCCTGCAGGTGTCGGGGACTTCGCGTTCCAGTCAACACAAGCGTCTCCCGGGCAGGGCAAAATGGGAGATCTCCGCATAGTCGATCGAAGCCGGACGTCGAAGATGAAAGAAAGGGGTGGGGGCTTAAGCCCAATTCACATCAAGTGAGGGGAAGCATACTGGCAAAAAAAACGATCATGAAACAAACGTGGTGGGGCCACCGGGTGCTTACGCACCAAAAAAGGAAAAAAATTTATACGGTGATCATGGAGTAGCTGGCCCTCTGGCCCTCGCGTAAAATCCTCACATGCTGATTCTTGATGAAGTCACGACTGATAAGCCGAGCTAGGCCCCCCAAAAAAAAAATGCGATGAAAAGAAACCGGACGAGATCACGTCCTACCCGCAGCACACCAGCTTTTTGAATGACGCTTTTCGCTGCCAGCTTGAGGAGCTTCGACGAGACGCCGGCCGCGGGGACCAATCAGAGGAAGCGGGAAAAAGAAAATGGCGGCCAGCAACTACAGCGCGCGGGAAAGAAACCACTTTGGCCGAGAAGAAACGCAGGCAAGAACGGCCATCTTGAAATGGGGAAAAAGCTTAATTGAAATTAAGGGCCTAAAAAACGTTATTAAATTTCCTAAAATTTTAGCGGGAGATAGCTAATCGTCCGAGACAACCCTGGGTAAAATTTGGAATAAAAATTAAAATTAGAAGAGAGTAAAACTAATTAAAAACCGGACATGAACAAGAGATATTGCAAGAAATGAGTTATGCTATTGAAGAGAGAGGGAAACTTAATAGTCAGCAGAAAATCGGCAGAATTTACCTGATAAGTAAAATTACACCTCCGGAGACCGGGCAAACAAAGGCAGGATTAATTTAAAGAAAAGGTAATTATTTAAAAAAAAGATCCCAACAAAAAAAGATAATTAGTAGTAATTTAAAAGAAGTTAGCTATTGAGTTATAGAAGAAGAGTCATCCAGACCATTATATCTCCTGACAAAAGGTATTTAAATTAAACTACCAAGTTAATTACAAGAATTAAGAAAATAAATAATTAATGGTTAAAACAATTAAAAAAAAATTACTGCTTTTGATTTGTAAAAAACATTATCCCCCAAAAACAATACAACATGTGAAGGGAATCTCGCAACACACACCTGACCACATTATCTAACTAAAATGTCTCTATACTGGTTCTTTAAAAAATCATGCAATTACCCAAGTGCCCTCTACCTTCCTCAACCCTGTAGATATTGCATCATCTAACTTGTCTTAGCCTGTTCTGAGAGTTGCCACTCAATGTAAATAGCACATCCTGCCAACGAACCTAGCGGATATTAAATCAACACAGATTTGCACACGTCACTATCACGTGTCTTCTGCGCATGTCACTTCCTTATCTCTTATCTGATCGGTGATACCTGATAAGAGAAAACCAGTTGCCGTTAAATTTCTAGAGTTTGTAGGTTGGGCGTAGGTAAGGTCTCCTGCAACGGATACCTAAGAATTCTTTAGCCGTGCAAACAGATGTTTTGTCCGCATGCAACAAGAGTGTTGTCCGGTATTTTTCAGGTATTATAATTGCTTATATTTTTTCTGATATATGTTGTGATTAGCTATCTTTTAGAGTAATCAGTTTAATTTATTAACAGGTTTTCATTAATAATTTCAGTTTATGACTTTATTAAATAAAAATTTTAGTTTATTATTGTAAAAATTGTTTTAAACAATAAGTTTAGTTTATGCATTTATTAAAAGGATGTCTATGTAAAATTTAAGTATATAAAAAAACTGAGTGTAAAAATTTTGATATGTTTAATTTATTAACAAGTTTTCATTAATAATTTTAGTTTATGACTTTATTAAATAAAAATTTTAGTTTATTATTGTAAAAATTGTTTTAAACAATAAGTTTAGTTTATGCATTTATTAAAAGGATGTCTATGTAAAATTTAAGTATATAAAAAAATTGAGAGCCTTTCATCGCAAGTAAAGAATCTTAACCCCGTTTTTCATATTAGAATAATCATAATGTATTTAATACGTGTTCAATAGATATCCTTTACAAAATTCCAATGCATTTGTTAAAATTAGATCCTGTTTTTCAATAGTAAATACCTATTTTATACGTGAATACTTATTCATCTGCAATGCCTATAATTTATTACTGTAATTTATCAAAACTTAGCAAAAATAATTTGCTTTAGTATAATGATCTTTGCTAATTGTTTCACAGAAATTAATTTAATGATTCATTATTTTCATAAACTATATAAAATATATTAATCGTTGCAGCTTAACTTTGATATTTTAATTTAGGATATAATGCCGATCAGAAGAATAATCATAATGTATTTAATACGTGTTCAATAGATATCCTATACAAAGTTCCAATGCGTTTGTAAAAATTAGATCATGTTTTTAAGTAGTAAACATCTTAATCCATAAGTCCCCATTTTTGAACGTAGAATGAAACACGTGTCCCCAATTGCATACCCCTAACAGCCTCCCTGGTTTTATCTTATCAGCAAACGTGCCTACTGTTATTTAACCGGCTCTGTAGAGCCTCAAGGCACTTTCTTATCTCTAAATTTCTTATCAGCTGTACTGGGGATATCACATGCACGTGCTCTACTTATGCTGTGGATATATTTGCGAATTATTTAAGTATTTTTGTTATTTTCACCTCTCGCGTGTACAAGTATAGGTAAGTGTAATATTTTCTATTATTTTAGTTACATATAAGTTGATACCGTAATTCTAATTGAAAATAATTATGTGGTTCATATAGTTGCACTTTTGATGTGTTGTACTTTTAAGTGTGATTTTTTTGTTATTGTTAATGTATGTTTTTCTGTATTTTGGTGTTTTGCGAAATTTTAAGTTGGTAATCCAGTGTAATTAATATTAATAGCATTATCGGTAGAAGTACTTTATGCAGTTTGTATACAAAAACTGGGGTTTGAGGGCTTTCTCCAAATAGAAAATAAGGCATGCATGGTATTTGTATTTCAGTAAATTCTAACTAAGATTAAATTTTCGCTTGCTAACTAATTTTATCCTACATAAAATAGTATTGTGAATCTGGTATATTGTTATAAGAAAAAAAAATTACTTTTAAAGCGTTTAATATCTTCAAATGTGTTTTGTTTTTAGTGTCAAAATAATATACCTATTTCAGCATATGAAGACAAAAAGAAGTATTGAACATGTGCTAGTTGGACCGGGAATTAGGGATAATGTATTTTAAATCATTACTCGATTTTCCGGTCTTGCTAGCCGTATAGATGTTGGTACTTTGTCCAGAGACTAGAAGATTTCACAAGATGTGGCTTCACGTAAGTACAAACCTTGTATTTTTTAGTTCATGTAATGATAACTTTTTGCAATTTAAACTATCTAAGTAGTTGAAAGATATTTATGTACATGCAGTATACAACTGTGCTAAAACTGATCTTCAATTTTGATTTCCAATAGTTCAACTTTCTAACAATAGTACTATCTAGTCTAAAAGTTTGTGCTAGTTATGCTCACCTTTCTATAAAATATGCTAAGTGCATCCATAAAAGACCTCTAAAAAGGTTGATTCATGTATAAAATTATGCTTTCATAGATCTATAGAATCTATTGAATTCATCTATAGAAAATATAAGCTAGTATAATCGCTGTCTAAAATCTATCAAAAATGTGTTGGTAAGAAAAAATGTTTCGATAAATCCGTATTTGTAAAAAATTTTCTATGGTGTAATTTTCTCACTTCCCTAACAGTAGATTAAATGTATTGACATTCTACTTTAATGTTAAACGGCTACTTAACAAAAATACGGTATACAAAAAATTAAAACTCTTGATTAAATTTTTTTTTCTTGATAAATTATAAACACTTGATTAAAATTTTTTCTTGATAAATTAAAAACATTTGATTAAATAAGTATTTGTAGTAAAATTATATAACTTAAAATTAAAACTTGGTTAAAAAATAAAAATTAATTAACTCTTGATTAAAAAAAAATATTTGTTGTAAAATTATTTAACTTAAAATTAATACTTGGTTAAAAAAAATAAAATTAATTAACTCATGATTAAAAAATATTTGTTGTAAAATAAATTATTAACTTAAAATTAAAACTCTTGGTTAAAAAAATATTTGTTGTAAAATTACTTATTTAACTTAAAATTAAAACTTGGGTAAAAATCTCTTAAGAAAAAAAATGTTTAGATAAAAAAGTTCATACACTATCTAAATCATTATTTGTAAAAACTATAGGTACTAAAATCGTTCTATGGTATAATTTTCTCCCTTCCCTAACAGTAGAAAAAATTTGTAGAAGATGTATGGGTATCCTAAACCCTACTTTAATATTCTAGTAAACTGTTACTTATTTAATGTATGCTATAATCAGTATACAAAAATTAGCTAAACATTAGAAGCATGTATTAAGCAACATTTATTCAATTTACATTGGTTCTATTACTAAATGGTAAAGAAAACTAAATAAATAAATAAAAAAAAAGCTTCGATAAATTAATCAAAGTCCCAATTCATTTTCAAAACTAAAGTATAACACAATACACCTACAATTTTATACCTGAAGGATTCTCGATTATTTAACTAAAAATTAAAACTCATGGTTAAAAAAAAAAAAAAAATAATTAACTCTTGATTAAAAAAATATTTGTTGTAAAATAGATTATTAACTTAAAATTAAAACTCTTGGTTAAAAAAATATTTGTTGTAAAATTACTTATTTAACTTAAAATTAAAACTTTGGTAAAAATCTCTTAAGAAAAAAAAATGTTTAGATAAAAAAGTTCATACACTATCTAAATCATTATTTGTAAAAACTATAGGTACTAAAATCGTTCTATGGTATAATTTTCTCACTTCCCTAACAGTAGAAGAAATTTGTAGAAAATGTATGGGTATCCTAAACCCTACTTTAATATTCTAGTAAACTGTTACTTATTAAATATATGCTATAATCTTAAACGGTATACAAAAATTAGAAGTATGTATTAAGCAGCATTTATTCAATTTGCATTGGTTCTATTACTAAATGGTAAACTAAATCCTAAAGAAAACTAAATCCTCCTGGGGATGTTGTACGTTTCTTTGCTCCACATGGTTAATTATTATTATTTAAAGAAACAAAAACAACAACGCGTCTGCTGTGCTACGCCCTGTCTCCATTTATGCGAGGCTAGCGTGACGTGGAAAAGCATAGTAAAAATTTATATTTGAAATGAGGCGGTAGACGTTCTATCGGGTGGTTGGTGGGTCCTCATTTTTATAATAATATTTTTTATTTCAGGTTTAATTCATAAAGTACAATTTGTTTAAAAATATTACGAAGTCCCTTATTTTCATTAGAGAATGCATCACAGTCTGAAAATTTTTCCAAGTCCCCTTATTTGAAAAATATGTCACAATCTGAAAAAATTACAAGTCCCCTTATTTGTAAAATGTGTCAAAGTCTGAAAAAATTACAAGTCCCCTTATTTGAAAAAAAGGAAAGAAATTCTTATCAATCCTTTCAACTTCCGGTCAACTTCCTCTCTCAACATCCGTTCCGACCACGCCCCCCTCTCTCTCGACGCAGGGAAAGCATCGAACAGCACCGGCGAATTAACATGGCACCGGCTGGGCAGAACTCTCCTTTCTTCCCTACTTCTACTATTCTAATTTGCTTCAACTTGTACTAACGTTTTTTTTTTGGCTCTCGCAGAGGGGCCCGCGTTAGCATATTTTCGAGGGGGCCCTTTTGAGGCGGTGGCCGGACCCACTGATGTTTTTTTTGGGTCTCGCAGAGGGGCAGCGTTAGCATATTTTCGAGGGGCCCTTTTGAGGCGGTGGCCGGACCCACTGATGTTTTTTTGGGTCCCACAGAGGGGCCGCGTTAGCATATTTTCGAGGGGGCCCTTTTGAGGCGGTGGCCGGACCCACTGATGTTTTTTTTGGATCTCGCAGAGGGCCTCGCGTTAGCATATTTTCGAGAGGGCAATTTTGAGGCGGGGGCCGGACCCACTGATGTTTTTTTTTGGATCCCGCAGAGGGACTCGCCCGGACCCACTGATGTGTTTTTTGGGGTCTAGCAGAGGGGCCCGCGTTAGCATATTTTCGAGGGGGCCCCCTTGAGGTGGTGGCCGGACCCACGGATGTTTTTTTTGGGGTCTCGCAGAGGGGCCGCGTTAGCATATTTTCGAGGGGCCCTTTTGAGGCGGTGGCCGGACCCACTGATGATTTTTTTGGATCTCGCAGAGGGCCCCTCGTTAGCATAATTTCTAGGGGGCCCTTTTGAGGTGGAGGCCGGACCCAACTGATGTTTTTTTTGGATCTCGCAGAGGGGCCTGCCCGGACCCACTGATGGTTTTTTTGGATCCCGCAGAGGGGCCCGCGTTAGCATATTTTCGAGGGGGCCCCCTGGTGGCGATGGCCGGACCCACTGATGTTTTTTTGGGGTCTCGCAGAGGGGCCCGCGATAGCATATTTTCGAGGCGGCCCTTTGAGGCGGTGGCCGGACCCACTGATGTTTTTTTTGGGTCTCGCAGAGGGGCCCGCCCGGACACACTGATGTTTTTATTTGGGTCTCGCAAATTGGCCCACGTTATCATATTTTCGAGGGGGCCCTTTTGAGGCGGTGGCCGGACCCACTGATGTTTTTTTTGGGGTCTCGCAGAGTGGCTCGCGCGCCCTCCGAGAAAAATGTTTTTACACTACATAAATGGGGCTTTTACCAATATTTAGCAGGCTTCTGGTTCCGCCCTTGGAGAACATATGTAAAGCTGACGTCATAAACTTGAAAATCGTCTGGATTTTTTATCACATGTTGGTCTGGAAAATCATTTTTTTTTATCAGAATCTGAGTGGCAATTCTGATAATTAAACGCGGTGCATTTGAAGTATAGAATTTTCATTTAGTGTTAATTGCATGAAGATTGAAGTTTGGTGTTCTTTGATTCTGAGTCGAATAAGTTTGTGTAGGATTTTCCTTGTGGTATTGATTCCGTTTTACGGACCCTTTACCGTAAGTTAGTGAGCGTCTCAGGGAATTTCTTCGTTAGTGTGTGTGTGGAATATAGAATGTGTTAGTCGATGTGTGGAATATAGAATGGGGGGGAAAAGTGAGGTAAGTGCTTCTTTAATTGTACTTTTTCTAACGTTTTGTTGTGGATTTGACTGTTTTATATAGTGTCATTTACTTAGAATTTGTGTTTTTTTGTAAAATTTTAGTGGTATATAACTAGTATTTATTTGTCACAAGACGGCGATAGCCGTTGGAGCTTGGCGCCAAGGTCTGTAGCGCTCGCACTTGGCGATCGCCAAGCTCCAGCGGCTATCGCCGTGTTTACATGAGGGGCACCGTCTTGTATGATTTTACCCATTTGTATGTTCATCAAATACCACCACGGCAGTAATAATTCTATGTCTGAAAATAAGTACTAGCCACTATCTAACGATACACAATCAAGAAAATAAACGTTAGACCTCTTAAAAACAATTTAATTCAAAAGTTATTTCCCAACGGAAATCTTCACAAACTCCTCAGATAGAATTTTACAACTAGATCCCATCGGCAAAACGAGATATTTAAATACATATTTTGTGGAAAACGTTGCCATCTCAAGAAAAACTAAATAATGATAGTAATGATAATGCATTTTCAACAAAGAAGTCCGCGAAAGGAACGAGCGGTCGAAAATGTAGGATTTTTCGTGATTCTTCCTTTTCAGGCGCGCTTGCCATGGAGTGAGTATATGACATATATGTCACTTCCTTTACTGAGCGTTACTTCCATCAGAAAAAAAAATCTGAGCTACCCCCTAGTCACGACTAAAGAAGTTTTACTTCAAAAATATTTTTCCACTGTAGCAATAAACATTTATATTCAAAATCATGTATAGTCCCTAATCATCTTTCATTAAAGACACCAATGCGTCGTTGTATGATGAAAGGCTGAAATTTGATACACCACCTTATTAGTGTATTAGGCACATTTTACTAATTAGGAATTTTTCCGGGTTTCGTATGCAAATTAAAAAAGTGTAACTTTTTGAAAATTAACGAGAGGAATTCTTTCTTAACGGAGTCCCATTTCCGACTTTATTTTTCAAGTTACACTGCCTACTTATCTCTAATAGATAAAGAATTAAAGCCTGTTTTCATCTTTTTGAGACACCCTGTATATTATATACTAAGGGAAATTTGGCGTTTCCCTAGAGCAGCGCCCGGTGCAGCTGCACCTTTCGCTGCACCCTAAGACCATGGGCCATACCATCTCTGCTCTCCCTTTTCCTTGTCACAGTTTCACAAACCCTTGCCTAGGGATGGACGCGAGGCGCGAGAAATCTCGCATTGTCTCGCATTCTCATCTCGCAATGCGAGACGAGACAGGCATTTTTTTTGCCAGAAGAGAAAGGAAACTGTTTGCGAGACGACAAAGTTTGTCTCGAGCGAGATTTCTCGCGAGAATTTCTCGTCTCGCATAAATTTGCGATACGAATTACTTTTCATTCAGAACTGAAGTGCTGTATTCGAGGAGGTATGCCATCCTGAGAAGGGAGGGTACACTTTGCCTGAAGCCTCTACCGTTTAACTTACGCCTCCTTTGTTATCGTTCCTGGTATACTATCAGCACTCTACAATACACACAAACATGAAACATTTAAAATTAGGATAGCATGAGGGATATACAAAACACACAAAGGATAGGATAAAGAAAGAAACTGGAAAAAAAGAAAGAAGAGTAGAAGACAGAAAAATAATAAGTAAACAGAGGAAAGGTGCTACGGTAATGTAAAGCCTGACCATATTTAGATGGGGCCATGGGGCACTCCCTTTTACAATCCAAAGCATTTTAACCCATTTTTGACCGCTGTAGAGTTTCGCAATCTAACGCTTTTTTAAGCTTTCCAAAATTGAATTTTAAAATTAATTACATATATTTGAGCAAGCTACATTTAAAAATTATTTTTATTTTAATATTTGTAACCATTTGTATTCATTAGCTCATATGGACGCAAAGTCAGGGATGGCTATTATATGTCATACGTGTCCAGTAATAGCTGTTATATGACACTTCTGTTCGTACTTGTGAAATTTCATTTTAAGAAACGATAAAGCTATAATATAATACTTCGGTTATCCTTTATAAAAGAAATATGTTTATATTTTTTATCATTTATGCTAAGAACTTTTCCGTTTAAGACGTTTTCCACTTAAAATGTTTGATTAAAATGATGACGAGACGAGAAGTGAAACGAGACAGAGGTTTACTACTGCGAGACGATACAGCCTTGTTTCTCGTCGCGCATCCCGTCTCCACTCGAAGTGCGTCATCATTTGTAGACGGGCCCTAATGTAACTAATTAAACCATTCCGATTCTACTAGCTTTCAAACAAAGCAAACCACATTAAAATCAGCTCACCTCTTAGGAAACCACAATGCTGCAGAGAAAGCTTTCAACTTCATGCTTTGAGGGTTTTAATCTTAAACGATAGAACAGATTTTCAGTAAAAATGGCTAAGAACCATCCCATTTAAATAAGCTTTCGGATAAAAACTGCAAGAGATTCATTCGTTTGAAAGTTATAGAGCCGTGCATTCAGAGAGATAGACCCAACAGCACAGATGGTCACAAAAGAGTCGCTGTGACGTCACAGAGGGTTACATTTGTCATAAGACTGTCACGTACCATTCTCATTGTGATACGACTCTATTGTGTGGTCACCGTGAAGCTTTATTTGTGATCAGTCACCAGGTGACGTCTCTGTGAAGTCACCTTGTGACCGGTCATTAAGTGACTCTTGTAAAGACACTGTGTGACTACTTTGTGACGTCTGGTTGTTGCGACTACAAAAGGATGTCACAGTGTCCGTTTATTGCGACTTTGTATGTAAACAAACCAATTTTTGCTAACATTTTTTAGTAATTTCATTTGACAAAACATTTAATTTTTAAGTAATGGTGTTTAGTTGAATTTATTAGTTTTAAAATAACATCTTTCGTTTAAACTAAACAATATATTTTTTAAAATGGTATTCTGAAAAATATTAGAGTTTTAACCACGATGAAGAAAATCACGTATTCGAGATGAATTTGAGAATGTCCTTTCATATCCCCGTGGTATTTTTAAGTTCTCTTCTAAAGATTTTGAGGAAAGATAGGAATCTAAGCCAAACATATCTTACTATATCTAATGTATATTTTTCTAACAGCAAAGACTTTAAATTCAATTTATGATTTTTTTTAAATCGACTTTAAATACGAGCACTTTATTTAAAACATAGGCAAAAAAAGCACATTTCCTTTCCCCCTCGACCTCAATGTATACTAGGTGGTCTGAATCAAAGCACTCGTACTCTGAGCTTTTATGCATCGACTCTCTATACAGTGTGAAGGCTCTAAAGTTGTTGAACATACTATATCCTAGACGGGGAAACTGATTACGGGGGGAAAAATTCCAGAAACATCGATAGATGGCACTGTACTACATAAATTATGCTGAAAAGACACAAAATACACATTCGAAAAGCCTTTTATTCGAATGTATTAAGCATTCATATCACAAGGACTTTATCAATGCTGGAAATGCTGCTCAACGAGGTTCTCTTCTTCAAGATGTAAAATCCGGAGCCTGTGGACAATTTGTTCAATTGCGGATAGTAATTGGTCGATTACCATACTTCTCAGATGCAGAGTCATACTGTCTCTCCAATCTGCCAAAGTTACCCGACGTCCTCGGTAAACAAGATTTTTTAAGTATCCACACAGCCAAAACTCAGAGGGGATTAAGATCTGGAGAACAAGTTGGGCTGGCTTTAGGAAAAGCATGACTAATTATTCTATCATTAATAAAATGTTGCAGGAGAAACTGTTGTACAAAGTCCAATGTGCGGAGGAGCTTCATCTTGCATAAAAGTAATTGAATCAAGACACTGATTCTGTTGCATTTGGGTGCAACAAAACTTTCGAATATTTTTTGGTACCTCTTGGCGTCATGGTACATGTCACAGTGCCATTGCGAATACCATCTTCGAAAAAGGAAGGCCCAAGAATGAATATGGCTGTTAATCTACCCCAGATTGTAACTGTCGATGAGTGAAGTGGAATCTCTTGGAAGGTACGAGGGTTTTCCGTGCCCCAAGTGCGACAATTATGGGTGTTGACTGTTCCACTTATATGGAAATGCGCGTCATCGTGCTATAGAATCTGCCACGGTCACGATGCATCCACTTTAATGCTAGAAATGTCAGTCCAATGGTCAGTCGCTTCTCCCTGTCGATAGCCAGCAACTGATTATTGTAACGAATTTTGTACGAGTAAAACTGCACTTTTTTTTCTCAGTACGTTCCGCATTATACTGTATGGAACACCCAAGTGTCGTGACACTGCATGTGCACTACTAAAGCCTACAACGTTAGCCATTGATTGTTCAATAACAGGAGTGGCAACATCTTCGACGATATCTGAAAGAGTCGATTTGCGTTCTCTAAGATGTTCAGTTTTCTCGAATTGAGCGATCATTCTCTTGAGAGCTTGTGGAAGTAATGGTCCTTTTCGTAAATTCTTAAGTCGAAACTTCAGTCATAAAAGGATGTTTAGCCAGTCAACTCAAAGTAGATTTCTTTTCTACTTCTACTTTTTTTTTTTGTATGGTGACTTTTAGTGTTAATTATTGAGTACAAAATTGATTTCTTATGTTTTTCATGATTTATAGGGAAGAGAAATTCTGTACACAATGTGAGTCCAGGGGACAATCCCCCCCCCCACGACATTTCAATTCCTGTTATCTAAATGCTAATGATGAACTCTTAAATTCTGACTATTCGTCGTTTGGATTCTCCCCGAAATTTTTCTCATCGTACGCCCTAGAGGAACAGAAAAGAAGGTTCCATGGATCCTTTTAAGTATATGGATATATGGTATTCAGGGGCAACCCGACACTGTAAGCAAGGTAAGCAACGCATCGGGAGGCCAAATTCTAAGGGTCGCTCTACTAAAAAAATGACAAAAACTTGATGTGGAGCATAAAAAGGGAGGACTTTTTTTTTACTTTAGCAGGGGGACGCCACGTACCCTAGGGCCGCCCCTGATGGTATTCAAAAAAAAAAAATGTTCGTGCAATATTCCCAGACTATAATGAACCAAATTCTCACGTACAACTTTTTATAGATTTTGGCATCAGGAAAAAGAGTAGGTGGTCTGCCTATGCTAAGAAAATACTTAAGTACATTCTCCCGTTTCATCCAATACAATCTTATCACATCGGGAGTTCCCTGACAAAAAAACAAAAAAAATTTCTGGCATCGAATCCAAGACATCGTGTCATCGACGGGAACCAGCCAAAAGTTGTTTCGGTGCTTTTGCGATTCTGATTTCTGAGCGATAGCCGTGGCTACTGATTCGGCTACCGATACAGTGAAAACGAATATTCGCTTACAACGGCCGGAAGGGGCAACTACCGATTTTTCGACACATCAGGTTGAAAATTGGTGCCAATAAGTCTTCCTGCCAGAACATCTCTGATCGAATAGCTTTCGTTGCGAAAGAGAAAAAAAAGAAAAAGGAGGGAACAAAATATATCCACCACGGGATCAGTAACATTACACCTCAACACTGCCAGCCGTCAAAGTTCCAGCTACCATGATTTTTTCTTTTCTTCTTTACGAGTTGTAACAGAGAGCTTCCTTGTTTCCGTTTTTGGCTTGTTTTTTACGGTTAACTTCGAGAGGGTGTTGCTTTTTTGTCTGCCTTTTCAACACGCCATTTTTTTTTTTTCATTCTTTTTCTTGTCGAGTGGTCTCATTTTTCTGTTTTATTATTACTGACAAAGCCTTGGGTTTGACAACGTTTTCGTAGCGTGGTCAGTAAAAACATATACTTAAAGAAAACAGAGAAATCCGTATACGTGAAGATGTTATGGAAAAGTTTGTTTTGAAAAGACAAGTTTGTTTTATGTTCTCCTTTGTTTGCATTAGTTTTGTGGAAAGGGGACCAGTGAAAGTGAGTTGCTGAGTTTCGGAATAAGTTATATTTTCTTGTCCTCTGCGTAAGCTTAGAGATGAAACGAATTCTAATTCAGCACGCAATTCATAATTAACTGTAGTCTTTGAACAAGTATACATAGTGGGAGTTCTCACTGAATACACTAGTGAAAAGATTTAAGAGCAATATAAATCATGCCAGTAACGTGTCGATTATAAAACAGTTTCCAACACATTCTTATTTCCGCCTGTACTACTGCGTAACGAATAGTTAAGCCTCCGATATGAGTTTTAATCTACTTCAAATTAATTATTTTATTGTATTACTGTACACCTGAAGTATTTCTTGAGCAACTGGATTTTTAATTTGTGTGGTCTGTTACACTTTTACTGAAGAGTGACTACCTGAATTTACCGTTGCAGTGCTGTAAAACAAAAATAGAGAAACCAGTAAACGAAATTCGTCAAAATCTACTTAAATATGTGCTTTTTTTACTAAAGAAGATGTCTTGAAGGAAACCTTAAAAAATTGGTATAAAACCTAATGTAGAGAGGATAATAATATATGCAAGGTCTTGCTGGTTTCCAAAACTAAGAAAAAGAAAAACTTCCTTAAAATGTTTAAAAGACCCTCACTGCTTTTACTCTCCCGAGCATTTAAAAAGTTTCCCCCCTCAGCTCTTAAAATACTAACTTTGAGATGAAGTTTTCAATTTCAAGGCAACCGACCAGTAGCGGATACAGGGGAGGGGCTAGGGGCTTCAGCCTCCCCCCCAAAAGAAATTGCTCAAGGGTAACATTTTGCTTTCTTATACACTTTAAATAGCTAAAATGATCCTATTTTATTACTTAGCCCCTCCCAAAAGCCTAATATATTGGTTTAGACTAAAATTTTAATTTATAGTACATTTTAATTGGGTGAAATAAGCTTTTTAAAAATTTTAGCCCCTCCCAAAAAGAATTTCTGGATCCGCCACTGCAACCGACCTATTGTGTGTTTAGGTTTGTATTGTCTGGTTGTACTCCAACTGCTCGTTTATTTAAGAATATCAGCATGGATAACATTTATAACGATGATTAAAATTGATTATTACTACTGCTGTATTTCATGAATGAGCTCTCGTTTATTAATCTCGTGCTAACTCAACCTCGTTTTATTTTTATAGCGTCTTAAAATGTCGTCGAATCCGTCAAAAAGAGACATCTAAACATCCGTCCCGTAAACACTAAGAAAAGTGGGAAACCCTCTAGTTCTAGAGGTACTGGTTTTCGTTTCGACCAAAATAACGTTTTTTTCCGTTCAGTTCCGGTTCGAAATCGTGATCTCAATCCATAAAACCGAACGGCGAGGTCGGACCCGGGTTTCAAAACCAGCACCTTTCCATCTCCCTACGCGCTCTGCCACGGGTGGGGAGCACCAACACCTGCTACACACAGAAAGCCTAACAACTGAAACTTTGACGTCACCACTAGGCCTTCAAGTGATGACGTCATCACAGTTTTACTTTCTTTACTTTTTTTTTTAAAAGATCGTGGCTGTTTGAATGTAAACAATGAGTTTTCTGGACGTTTAAACATGCTTAAACATTTACCTTATTACATTTTTTATCGTACGGATACATAATTACATTGTACGCAAAAATAATTAAGTGAAAATGGTGTACTGTTGTGTACAGCTGCGGAAAAAAAAAGGCCCACTTGTACATTTTTCGGCCGTCGTTCGTCGCACAGCAAAGTTACAGATACCAATCGTTTACGATTGACGCACACTTTAATTTCCTATGCATAAAAATTGCATAAGGGGCCATCTACATATTAAAATTCGCACCAACTTTTTTTTCTCAATAGCAACCCCTAGATTTCACTTCATATTTCAAAAATTTAGCTCATTTTAACCCCGGACACCAATTTTCAATAAATTTGTTCAGAAAATGAGTGAGTTATGAGCACCCAAAATCCCCCTACCCCTATGTTAAAATATTTTTTCATACTTCAATTCATATCTCATATAATATTGGTAGTAAGAAGCTGATTTTTATTCGTACTATTAGAACTAAACGACCCAAACATAAGTTAATGTTATTATGATTTTTAATACGTCATTAATATGAATTATTAAATTAATATTTAAAAAAATTATGAATAGCGACCTAGCCAAATTTCGATGGAAATAGATGCAGAAATTAATATTACATGGCTGTGCAAAATTTCAAATTTTTACGTTCAGTAGTTTAATTTATATTAAATAAAATGTGTTATTTTCATGAGTTAAGGGACCATATATAAATTTATTAAGTGAAAATTTTTTGAAAATTGCATAAAATAAATGTAAATTAGATTTATTTTTGCAAAAACACAGTAATAGATACCAGTATTAAAAATATCAAATTTCGAAGAAAATAAATTAGAGGTTTTTACAGTTTGTTGGGGATTCTATAAAGCGTGTATTGTTGCGTCCGCTACCATATTCTCCCAAATAAAATATTTTCCAGCTATGGAATTAGATGGAGTAGATGTATGTCTTCTAATACAACGTCCTATTTCTGAAAAACTAACATCCTCGACTTTCCAGGCATGAATGTGACCTTTTTTAATATCGGAAACATTAGGTCTTTGGAATTCCCCATACTTTATCAAAAATTCAAAATCACGTTTTTCTGTAAAAAAAATTTCATCTAACTATAAATTAAAATACCGCCAAAAGTCTTAAGAATATTGCACATTGCAGGCGATAGTATTAAATGAAGAAAGTGAAATAACAAACACAGTGATAATATTGGGTCGGCAAAAAAGTAATTGCGTTTTTTACATGAAATTCAAACAAATAAATTTTCAATCATGAAACCATTCTTTAAGTTCGACCATAGCTGAGTCGAGCAATATTCATGCTTGTAGTCAGAAGAGCAGGGAGCAGCCTCTAACTCCTGCCAACATTTCCATCAAGGAAAACACTGAATAACAATTTCAAAATTACAAAGATTTTCAAAATATTTAGCAGTCATTTTGCATTTTTCCCTTAAATCATGTATACGAACCAAGGAAGTTATGAACTCACGGGTCATTTGGACCACAGACTAAATATTCTATTCTACCCTTGATATTCTCAGTACAAAAAACTTTAAGAGAGATGGGAACACTATTTTCCTTGAAAATAATATTAATTTCTTTTAATTCTCGCGAGCGAAATAAATGAAAGGCGAAAAGTTCGGAACCTACAAATAGCGTTTTTCAATTTGCAGAAAGTCCGCGTTTTTAAACGCGCAAAAATGAATTCGCAATATCTCCGGAAATTATAGTAGAAAATTGGTGAAAATTTATATTTAGGGTAATTTGAAGGTTTTCTTTCGTTTAATAAAGTCAAAATATGAGGTTGCCATTGAGAAAAACGAAGTTGATGCAGAATTAAATATGAAGACGGCCCCTTATGCAAATTAAATTAATAGTAAATTAAAGTACGCGTTATTTGCAAACGAATGGTATATATAACTTTGCTATACGAACGATGGCGAAATAAAGAGCAAGTGGGCCTTTTTTTTCCGCAGCTGTACCTCATTGTAATTTTTCTGATTGCTCTTTAAAAGAAAATAATGGATCAACGGTTAGATTTCATCGTTTTCCAAAAGATCCCATTTTAAAAGATATGTGTCGGGTTGCTATTTCTCGCCAAGGAACTCGACAAGTCTCTGTGGTGTCCAAATAAATCTTCTTCAAGGCGAAAAATCGCTCGTCTTCTCGGTCTGCCTGGCTACTAAATAAGTACTTATCTAAAAATACCAGGAATAAAAGATAGCTCTCATGGAGTAACAACGCAACGATGAGTTCTCATAGGACCAAAAAGCGCCATCTATATTTTCGCCAGTTTTGAAAGCCGCATTTCCCGGCCTTGAGTAGTATTATTACGTAGGCAACGATTGGAGCCAAGCGCCGGATCCTGTTTCCACAGCTCGTTTTGACGCTACACGTTCGTGCATCCCAGACAGCACATAAACTTAAATCAAGTTTGACATTTCTTTGAATTTGACGCATTAATGCAAGCTTGACAGTTCAACTCATTCTAAGCTTGCAGGAGTCAAGTTGAATTGTCAAGCTTAAATACAGCTTGATTTAAGCTTGAAAATTGATACTCGCATGATTTTTCCTTTTTAAAGGAGCGTTGATGGCGCCATCTGTGAAAGAGAATGGACATTAATTTTCTAGCGTCCTCAAATTTTCTGAAAGTTCGTAAAAGATGTGTTTTATTTTATATTACCAGTGCCATATTACCGGCAGGGCAAACGGGGCAACTGCCCAGGGCCTACAGATTTTAGGGCCCAAAAATCTTACATCTTACACTTTTGTAATTTTAAAATAAAATTACAAAGGATAAAAAAAATTCATAAGTTAAATAATTTTTTTAATTATAAAGTATGAACAATGAAAATAACTCAAATTTACATTTGTATAAATTAATTTAAACTTTTAATTCTTAATTTTTAATTTAATTTTTTTTTAATTCTTCGAAATGCTCTATATCAATATAGCATACCAATATGTAGAAAAATAACCACATTTGTAAAGAGAATTTTTAGCGTTAAAAAATAGCAAAATTTTTCAATTATTTGTCATTTTAAGAAATATTTACAAAAATGACTAAAGTGTTTGTATTCCATACATGTTAGCAACTGTGATATAGCATTTCGAAGTAACGTTTAACTATCTGTTTCTTTCATTTCAGATTACTTAACACAAAATTTGTGTTAAGTAAACCCATTCTATATTTCCAAATATGGAAATTCTTCAAAATAAAATACAATTATACTACGAAATTGATTTCAAAATCAGTCGTTTGTCTCGATTTTGACAAGCAGTATTGCTTCAGGAGTGTTGCGGTACTGAAAGTTTTAAAACGTGTTTTTTTATTTTAATTTAATTTATTTTGATGCATTATTTTAATTCTGATGCATCCCATGGAAAAATAAAAGAAACAAATAACACATCACCCACTTATCAATTTGGCGAGAAAACAGCGTGGTAAGTCACTTCAAACTTTAGTCATAGCTGCACAAGGCTCCGGTGGCGGAATGGATAGCGTGCTCGACTGCGAAGCCAAAGGGCCCGGGTTCTATCCCACCGACGAACACTCGATGGAAACAGATTAAATTAAATTGAAATTTCAGCGTAGAGGGGGAAAATGCGCGAAAAAATAAATTATGTGGGGCGCGTTAACCAGCGGGCGCCCCGTGTATTTAAAAAAAAAATTTTTTTAAGCTTGAATTAAGCTTGAGCCCGACTCAAATGCATTAAGCTTGAAATGTCGAGCTTAATGCAAGCTGGGCAAGTGTAAACTAGAACACTTGATTCGAGCTTGCATCAAGCTTACACGATTGGAATTTTCAAGCTTATTGACTTGATAAATCAAGCTTGCTGCAAGTTTGATGCAAGTTTGCTGTGCTGTCTGGGATTGACGTCTTGGACGTTCCTCATTTCTTTCGCTTTGCTTTGAGATCGTTCATCTTGTGAGAGTTGGAATGTCACTCCTGAGAATAGCCAACTAATTGAAACAGGACGTCTTTCCTGTCCGACTGGGTCTTACCAATGACCGGAATTTTCTTCTTCATTAGGTGCAATGTCTGCACGGTATCATGAGCCGAGTGAGTTTATTGAGTATCTTGTTCAGTCTCCTTCTGATGTTTCCCTTCTGACTGCTTCTGGGAGCCCGACTCACAATCCGATCCCGACATTTCAGCTAACAGATAACTAAGAGCCTATTGTTACTAATTCTCGGGACAACCCACTGCTCTGGGGCTTAAAATAGTATTAAAATTCGTATTCTACGCTTCAAATAGTTAAATTTTGCTTTTTGTTGCATCCAAATGGCTCTACTAGAACCGGAGGTACGGAGGTCTCGGTTTTCCCCTTGTTTTTCTATGGGGTTTCTAGAAATCTCGAGAAATAGGGGTCCAAGGGCTTCGATCTCTTCACTTTTGGGGACTTATTTTGGGCACCCAATTGGGCGATATTTCACCAAATGTCGCCAAGCTTGGCGATATTTCGGTCATTGGGCGCGATTTTTAAAATGGGGCCTGAAAGTTGGTTTCCCTGCATTAAAAAGGCATAATAACCTAACATTTCTCTTCTATGACGTAATCAAAATTCCCGTTTTATGTGGAATCTTCGTGAAATAGACTTTTCTGGAAGCTTCTTGTACCTTCTGCGTCGGCTATAAATAGAAGCGCTTCAAAAGCCCCAGTTCAGTGTGAGTTTGCTTCCATCGAGAGTGTGTCAATGGAGCTCCCTCAGTGAGTACGCTTGCTTCGCTCTGTGATAGAAGCGGTGTTTCGCTATTGTTTCGAAGCTGTTTTTAAAGTGCTGTGTGTCAATTCTTCACTGTTGAGTTCTTAGGGAGTGTTAGTGTTATCCCTCCTATATTTCCACTGAATTTTACCTGTGGAAGTGTTTTATTTTGAGTGAGAATTACAGCATTTGTGAGAGCTTCTGATCTAAGCGGACTGTTAAAAGCACATTACTGTTTAATTGTGTTTGTGAATTTTGTACAGCTGATTGTTCGACGAAGTTCTAGAAGTAATAAAGTTGGGTTCCATCCTGACCAGTGGACTTTTTACTAGAACTTTCTACACCCACTGGACTTGAGAACGACGAACCCCGGAAACAAGCAGAGTATTTCTGCAACATTTGGTGTCAGGAGTGGGGTTCTAAAGAAAAACTTTAATTCTCCAGTGCATGGTGTGGATGAGAAAAACGGAATAGCTTAGAAAACTGATAGAGGAGATGAAAACGGATATGATGAAGGAGATGAAATCCGGATAAGACGAGATGAAAGTCGGACAAGCTGATTTGGAAAAGAAAATTGAAGGCGGACAAGCTGATTCGCAAAAGAAAATTGAAGGCGGACAAGCTGATTTAGAAAAGAAAATTGACGCCGGAAAAGTCGAGACGAAAACCGGATTGGAGGAGTTAAAGGCCTCACACGACGAGATGAAAACCGGACTGGAGCGGAAACTAGAAGCAGGGCTGGAAGAAATGAAATCCGGACTGGAGAAAGTAGAGAAAAATCATGAGGAAATGGAGGAAAAAGTGTCACTCCTAGAAGAAAATGTAGCTCCGAAAATACGCGAAGAATGTGAAGCTAAAATTGAAGAAAAACTCGACTCTCTCGTCAAGCTGGGGAAACTACCAGAAAATATCAGGTTGTCGTCACGCCGCCCAGCAGTAAAATTAACGCCTTATGACGGAAAGACGCCCTGGGAAGCATACAAGACCCAATTTTTAATTGTCGCCAAAGCGAATGGCTAGGATGACTCCGAGAAAGCGAACCAACTCCCCTCCCTTCCCGTTCCCTATATTTCCTTTTTAGTTTTTTTCATTAAAAAAAAAGTTTTTCATTTTATTATAAGCTAAGGCTGTTCTATTTGAACTCCCAGTAATGCAAAATGTTTCATTGTACTTAACTTAATTTTACTTAATTTTACTTAAACTAGTACTGACGCACACTGAGTTGTTTACTAATAACCTTGTGTACTAACACTAACAGCAATTTACCCTGAATTGCCAGTCGGTCAAATGATCCAGAGAAAAAATTCCTTTTATCCCTAAAAAGCTCTTATATCATTCCTAATTTTTTTATAGGCAGGATTGAGTATTCAACCATGTTTTATATGAATGCAGTGCATTGTTTATGCTAGAAGTGGCGGGGGGAATCATAATTTTTATTACTAGCATACTATAGTAGAGAGCTTAGAGTCCGACACATATGTAACATATAACATATAAATAGGAAGTAGTCACTTAGTAGTTAAAATTAATAAAAATAATTCTGAAAAAACATTCGGAAAACTCCCAAGGAATTTTATAATGATATCAATCCCAATAACTTTGTTGTGGTTTTAGGTTTTTATTAACATTGGAAGAGGACTTGGTCCAAGCTTGAGTTAATTTTCTGTGATCGATTGGAAAGAGGTTTGACAATTCGTGAGAATGGAGAGATTTATAAAGATTTGTTTATTTTCCATAAACGAAATACAGTTTTATTATTTTGCAAATTGGGATATTCCAGTATGTAGTTTGTCCATTCATGTAAATTTAGGTGCTTATGAAGTCGAATTATGACGGCTCTTTACACATAACGAATATATGGTACTTACGGGGAACATTTCGCTTCATTTTACACTTAGTTCCTTTCAAATAAGCTTTCTCTTTTAATTATTATATTTTAAAAACAGCCCCTCGGAAAATAAATTTCTGGAGATATTTACTACAAAATTTTTGGGAAGGATTGAGGCGGCACGATTGCCTCCGTGCAAATAACACCTCGGCAATTGTAACCTTTTGCCTGGAAGGAAAACGCCGCAATCTACCAAGCGGATTTCACATGATTGTTTCACCGTACTGCATACGCTTCCTTCAGAATAAATGTTCTCAGTGTTCCATCAACTTTGTCATGTTTCTTGAATGCATGTTTATTTTAAGGTATGGGCAACCTTTGACAAGCTGCGGGCCAAACTTTAGGATGCTTGCGAAGTCACGAGCCGTATAATTGGGATTAAGATTTTAAATGGTTTATATGGGTTTAATATACAGGGTTTTAATATGTTCCTCGGGCTGGATCAGAAGCTATGGCGGGCCACATAAAGGCCCGCGAATGCGGGTTGCCCATATGTGCGTTCGATGGTACAATTGGGAGGTATGAGTGAAGTCCTATGCTATTATTTTGTTGAATGGCTGTGTGTTTGGCAAAAGTCTCTTTAAAGCAATATGGGTTTCTATTAGGGTGGTCACAAGTTATATGGGGAAAATTTTTTTAATGTTATTTTTTGGGGCACCCCCCTAAAAGTTGCCAATTGACTAGAAAATGAGATTGGCAAAATTTTAGCTCATTTGCATAATATTAACTCGTGCTGCATCGAGGTTGAAATCTTGAAAAATTACGATTTTTTCCAAAAATATCTAGTTTTTCCTTCTTTTAGTATAAACTGTTTGCTCTACAGACCTGGTTTTTGTTTTATTTTATAAAAAATGTATCTTTGAACTTTTACTCTCAACAAAACCAATATTTAATGACATTCAGTGTTTTTCAGGTCAGTTTGTGAATGGTACAACCAAAATCTGCATTTTTGTAAAATTAGTGAAAAGGAGACAAATTAAGAATTTTAAGTAATTTTGACCGTCTTTGCATCAAAAAATAAATCGAGAATTTTCAAAACTTAAAACTTCAAATCGTGAAATACTTTTATTTATTTGATATGCATTTCTGTGCTTCAGAAGAACGATCTTGATTTGTATTTCAGTTGAAGCACATCTAAGACAAACCTCTCAAATTTTCTTTATTACAATGCTATTTTTGTTGTCTGTTATTATTTACTTTTAGAATGGACATGGGTGCTCATGCGTGGTCTATGCCTCCCCTAGCTCCCATATTATCGTTATGATTTACATACTGGTATAACGTAAAAGTGGTTCAACACTAACACATAATATCTTTCTGGTGCAGGACCCTTGACGTGCAATAAGATTCCGAGGACAAGAAATTCGAAAACATATACTTGATCTCATCAAAAGTACTTTTATAATTCTGATTTAGAGGGTGTTCTTGTTCACTGGGATGGAAAAATGCTTCCTCATATTTTGAATAAAGAAAATGTAAAGAGAATAGTAATTTTAATTAGCTGTGGCAATGAAGAACAGTTAATAGGAGTTCCTCAGCTTGAAAATAATATGAGAATAACTCTTAGGCAAAAGCTGTATTTACAGCAGTTGAAGAATGGGAGGCAGTTGGTAAAATTCAGGCAATGTGTTTTGATACCACTTGTTGCCTTAGGGGAACGTGCATTTTTTGCTGCAGCAATTACTGGATCGAAATCTTCTATACTTACCATGTCCCATCATATTTTAGAAATCATTCTAAAATCTGTTGCAAAGTGAACGAAGCTCTGCTCTTAATCCAGATATTTTTTAAAAATTTCAGATTGGGTGGTCTAAGTTGGACAAGACAAAGTACAAAACTGCTATTGAAGATGAAACTATTACATAAAGAACACAAAATTTGGAAGAAATTTCAAATTTTCTTGCAGAACATTTAAGAAATCAACAGCTTAGGGATGACTATAAAGAATTAAACCAACATTGTTTAATTTTTATAGGAGCTCCACAAATAGACATTTCTTTCAGAGTACCTGGTGCTGTTCATTATGCCAGGTGGATGTCTAAGGCAATTTATTGTCTCAAAATACTTCTTTTCAGACATCAGATCTCATTAACATATTTAGAAAAGGAGGTATTACAGACATTTGTTCATTTATAATAAATATTTATGTAAAGGCATGGTTCAACAATCCCACACAGACTTTAGCCCCAATCAAGACTTAAAATTATTGCGATACTGAAAATTTGATAAAGAGGCTGCAAAGATCTATAAAATGATAAGCCATCTTTAGTATCTTAACTTGGAGCAAGTTGCATTTCAGTTTTTGATGACACTTGGTCAAAAAATGTCAAAATAAGCATGGATGTAAAATTAATTGCATTTGAAAAAAAAAATGATGCTGATGCTGATGTAAGAGCAATAATGTTTCAACGAAGTGGATCATCTATTGAACCAAGAAGTTATTTTTTCTATTTCATCTCGAACAGTAATTTTATTAAGATATTTAATTTTAATATACAGTTTTTGAATACTGATCCCGATGTATGGTGTGAAAATCAGTATTATTTGAAAGAAAATAAAAACTGAAAGCTTTTAAGGTTTTTAATGACTCAGATGAAAGGGGAGTAAAATTAATCCCAGGATTCAATTCCTGTTTAACTGAGGATGAAGAACAAAAGTAGTTTTTGTTATAGGTAGTATCGGAGTGCAGAAAAACTTTTCCAGACTCTTCGAAAGAAACATTATCTAAGCCTTGCCACTTTAACAAAAAATTGTAAACAATAATAATTTATTTTCTTCATAATGTGCTTACTCTTAGAGACATAACTTTAATAATCAAATATATCTAATCGTTAGTCGTTCTCAATTTTATGCCTTCTTTGACCTTATTTTCTGTTAATTCTTTTACTTAAATTTCATTTTTTTTTAATTTCAGATTATTTAAAATTACAGCCTTTATTTTTTACTCAAAGAAAGAAAAACGAAGAAAAACAAAAGGAGGAAAGACGAAGTATAATTTTTTGAACTTTCATAAAAAAGCCAACGTTTAGGATTCGGATCGTATCTAGTCCTGAAAAAAGCATAGATATATGCTTTTTTTAGGACTAGATATGATCCAAATGTTACCCTCTGAGCGTTTTGGAAATGGACAAATAAATTTTCTAATCTAAAAAATCTAAATTTTCTTGCAATTATTTAAAAAAAAGGCTTCTAAATTACATACAAGCTTTAATATCAAACATATTTTATGATATCTCAGTGTTACAAATGATTATTATTATAGATGTATTGCAGTGAAAACTGGCATAAAGTGGACGGGATTTGACATCACAACCGCTTGGAGGGTTAAATATGTAAGTTTTTAGATAAAAGTGATGTGTGACTCATCAAGGCGTGAAGTTTTCTTCTGAAACGAGAACAACATCATGTTTCTAAACTCAATTTTATCCACTTTATGATGGGAAGACTGCTTTTTAGCGAAAAACCGCGATTTTTCTAAACTTGAACCTCAATGCGGGACGGGTTAATATTATGCAAATGAGCTGAAACTTTACCAATCTCATTTTTGAGCCTACTGGCAACGATTTGGGGGGTGCCATCCCAAAAATTCGAAAGTAGATTTCTTGTGACCACCCTACTCTACAGCGATGATCTTAGTGATGATCGAAAAGAGTGAACATACTTAAATAAAACATAAAAATGTTTATTTTTAACTACTACCTATCAGTATCGGATACAGAATTTTTTTGAAGATGGTCAAATTAAAAAAGCTTATTTGACCTAAACAAAATGCTACAACAAAGCAAAATAGTATTCTAAAGCAGTGCTACATAGCTATTTTTACATAGGCATGGGCTATTTGTAAAAAGGGTTCATTTGACTTAAACAAAGAATACAATGAAGCAAAATGTTACAGTACACTTAAGCAATATCATACGGCGGGGTCCTGAAGCCCCCTCACACCTCCCCTAGATCCGCCACTGCTGCCCATAGAGTTTATTTTATGAGAAATATTTTGTTTGTGTCTGTAAAATAAGATTTGTATGGATGTTTCCGGTGTAGAGAGCATTCATTTTGACAAGCCTAAATAATATACACATTTATTTTCTTTAAAACAGGTGAACGTCTCTAAAATGCAATTTAAGCATTGACTCTCCCAGATACTAATGCAGTGTTTGTCTGTGTGTGTGAGTTCCTGTACATATTTTAAACACTGTTTTTAATTGGGTGCATTACATTGTACTATAATATATAACAGCAACATGTACATTTCGTGTTTATCGATGCATATTTATGGCAGTTAGAACTAGGCCGGACTAAGGCGCGCGTGCTTCGACGTCTGCGGTCACACCAGGAATGTAGCCAGGGGATGGGCCATAGGGGTCTGGGAATCCCCCGAATTTTTGTTAACCTTTAACACGCCAATGTTCCCAATCAGGAACATCGAATTAAAAATTTATTAAAAATTAAAATTTTATCAATATTGACTTGAAAAAATTATCAGATAAAGTTGACTTGATTTTTTGAAATAGAATTTGCACTTCTATCATTATTGGGAAACTGGAAAAAAAAAATGAAAATAGCCATTTTCCTAAATTGGTAGAGGATTATCTTGATACACCCTCCCCTCCCCTTTCAAACATAAATCATATCTTTACTTAAATTTTAAAAAATAAATCTTTTATTAATTCTTAATATTTCACTTATTATTTAAACTACCTATCAGTATATTCAGCTTTTGAAACCAATGTAAAAGTATAGTCAGAAAACGAACCATGCTCCCAATTGGGAATCCGTGAAAATTATATTTAAAAAAAAATTTTTTTTTTCACCGTTTAAACGACTAACATCTTTTAACTATTGCATTAGAAGACATGAAAAAAAAAAAAAAACTAAATTAAAATATGCCTGAATCTCAATGCGTCCGGTAAAATGTTGATTAGATGGCAATAATCAAGCTTTTTTTGTGAGAGATCCTACCTTTCGGGCCATCCCCGAAATTTTTTTCTCGCTCAAGCCTGGGTCGCTTACATACAATTATGAGAGGGTAATCGAAATGAAGAAAAAATCTAAAAATATATAATGATATTAATTTTAATTTTTACGTAATTTTGAAACCAAATTAGCCATTTAAATACAATGGCCTACAAAGGTTAAGGAACAACTTGTTTTTCGGAGCTCACCATTAAAAAAATGACACTAACAACAAAATTTATAGTTTATGTAAATGATAAAAATGATATGTATGCTAATTTATGCAAAAGCGATAGATACCTCATAAATATACAGGGTGTATCTAAATTGTTTTAACAAAATATAATGGGAGACAGGGCACATAATAAAGGAATTAGAATCGCATAGCTAGGTAGGGTCAAAAACGTTGTCTTCATGTAGCTGTTAATAATCCCTTTAGGAAAAGGGTAGAAGCGTTTGTCAAATTTCTTAAGCAAGTTTCGTATACAATGGGCTTGTCTCCAAAAATCTCATCCAAGAAATAAAGTAGAATTTTTAAACTACGAATTTTACTCACATGTTTTCCGAGAAAAATGCGTTAGCTTTTGACAAACAGTGGTCAGAAAGTTCACTGTTGTTTCCGCACCCGTTCCAAAGTGATTATTAACAGCTGCATGAAGACAACGTTTTTGACCGCACATTGCTTTGTGATTCCGATTCCTTATTATGTGACCTATCTCCCATAATATTTTGTTCAAACAATTTGGATACACCCTGTCTATACAGGGTGTCCCATAAACACCGCCCAAACTCTGCAAAGCCAGATTCCTCGCTGGGAGTACATAAAAAATGCCCTGAGAACTGTACCTGTACGATCCATAGTTTTCGAGAAAAATAGGAAAAACAAAATATGACGTCACATTCGGGGCGAGGAAAAACAACTAGAAACATTAAATTGGATACTGGATTACATATGGGGGACTCGGTGTTATGGCCGCTACAATCTGGCACCTATGGATTGCTTTCAATGAAAACGATTGAAAGAATTGATCTATCGAGCCCTAATTACAACAAATAGTGATTCAGTTCCTCCCCTTCGTGCTGGTGTATTTATGTGGATACCAGATGGAACGTAAGCAGTTGGCCATTACACTGCGCACGCATGCAAGCCTCGATATGCGCGGTGGACATTTTTAGCATCATTTTATGAACGCGCATGCAAAAAAAAAAAAAAAAAAAAAATGTTTAAAGGGTATACGATAAAGGCTCTTTTCGTGCACCGGAAATGACGTTTCTGCTTTTCTCTCGCACTTTTCTTGAAAACTACGGGCCTTACAGTTATGATTCTTTGGGCACTTTTTATGTACTCCCAACGAAATCTGGCTTTGCAGAGTTTGGGCGGTATTTATGGGACACCCTGTATATATATAGAGAGAAAAAAGAACAGGCATATGTGAGAGAAAAATATGCAAATATCAGGCTTTCGTAATTATGCGTGTAACTTTTTTTGATTTACAACTTTTGTTAGCAGATTCGTCGACAATAGGCAGTAGGGTCCCTCAATGTTTGAGAGAAGCCGTTTGCTCGATTCGTTAATGTGGCGGGATGGAAATGGAGTTGTCACAGACTGATGCTGCTAAGCGTCTTAATGTGTCTCGCAGTGTGGTCCACCATCTCTGGAATCAATATCAAACCGAAACTTCTGTGTCCAAAACTCTAATCTAATAGCACGGAACGTCACAATGAGGTCGCCGTGACGTGCTTGTGAGTCACATTGATCGCAGTCACACTGGTGACCATAAGTGACGTCAACTGGAAGTCACAGTGTGACTTGCCAGTGACAAGTAGACTTGTGACTTCTTTGTGACGTCACCGTGATGGATCGTTTGTGACGTCTTGCCAGATCCTGCGACTTTTCGCAATTTTTGCTACTTTTGAAAGCATCATGCGACTAAATTTTATGACTTTGCGATATTGCTACTTTCTTGCTACTTTTTTTGATTTTGTAAATTTTAAGTAATTTTGCAAATTTCTCCAAAAAAAAGTTTTTTTCAGTTTTAAATCAGTGGAACATTTGTCACAGTGCTGTGAATGTGACGGCGCTATAACGTCGCATTGAAGTGACAATGTCGTGCACAAGTCACAGTGTGACTTCGTGATGAAATGACGTTGTGACGTTGCCGCAGAAGGACATCAGACAGTCAAGGTGACTTATTTGTGACTCATTCGCGACACCACGTGACGGTCTTGCGCGTCGCATTTAGGTCACGGTGCTATTGGGGAGAGATGTTCCAGGCCAACCACGAGCTAGAACACCTGCAGAAGACCGTTTCATAGCTCTTTTGGCCCGAAGGAGAAGAAGCATTTCTGTGCCGTAACTTGTTGCAGACCACTCTGCAGCATCAGGGAGAAGAATATCCGCTAGTACGGTGCGAAGGCGTCTTCGCAATTCAGGTCTCTATGCAAGGCGACCAGTTGTGTGTGTCCCCCTCATAGGACGGCAGAGAAGGGACTGCTTATCTTGGACAAGAGAACACGTTTCCTGGACCAGACAGCGATGGGCTTCTGTACTCTTTACAGACGAGTCCAGATTCTCACTGGAGAGCGATTCAGGACTTCTGCTGAACTGGAGGGAACAAAGCACCTGATACCACCAATCCAGCACTGTTGAATGACATAGGATACCGAGGTGGTGGAATAATGGTTTGGACAGGGATCTCACTCGGTGGTCGCACTGACCTACATGTGTTCCAAGGAGGAACTCTGAGTGGTGTGAGATAACGGGATGAGATCCTTGATCCATATGTTCGCCCATATACCGGCAATCATTTCATTCTGATGGAAGATCATGCACGAACTCACCGAGCTGTAGTTTTTAAGGAATATCTTGAGGGTCTTGGTTTACAGCGAATGGAATGGCCAGCTACATCTCCAGACCTGAATCCGATAGAGCATCTTTGGGACAATCTTGTTAGACAGGTTTCTGCTCTAAATCCACCTCCAAGGTCTCTAGGAGAGCTGAAACAAAGCTTACTCCGTGTCTGGTCTTTGCTTTGTCATTTCGGTAGCCGACAACTTAATTGACAGCATGGAAAGTCGATGCCGCCCAGTGCCATATTATCGGCAGGTCAAACGGGGCTATTGCCCAGGGCCCACAGATTTTAAGGGACCAAAAATCTTATATGTTACAACCTTTATAACTTTACAGTAAAATAACAAAGGAGAAAAAAATCTCCAGTTCAAAAGTTATATTATTATTTTAATTATAAAGTATGAACAATGAAAAAATAATTCAAATCGGCATTTGATGAATAATTTAAACTTATTCATGAATTAATTTAAACTTTCAATTCGTCGAAATGCTCAACAATGTCGGTACAATGCTGACAATGCCGTACAATGTCGGTATAGCATTGCTGCCAACATGTACAAAATATAATGAGCCACTTTCTGTAAACAGTATTTTTAAGGTTAGACAATAGCAAAATTTTTTTAAATGAATGTATATAAATTAGTTATTTTTAAAAAAAGTATTGAAAAATATTACAAAAAGTTGTTTACAAAAGCGGTTAATTATATTCCATACATGTTACAACCAGGATATAGCTTTCCTGACCTAACGTTTCACTTTTATCCGTTTCATTGACATCCTATATATTCGTTTATATTAGATCACTTAAACTCAGACACATAAAATTTAGTCGTTGGAGTGGAGAGAGGGTGGGTGGGGAGATTTAAAAACTTTTCTGGAGAAACCAATCATAATTGGTTTTTTGGAAGAGGTGAGGTTATCGCGTGGGGTCCAATTTTTTTCTTTTGCCCAGGGCCTACAGTTGCCTTGATCGGGCTCTGATGCCGCCAAAGCGTTCAAGCTAGGGGTAGGCATATCCCTTATTAGAACGTGATACATTATTTTTTCCAAGAATGGACTTTTACATCGAGGTTGCATTTTTTTAAAAATCATTTTAGCGTTTTCCTTATGAAAACTTCTATGTTGCAGTCAATACATAACCATGGGCGCCCATAGGAATTTTTTTAGGGGGGGGCAAACTTCAAAAAAATTTTCTAGAGGGGGCAAATTTCAAACTTTTAACAAATTTAGTTCTGGTTTTGCCATTTGTTTATATCATGAGACATTAACCTAAAACTCTATTGGGGGCAAGTGCCTTGCCCCCCCTTATGGGCGCCCATGTACATAACTGTTTTGTACACATTTCATACAAATTTGGTGTTTCTATGTTCATTGATTTGCAAATTAGGCTAAAAAAAAACCGGTTGTTCCTAAGCTTTTGGACGCCGGTGTATATTAATAACTTTCTAATCAGTTGTAATGGTCAGTTTAAAACAGGGGTCGCCAAACTTTTTTGATCATCGACCCCTATATAATTTTAAAAAACCAAACTTTTTTGATCATCGACCCCTATATAATTTAAAAAACCTTAATATTTATTAAATAATGAGTAATTATAAATAAGTAGAAATAATAAGTAAAGTAACTACAGATTTATTGCTTCTTAATCAATGAGATGGGTGTGCCTGGTGTAATTTATGTTCTATAAAGAAACTGATATTAGGTAATTATAAAAAAATTCACAAATTTTACGATCATCGCGTAATTAGGTATGTGTGATTTTCGTATTAAGAACTGTTTTTTCTTCGACCCTCAATCGACCCCGTGGCTCAGATCGACCCCCGCTTTTGTTAAATAGACCCCTGGGGGGTCTATATAGACCACATTGGCGACTTCTGGTTTAAAAGAATGGAGTACTGGAAGCCATTTCCCAAAGTAAAATTTATGAAACGTGTTACAAAGTAAGACTTTTTATTACTACTAATTAACTTAAATTTTTTGGTTTTTAATACCTTTAAAATACCAACGTCAGGTGTGAGTTCCGCCAACTTTCATTCATAGAGCACCCATACCATTTTTGAGGGGATTTTCCCTTTCCATTTTCATTATCAGGGACGCCAAAGCACACACAACAGTTCTTAGGCAGGTCCTGCTCAGAACACGGATGTGCAAGAAGACAAATCAAAATCTATGGTATATGCACTTTTCAACGTAAATATTTTTAAAATGCTTCTTTACTTTGAGGTACATAAAAGTACTTGCCATGGTATATAAATAATGGACGTCTGTTATTGTTCAAAGCAGTGTTTTAATTCTTAATGGAACTCTCTGATTTGGGTGTGAACAGTTTTAATAATAAATACTTCTAATACTCTAAACTGAAAAAAGTGAAATCGAATCCTCTAGAAGTGTGAATATTTTCAGTCTCTGAGCGTGTGAATAACGACTTCTTTCAACCAAATTATTTGGGGCACTTTACTAAGATGTAAATTCTCTATACTTTATAAAATATTCAATGCTTGTTCTTTTACAGGTTGGAAAATTTGACTGTCATTTCACTCTATAGGAATGACTATTTAATTCCATTATTGGTTTGGCGACTATTTAATTCCATTGGTTTATAATGACTATTTAATTCCATTGAGTGAACTGTCTCAATGTATCACAGTGATTTGCGGACGAATTTGATAACTACGCTCGATCAAGCCCGTAAATTCTCTAACAGTGGAGTATACACAATTTGATAACATAAATTGTTATCAAACTGTCCCCTCTCTTTACGTAGAGAAGGAAAACCAAACTATTTTGTTGAAATAGCGTCAACTGGCTGGCAATATAGCTGTCAATTGAAATATTTTGTTTCGTAAACGAAGCCTGCTTTTTGTTACATTAGAAAAAAATTGAGCGAAGATTTTTTTAATCTGACACTTTTGTAGAATCAAAATATTAGATTCTAAGTTAAATCGGTACGACTTTTTATGGAGGCTCCCAACACTGTAGAAAAAATTTCACACTTTGTCTATTACATTTATGCATATACCAAGCGAATAAATTTTCTTTGCATATACGCGAGCCTTGAACATGTACACTTGAATTAGATTCGAAACGAAACTAGGCCAAAACATGAAATTTATAACTCCCCCTTCCTTGGTGGGATCTTATCAGTTCTAAGTATACACTCCCTCGACCTATCTCTAAGTGGGTAGGCTAATATTTCCACAAAAGAATGCTGAAGTTTTTCTGTGTGTGTGCGTGTGCATGTTGGAGCAGCCATCCTTCTCCCTCAACTCTTCTCATTTATGCGATAGAGCGCGATTTCTTCAAGGGCCCCATTCAGAGAATGAGCGAGGGCCCCCCCTTTTTCACGGTAAAGGCCTTTCCACAGTGTACTCCGTGTTTGCTGCAGTCGGCTTAATGGACCGATCTTCAAAAAAGACTTGCACGTGTGAACAACTGCCCTTTTTTGTTTAACGTTCGGAATCACTTGAAGACAGCAGCAGAAGCTAAGTGATGACGCCTGCCTGATAAGTTAAGAGAAGCCACAAGGGACGGAAAATTTCTAGAAGTCTTTCACCTGCATTGCTATCTGTTAATAGTGGCGGATCCAAGGCTGGTAATCAACAGACACTTGTATTCTCGTAATCTATTCATAACTAGAAACTTAGTTTTATAAATAATTTAATCAGGCCCGGACTAGCTCTTTTTGGGGGCCCTCGACTACAGATTGAACAGGGAATTCCCCCTTATTCGGGAATTTTGAAGGAATAGAATATTAGAATATGTAACTTTGAAAATTAGGCTTACATCCCAAAGAGCCACATCTAACTATTTTAACACTTTTGGGGCTCCTGACACTTCGTCGGGGTAAGGGGTGAGGGCCCGCGCTGTGGGGTTTCCGAGGTCTCCACTGACCATTGCGTAAAGGTGTAAATTACTGGGAAACAAACACTGTAAAATCACTTACGCTGTAAACAAATACTGTAAAACCATTCGCGAGGCTATAGTTTTCGTGATTTTTGCGTGCCCGCTGTAAAATTAAATCCTCGCAAAATACTTTTTTTTTTTTGCTCCGAAGAACAATTAAAAATCATAAATTTTTCGCTTACCAAAACGTAATGATTTATTGCACAGTTACAAATTCTTTTGTAATAACTTTTTTCTTACAACTATTTCTTGAATATAAAAGAATAATTCAACTAATAGAATGCAGCTCATTCACTTACAATATTTATACCAGCTTCTTTTAAGCCATTCAAAATTCGGAAGGGGCGAGACGAACTTTTCGGACAAAAGGAAGTTTCTTAAAATGCTTCAAGCAAAAGGGGTTCTATATTTAGTTACTTCCGGGAGTTTTCTATTCATATAAAATTCGCGATATTTTCAGCTCGCGAAATCACCGATATCTTCATTTTCTCGAAAATTGCCGCAGCGAAAATAAGTTATTTTACAGATTACTCTGATATATATTATATTACTCTAATTATAAAATAGTATACAGTGAAACCTGTGTTGAACGACCCCCGTATTTAACGACCACCTGGTCTTGTCGACCATGTCATATCGGTCCCGAGTACCATATAATTATAAATAATGGTTTATTTTCCTTATTGAACGACCACCTGCCTGACGCGACCAACGACCGCTATGTATAACAAAGAAATTTATTTAAAATCCTATTTTAACGACCGCGAATTCTTAAAAAAATTCTTATTTTTTCCTATTTGAGTAAGTTCGTAATCACGCGGTATGATGAAAACGAAAGTTGACACTTGTTTAGTTGAGTTGTAACACTGCTTCCAGTCACTAAATAGTTCATGGAGTCAGTGAATGCAATAGCTGCATGCACGCAGTTACTTGTGTTACTGCTTCTTGGAGGATATTTATTGAAAATATAATTTTATGTATTTAGACATTACAGTGAATCGTCCAGCACAATTTCTTCTTTTAAAACATTTCTTCCAAAAATAATTCCATCACAAAATCTGCGCACCATAGGGAAATACTACCGAGAATGATGTCATTGTTCTGACCAATGAGCGATGCCGATACTGGCCAGAACTAAGCACGGAAAATTCAACACAAAATTTTATTATTTCTTTTCAATTTTTTAAAAATTTAAACATGTTCTAATAAATCTCACTGTCTTTCTCTACATATTATAAAAAAGTAAGTACATACATGCTTTTTAATATATTATATCTATATAAAAGCCGTTTAAGTGATTATGAAGTAATTATCAAATAAATCCAGTTCTATTGATAAAATTAAGTACGCTTAAAATTTTGTCAAAATGTATCGTATTACCTGAATTCAAAGACCTACCCTCCTTAAAGACCACATTTTCTTGGTCCCAGTGGTGGTCTTTAAAAACAGGTTTCACTGTATTCATTCTCGGGGGCCTCAGCATTGCCGACCATCCGACCTGGCCAGTCAGCGCCTGAATCTAATGTAATCGTAATATGAAAACTTAAATCACCGTGCAATGTAATCTTGAAAATTAAATTTCTAGATTATGATTAAATAATCGTAGTGGAGTAGTAACCTAAGCATCCCATAATCGTAACCATTGAGACGATTACAGGATTGCATTCACTCAGTTTTAGTTTTTACGTCAGATGAAGATAACAGGAAAAAACTCATTACACTGTGCGTGTGAAGCCTTTGTTAAATTTCTTGGGGATTCCTGCATTTGACAGTCTATTCAAAATGCTGAACCTCGGTTTAGCATGTTCATTCACATGTTAAACTGAGACGTAAAGACAAAGGCGTAAAGCCAAATGTTATGATTTTTGTGACTAGCGTTGCTTCCTCTCATCAGTCCTCTCTGGGTCCAGCGAGGCATTTCGAGATCAGTGGGAGGGGAAGCAGCGCTGGAGACAGAAAGAAGAAAATCTCAGCTGTTGTATTATTACAGGCCATTGCTTAAACAGGTTAATCCTGTATTCAGGGATCTTTTTATGTTATTTTACAGAGTTTTAATTATTTTATCTTTCAAACGTGAGTTTCTTTTCAGTTTTATTTGTTAACTAGTTCTTTTGGGTTTTAGTTAGTTTTGTTCTTTGCGCAAAAATTATACAACTAAAAAGCTATGAATGTTCACAAAAATATTTTGTAATCGTAATTTAATCACAATCTCGCCATGCGTAATCGTAATAAGTTATTATTGGTTTGATAATTGTAATCTAATCGTAATCGACAAAAATTAACATTTGGGTTAACCGTAATCTAATCGTAGTGACCATTTAAAAAAGAGAAGTAATCGTAATCAATTACACACCCGCGTAATTGATTACGATGACTTTTCTTTTTCTAGGCTAGTGATCTAGTAATAAATATGATGAAGTCTAGTGATAAATATGGTGAAGTCTAGTGATAAATACGGTGAAGGGAGGCGATAAACTCTGTGAAGTATTTTATGAGAATGCTTAAATTTTTCTTTAGAAGATAAGGTTTTTTATTTTAAACCATTTTTAATTTTGAACTTGACCAATGTGTAGCACAGTGGTTAAAGCCACTGACATTGGTAGATGGCTCAAGTGGAGGAACAGGGTTCTGCCCTCTCGCGGGGCCGTCGGTCACGGTCTGGAGTTTTGGGCGGTTTTCTCCAGATGTAACGTGAATACACGCTAGATACCCAGAAAAGTCCTCCCCCAAGGCATTTGCCCCCCCCTCTTGTGTTTATCCTTTCTCTGACGTGGATTTATAAGCGGTTCCTCGTGACAAGCACACAAATCCGAATATATGTTCCAACAACAAATTCTGAGCTGTGGTTTGACGTGTTCGTGTTCATTGGTGAACATACACAACTATGATAATTCCTGCCGTCTGTGATCAGTGTTGCTTCCAATGATGCATCTTTGAATGATCTGGTTAGGGGGGATAAATTTATATTTACTTGTGAATCAGGGACTTTGAGTAGATGCACGCAACAGCTTTCGGCTTTTTGAATAAACGAGAGCCTGTTTACATTTACCCCATAGCATAATGTTTCTGTTTCCCCCAATAGACTATGGGATAAATAGAAACTTTTTTTTTCCTTTTTCGTGGGGTTACCATACTGGCAAATGATTTCGATTAAGCGCGTGCGCAAAGCGACAAAGAATCACCAGATAATGAAAAGTGCCCATTGTTGGCAACCACCCAAGCTGTTCCATACTTTAAAGTCGGTTTTCTTCCCCCCCCCCTCTTAAAAAATCATGCTTCTGTAACCTTATTATCAAGTCAAAGTCGGCTACTTGCAATGCCTCCAAAGAATAAGGTGGCATTGTTTCTTTTTTGTTTAAGTGCTAGGCATCTTAAAACAAATAAACAAAAAATAATCATCATTTGAATTTACAATAAGAATAATAAACACGAACACATTGATCATGAAACACTTTCCAACGAAGCATTTGGATTTCCTTGAGCCAAATTCGGCGATCTACGGTCGTCAAGCTTAGCGAAATTTTGGGGATAACCTCAAAGCAGCTGTATATTATAAATAATGTATAATTTTTGAAGCCCAGTAAAAATCCTTTAAATCACCGGGGGTTTCTTAACCTGTGGTTCATGGACCCCTTGGGGGTCCATGGGTCATATTTTGGGGGTCCGCCGACTGATCCTAATTTTTAAAATGTTTGCATCAATATTTAGTAAGCAGTGGTAACCCGGACCTACTTCATCCTTATATATGGATATATGCAAACTTTCAAATGTTGGACGAAGTACTTTTTGAAAATTGATCTTGGCAAGATAGTTTGTTATTGAATAACTTGACAAATGAAATCTGTGAACACCTGGAAGTACTTCAAGTTTCATTTGAAAAATATTTCAATTCGGCTGGAATAAATATAAAAGATGAGTAGTGGATTCGTAATCCTTTTCTTTGTGATATTGACTGTATCGATGACATGAACCTTGCCAAAGATGAGCTAATTGATTTGAAGACAAAGTCCTTGTTAAAAATGGATTTCGATTCCAAAACTCTTGGACAGTTTTGGTCTTCTTTAAGAGAAGCCTACCCATTGCTTGTAAAACGATCTATGGCAGCCATTATTCCGTTTGCTACTGCGGGATTTTCCACACTTGCCAGAATAAAAACAAAACATCGAAATCGACCGAATGTCGAACATGATATGCGCGTTGCTTTGTCGAAAACCATCCCTCAATTCAATCTGTTAATCGAGGAAAAGCAGCAACAGCCTTCACATTAAAAATTTTAATTTCTTCAATTTTTTTATACTATTGAAATAAAAATATTAAAATAATTAAATGATAAAACAGAATATATTTTGTAATAAATGATGTTTAAGCAATATTTTTTTCATAGAGGGGTCCGTGACATATTTAAAATTTTTAAAGTGGTCCATTGTGCCAAAAAGGTTAAGAAACACTGCTTTAAATGAAGAGAAAGCAGGTATAATCCCTTTTGTTCTTATGTGCTTATTGAATTACACTTCAAATAGATTAATGTCGCTAAACCGGCATGGACCGTAATATATTGGGAATTTTTTTGAATGCCCCTGTAAAATAACAATAAATGATACAGAAACCATTTTCGATGGAGAGCTTTATTATGTATTATTTAATAGTTGTTGTTTTTTCCATGGCCAAATATTTGAAAAATATTCTTTAATGGCTGCTCATAGAGCATAATATATTGGAATTCTTTTGAATGCTCTTCTATAAGAACTTTAAATGCTACATACACCGTATTCAATAGGATACACGGTGCAATATAGTGGAATAAGATATATAAATTTCGTAGTAATTGCTACGTATTTACGGCAGTTATAGCACGGACAGGCGGATGGACGAACAGATAAACTGAAATTGTAAACTTTTTTCAAACTTTTTTGAATGTGTTAAAAACATTTGTTTCTGAAACTTATAGGCTGAAAGGTCACTAAAATGCATGAAAATTATTTATTTCTATTTACCCCCAAGGACAACAGTCTGTCGGGTAAATGTATAATCACCCTTTTGATCAGCAACATACTTTTTTAAAATTGAACTGATATCTCGTAGTTGAGCTCTAAAATAAAAAAGTAAGAGCATTTGAATCCTCTTAATTTGATTTTGCAGCTGCGCTACTGAAAGCCGTTCACGGACGGTCAACTTTGAAAATTAGCTTTTTTCACAATAGAAATGTCAATTTGATGATCATTCAATATCAACAATCAGCTGTTAAGGAAACATAAAAACCCTTTCAACGTTTTTCCAATCATCATTTGAAATTTAGTTTAATAAAGCTAAATTTATGATATATTTCTACATCTCTTTTTATTTATTCTCTTAATTTTTATTTATTTATTTATTTTTTTTTCGGGGGGAGGGGTGGGGGGGGCAGAAACAAACATTAATTTTCGAAATGAATTTTAATTTTTGAAAAATAAAATAAGCAAATGAAAAAAAAATTCAACACGAGCGCACCTTGATAAGATGTCTCTAAACAAAGATTATCATTTTAATTCTCTTACTCCAGGAAATGTAACGAAATAGTGCAGTGGCGTCATCTATCAGAAATATTTTTAAAATATATCCCATCACGTATAATATTTGAAAAAGATCGAGGTCTTTTATTACTCTTCATTGACGATGCTAGGTACTAGGTAATATTGTTAAAGAACAACATTTAAATTTTCTATGTAGGTTTCCATAAAACATTTTTCTAAGAAATTTCTCTTCTATATAACTTTAGCATTCTCAATATTTTTACAGTGGTCGCTCGATTTGCGTTTTAGGAGCCAAAAGGCCAGATTGTTTGGAGTTTTGGAAAATTTCTATTATTGTAATGAGAGTACAAGCAAGTTTCCGATGCTGAGACATCCAGTAAGGTATATACGTATATACAGTACCAAGAAAAAAAAAAAGAGTTGAATTTTTATTTGGCAGTAAACTGTTGACAGCTTAATTGTGCAAGGGGGGTGGGGGGGGGGGCTTTTAGATGTTTTCATGGAAATTCAGTTGTGAATAATAATCATGCTATTAGTTCGGAATGCTGGAAGGTTTTTTTTTGGGGCGTTCAACGGATTGTTATCAGTCGAGAAAAACAAAAACTAAAATTTCTTTACCTTAACAGACAAAGTCATCGGGAATTGCAAAATTTGGCTATAAACCTGGAAGATCTTAAAGAGTGACGTATAAAATTATTTGAAGTCAGCAATTATAAATTAATTTTACATAAAAGAAAGAAACAAAAATGACAAAGGCGCTCAAAAGTAGCGGATACGGTAGTTTTTTTCGGGGGAGGGCCTAGTTTACAAAAAAAAAAAAGAAGAAAATGCTTATTAAACCTAAACAGAATGTACAATAAAGCAAAATGTTACTATAAAGCACTATTTTACTTTTCTTTTTTTTAACCAGGCATTGAAGGGGGAAAAAAAAGACTGCACCCGCCCAGCCAATCTTGTCACTTATATCAAGTCATACTGAAGTATGTTTTTAATTTGAATACGCCAAAAATCTATAGCATTCCGAAATAATACCATCATCGTTTGCCACTCCCTCATTTCTATTTAAGCATGCTATATGGTGGGGTTTTTTTCTCTTTTTTAGCACAATGTACCGTCGACATCATTACTGCCCAACTAAATTTGAAATTTTTTCCCCCCGTCACTGTATATTGTTTCAAATTTTTGGAGTATTCTGCTCCTCGAAGCTTCAATTTGGTCTAAAATTCATGCTGTATCAAACATTTCAAACAGTTAAACTTTGCATTTTGTTGCATATAAACGATTAACTGGAGCACGAGATATTGATTTGTTTAATTCCTATTGGATAAAATTAGGATTTGTCGATATTTCGTCAAATTTCATCGATATCTCCGATATGGATTTATTTTAGGAAAATTACCTTTGGGGCCCCAATGAATTTGGCTATAATTCTCCAAAGTCAAGAAAAACAGAAAGTAAAATTTCTTTACTTACAGAAAAAGTCAAGGGAAATTGCAAAGTTTGGCAGTAAACCTGGAAGATCTCCAGTCTTTAAGATCCTAGTCACCGAGCGTGGCATAGCCGGTTCTATGGTTCGCTTTTCTGCATAAAAAAATGGATCTGCTCCAGTCATTTGAGGCTGTAGACCGGCGCTTCTCAAACTGTGCTCCAGTTTGCCAAACGGGCAACCACCAAATGGTAAAATATGCTTAAAATTGAAAATATTTAAGTAAATATATTTTGAAGTTTAAAATATAAAAAAAAATTCTTGAAAAGGTGGGACAGAAATATTTGAGTATGATGAACTTTCTCGCTTTGGATGTTTAACAAAAAATTAAGAATAAATCATTTGTTACCGTTCTGGTAAAATATTGACTGAATAAAAAGAAAGTCGGCTTTCAATACACCCGTTTCTTGTCCTTCGTAGACAAAATGAATTTATGTCAAAAGCACCAGAGGTCAAGATGAACTGAAACAGTTACATCATTAAATGAATTCTTCGATGAGAATACCCTCCTATGTGATAACTCTTTTGATGTGTCCATAGATGAGAGGAAAGCTATGATTGGTAAAATGTCTGGTGCAATAAAATAAAAAACCAAGGAATGCAGCTGCTTCGCTGCATATTTTACCGACGTGCTCTTGCAATGCAGAAATTACCACCTTTTATAAAAGAAGGGATGACTGTTAAAATAATAAATTTTATACAATCAATACAAATTTATTCAAAGTTTTTGTTTGCTTGTTGTTACTGCAAGCCTAGACGAGGGGTATCTACCTAAGGGGTGAGGTGACTTGGACGGACGCTTTTTAAAGGGGGTTCAAACTCGTGTTCACGTTACACGTGGAGAAAGCAGCCCAACACTCCAGACCATTAGATCGACAGACGCGCAGTAGATACGCAAGGCCTCCACACTTCAGCCATATATACCATATTCGGTGTCTTATTCACTCGACCATATTCAAAGTCTTATGTGATGACATAAGGCAATCTGCATAAGCTAGTTAGTTAGATAGTTAGCTAGTTATAGACAGTTAGTTGTTTGTGGAATTGTTCAAAAATATTTCAAAACTTCATAAATAGGAAGATACATAAATTTTCCTCTCATTAGAATCAGCATACTTCAGAATAAATTTCAGTTGCATCAGGATAAGTATTTTTAAACATTTTTCAACTAATACTTGGCAGTAATGATTCCGTCGTGAGTTCATTTTGGGGATTGAAAACTAATTAAATAAGAAAGGGGGGGGGGAAACGTCTTTTGTTACGTTGTTTACAAATATAAAATCTGGAGTGACTCCACTCGACTTTCCGAACACTTACGATTAAGATCATTACCAAGCACTTAAATAAATTTTAATCGATGAATAATTCAAACATATATACCAAATTGAAACTCAATCGAATGCACCGTTTAAACGCTTGCGCACTTTCAAGAATTTCTCCCCATATGCCATTATGCCATAACATAAAAGGAAGTTTTGTCGTAGCCCTTTAGGAGAACTATAAGTCCTATACACACCAAAATCAATACCGGTCTTGCAACGGTGGTTTATAACATGTATACCCAATTTGAGCTCAATCGAATCTACCGTTTAAACGCTAGCGCACTTTCAAGAAATTCCCCCCCCCCATAGGCCATAATGTAAAAGAAATCTTTGTCGTAGCCCTGTAGAAAAACTATAAGTCCTATACACACCAAAATCAATACCGGTCTTGCGACGGTGGTTTATGACATATATATCCAATTTGAGCTCAATCGAATGCTCCGTTCAGGAGCTATCGTGTTCACTCACATACACACAAACACACATACACACACACACACACACATACACACACACACACACATACACACATACATACATACATCTCGTAAAAATAGCATAAATGGATTCAGAAGCCCTCAAAACGTGCAAAAACACCAAAATCTCGAAGTCGAATTTTTTCATGATTACAATACTTTCCTTACATGGTACATGTTCGGAAAGTAAAAATCAGGAAACAACCTATATAACTTTTACGCAAAATATTTCACTTGTTCTGACCCCTGCACTGAGAAATTAGCTTAACCATTCGGAAAATACCGTGTATGTGGATTTATTTCACCGCATAAGTTTTATCGCTCCAATTAATTTGCTACTTTTAAAATTGCATAGAGACATTTGAATTTTTTCCATTCTCTGATGTAATTTGATCAACAAAAAAAATCCCGAAATACGCGTTATGAAAGGACAATTCTTAAAAGGACAATTAAATGATTTTTTTAAGACAAAATCTATAAATCTAATCGGGCAATGGCTTTTTTCGTTAGAGATAACTAGGCCAAAAATCATATCTCCAGTCTAACATTCCCCTTAATGCAGAGTGTAATAGTTCTTGTGTAGTTAGTTCTGTTACCTAATCTCTCTTATCCAAACAAAAGGAAGAAAGAAATCTGTCGCCTAATTTTTCTTTCGATACTGTGTCGTATGTTTTGCATACACCCTTCAGCAAGTTTTATCGCAGGTTGGTGTGCGAATTGACCAGCCCAATCATACGGTCGGTCTACCGATAACGAGCAGACGACAGAAGTGCTACAAACGGGCCCACACACAGACGTGGAACTAATCTCACCTGTAAACGAAATCGGCAGTACGCTGAGCACCTTTTCCAAATTTATGGCTTCAGTTTGCCTTCCTGCCAGTCCGCGATACAATCCGCTCCCAAGATGCGCGATGAACTGGTACGAAATTTATGCCATAGAATCTCTGCCTTACAGCGAAATTTCTAATTTGGAAGGAAATAACTCTCTCTTATAGCAGTATTTTTGATTTGTTTTTTAACAAACAAATAACTTCGTGGGTTTTAAAAAATCCAAAAAAGTTATACGACGAACTGAACTGTGCACTCTTTTATGAACACTAAACCTGCCCAAATTTCAAAAGGAATTCTTGAACTTAGCATTTCAACCCTTTTTACGATCCTATTTCTATCTCTGTTGGAAAATACTGCAAAATACTGTACATTTAAGATTTTTAAAATTGCTTTTATTATTTTTATTTATTTACTTATTCTGTGTGTGTGTGTGTGTGTGTGTGTGTGTGCATGCGTGTGTTTGTGTATGCGTGCTTGTGTAGTTTATTTACTCTTACAGGTTAGGCATTAGGGCTGTAATGATTATCCGTTTTTATTAAAACGAGGTAATACGCATTAACCAAGAACAAATTGAGAATATAGGCTTTAGATCATCAGTCAAGATTAAATATTTACAGCTAAGGTAATCTAAAGCTTTTTACTTCAGAGAAAAAAGTATTTAAATAATACATGTTAATTTTACTTCTGCAGAGACAAAAGAAACAAGATGGCAAGGGCAAAAGCAAGGAGAGGGCACAAGGGGTGTGCGCCCTCCCCCTCCCCGAAATAAATGTACTTACAATAAATAGTATGGGTTTTCTGCTGATGTCATATTGTAGAATTCTGAACTGACAATCAAGCTTTAACACCCCCCCCCCCTGAAAAAAAATTCTGGATATGCTCTTGCAGCATAGTTAATTGGTAAATATTCATAAAATTATTTGGAAGAAAAAAGCTGTCTATTGAAAAAAAAAGGCATGTTTTGAAATAAATAAAAGAACTCCGCTGTTCCAGCCTCGTCAGGGGGAGATCCCCCTGCACCCCCCTAATTTTTTAGTTTTATTATTGCTATATTAAAACGATATTAATTGACTTTCTCATTTTATCGCTCATCTTTCGCGTATTTCGCCTGGTAACCCTATGTTGAAATTTTTATGAGTGTAACCTATTTATAGAAAAATAGATGTGCTGCATATTATACAGCTTACGAAATTGTAACAATAGATTAAAGTTGTTGTGAACTAATAGTGTTTAAATATATGTAAAAAAGCTCAGCTGTTCGAGCCTCGTCAGGGGGAGATCCCCCTGAACCCCCCTAACTTTTTAGTTTCATTATTGCCATATTAAAACGATATTAATTGACTATGTCATTTTATCGCTCATCTGTCGCGTATTTCGCCTGGTAACCCTATGTTGAAATTTTTGTGAGTGAAACGTATCTATAGAAAAATACATGTGATGCATATTGTACAGCTTACGAAATATTGTAACAATAGATTAAAGCTGTTGTAAACTAATAGTATTTAAATATATGTAAAAAAATACATGTGAAGCATATTCTACAGCTTACAAAATACTGTAACAATAGATTAAAGCTGTTGTGAACTATTTTAAATATATGTAAAAAAAAATACATGTGAAGCATATTCTACAGCTTACGAAATATTGTAACAATAGATTAAAGCTGTTGTGAACTAATAGTATTTAAATATATGTAAAATTATGTCGCATACTTTTATATCGCTTTTTTATGTCGCATTTTTGGAACACATTTTTCAATAAAGGGTGTTGAGAGATAAAATGACATAGTCATTAATAAGTAAATAATTGAGCCCTGTATTTACAACTGAGGAAAAAAAAATATCTATGGTACAGGATGAGTGTCCTAATTTGTGCATAGAAAGAAAAACAGATTTATTTTGAAAATTTAATAATCATTACTTTTTAATTGCAAATTTAATCTCTATTGTCAAAAGAAAGATTAATTAATTCAAAAAGAAATTGTTTAATCAATCCTGAAAAGGTTAAGGAATTCCTCTATAAATGAAGATGGCAAAATTACACCTTGTAATCTTGTCCTCTCCTTAAAAAAGGGGGAAAGAGTTAAACGAATAGTCTAGACATTTATGTTGCCGAAACTCTCGATCTAGCAAAGTTAGCAAAGCAAGTCTTAAGACTTACGACCGTATTCGAGAAACACTGAACGCATGAATTAATGACAAATTCTTCAAGGGTTAGGGGGGAAAATTGTACAACCCCACCAAATACAAGGATTACAGTGATATCTGACAATTTCTGTTGTCTCTGGGAATCCAACCGGCTATTCAGATTACCTGAATCACAGAATGACGGCGTTTAATGAATACCACTGTTTGTTCATCCCAGCATCATTGGCGGTTCATCAGGTGAAATGGAGGGGTCCTCTTGTTTATATAAAATTATCTGAAGGTTATTTATTTTTTAATTTTTCTATCTCAATTTTAAATCATTCTGCCCAAGGGCCGTGGTAGTCCAGTGGTTGAGGCGTTGGACTCGTGACCGGAAAGTTGCGAGTTCAATACCGGCATATCACTAAACGTGCGGACTTTTGTTTTTTCACTTTTGTGCACGTAGTATCACGTGGACTTTTATGCACGTACTATCACGATGTACGTGTGGTGTACGTGCACGTTAAATCCGTGGTTTCGAAAGTCCTGTCGGCGGTTGCTAGTAGTTTCCGAGGGGTGCCAATATTCAGAAGTCCTCCCACCTTCTAGGATCAAAATTGATGAAGATCAAAGTTATGGCGGGGAAACTCCGGGAAGGACGTACGTTGTTCTAAACGACACATTCTGTGATGTGAGCTGCCTTCTCCTAGCAAATAAATAAATAAATCATTCCACCCGACCAGTGGCCGAGTGATAGCTCTCTGAACTGGGAGGCGAAAGATGTCTGGTTCAAAACTAGGTCGCGTCCGCCGACCTAACCATTCAGAGTTTTCCGTAATTACCTCCAAAACTTAGCGATACGGGTTAGGACCTAGAAAACCCCCCAAGGTGGGCAGTTCACCCCTTATCCTAGATAATACGTGTAGATAATTGACCATAGTCCCACAACACAAAATTCTGAATCATTCTTTCTTCCTACATTCTGTGTTCGACCAAATCCCTATTCGTGACATCCCTTTTTTAAAAGGTGGACTTTTTGTGTGTTTGCAATACCGCATCATTTTTATATGCGAACACTTTTAGGCAAAATAATTAACTCTCCTCCCCCCCCCCCTCCAAATAAATAAAATACATATTATAAAATTTTTATAATTTATACTGCATTCCAGTGTTCCAGTTCACAGTCTATCCCGAGAAAAAATCTTTGCGCCACTGCAACCAGTTATACTAGCCCCTGTTGGCACACACACACACACACACATTTGGGGGATATGCTCTTCGCTAAAGTCTTCATCCCTGATTCTTCCAGTGAAATAACATATATGAATTTCTTTGGGGACACTAAAGCTTTAGGGAGCTTAATTTTTCTTTTCTGATACTCAGACATGTAAGAGGGAAGACATGGTACCTCTGATTTTAGCTTGACGCATTTGGAAATCTTCCCAAATTTGACAAGCAGCAAAAATTGCTAAATTTGTCACGACTTCAGTTTTCTTCATGACAAAGTTTTTGCAATTTGTTTCCGCAGGGAACTTTATAGGAAAAAACAGTTTTATACCCACCTTACATATCGACACTGCTACTTCAACCCCATACTCCCTCCCCTGGTAGGTTCCTTTGCCCGAAAGAAGATATCTCAGGCATGGCATCTCACATCATAACTGATGCCGGAGGAAGCTGAACTGTGAACTTGGTCGCGCGTGATGAATCGGGGTTGAGACCTGCAGTCGCAATTATTACACAGGCGTTCCAAAAGACGCCCCCGGTTGGCATGCCGAGGGGAAGCATATTCATTCTGTCATCCAGCAGATTGTTTGAGAACATATTCAATTACAAGAAACATGTTCTTAAATAAGTTCTTTCATCAGACTATAATACTCTCGGGACGAAAAAACAAAAGTCCTGTGGGTGGATACAGCACTCGTTTTCTCGGAAATGGCAAGAAAGTGGATACTCATTCTAATTTTACATGTACGGTATATAGAATACGTGAGCCCCACCCTCCAAAAACAGCCCTACAATGAAATACTAGAAGATGGAAGTGGATTTTGGGCAACAGAACAGGAGCATAACAAACAACAAATCTTGGGGCAACAAAATTTAAAGCAGAGATGATCAACATCCCACATGTGCCATGCGCGTCTGAAGTAAGTAAAGGGTGGCAAAAAAAATATTTAACGGTTACTAGAATTAATGTAACGGTTGAAGATTTTGGCATTATTCGATTCCCTGTGTTTTCTCAAATATTAATTTCTGTTACAACTCGCATGCATTTGATAAGATGGCAAGTACAGGGAACACAATTTTGGTGCTTCTTCGTCAAGGAAAGCACGTGTGTCAGATTGCTCTAGTGCTTGAAATGCTTCATTCAACCGCTTCCAAAGCAACCAAGAAGTTCAAGGAGCTTTGTCATAAAGGAGACTAAATGAGAAGAAGCAAAAAAGGAATACGAATACTTCCAGAAACTGACAATTGGTCAAGAAATGGGTAACCCGAATTCCTCAGGTGTTAATCCGGAAAATAGCAAGACAGACAGGGATTGATGATGAATCGATTCGGCTTATAGTTAAACTGGAGCTGAAACTTCATCCTTACTAGTGCAAACAAGTGCAACGCCACATCAATGAAAACAAATGAGAACTGCTCGAAGATGCAGGAAGCTGCTGAATCGAGCTGCAACTCCACACTAAGAGCGGATCCTGTTTTCTTACGAAAAGCTGTAAGAGTACAATCGTACAATCTTCAGAATGATCGTATTTGGCCAGAACTTTTTCAAGTAAGTCTTCTATGGCTCAAGATCATCAAAATCCAAATCTGTCATAATCTTGATTTGGGCAGTAATTTGTGCAAAACTTTTCTCATTTTATTCCTTCTGGAGTCAAAATCAATAAATATGTACACCGAAAGCAGATTATTAAGGGTATGGTACTTCCCTGGGCTCGGAAACACTTCAGAAACAGGGTTTGGACATTTCAACGAGATTCCGCGCCATCTCCTCGAGTGAAATCCACACGGGACTGGTGTCGGGCAAATTTTCCTGACTTCATCTCGGCTCAAGAATAGCCTCCATATTCATGTGATCTAAGCCCATGGATTACAATTGAAGAAGAGGGTTTGTGCAAAGCCTCACAAAAATTTGCAAGCTCTGAAACATTCGTTGATTCGGGAACGGAAGGGAATCACTCCAACCGAATTGCAAAAATTTCCTCAAACGTTTGCGTCTCTGCATCAAAGCAAAAGAAAGGTACTTAAAGGAAAAGTGATTTTTTATTTATCTTGTACATTATTGTTAATAACAAAAGTGTTTGACGTCTGAGCAAAAGTTTTATTTTCATTAACTAAGGCACACATTAGACAGTTACGTTATTTCTGGTCACTCTGTATAGTGAAGCTTTTTAACATTGAATAAATATCGTTAATTTAAACTTGAGATACTTTTTTTTAAATGGACTAAATCTCTACATGAATTATTATTCTTTTAGGATGATCAAAAAATTCATATAAAAAACATTTAAGGTCATCCATGTTTAAATCTGATAACAATGGACACCCTCATAAGTTGGACATTTTTTATGGGAAATTTCCCAGCAAACTTTCGGTTGTCTCACTCCATATGCTCTTTCACAATCACTAGACTGTCATTCCTAATTCAGTTGCAAAAGTTTTTTGTGCCCAGTTCATTATTCCACATCTTTTATAATTACTGTCACTTTCTCGGTTATCATAAGAGCGCGTTATCTTATTTCACAAACTATCTAAATGGCGAAATTTGATATCAAGAAATATATCCTCTCGATGTTTCCGAGAGCAAATTAAATTAACAAGGAAAGAAGTAAAAGATACTCAGCGTGCGACCATCAGTATGAGATAACGTGCCTGGTGACGATATGGTTTTGCATGGTCACAGCAAACGCAACATCCAATTCGGTTGGGAAGAGGGTGCATTGCTGAATTTTCTAGGTGGGAGGTCCCCCTGTTTTGAGGGTTGCGTCGTGGAAGTAATTTCTATATATCAAGAGGTCGCCGATGGTTTCCCTAGACCGACGGCGGAGAAGTCGCAAATCGTTTACGGAAATCTGATAGGCTTTCGCACCTATCTGCGGAGAACTTGGTGGCACTTGTAAATTTCGACGGTGTCACGTTTTGCGAGATTTTCCTATTTAACGAGTCTCTCTCTACTGCTTGCGATAAGAGATAACTAACTGGATTTTGCTTGTGTGTGACAACTCCAATTCGTGTGGCTTATGGGCCAACTGTTTTGGCTAAAATAGGACCTCCAAGTCTGTCTGTGTTTGCGCAGTTTAGATCTGATAGTCTGAGTTAAGAGAAATATGTTTTTCCTGTTCCGAAGCATTAGCTTTCGTTTCTAAATAAGTTTTCTGTCTTATAAAATTTACTATATGTTGCTGTGCAGATCTAAAGGTAAACTAGATCGAGAAAACTGAGTTCCAAATATATACGTATCTGTGTTTGTACAGTTTAGACATGTTTTCACTAGAGCATTGTGTTTTTCCTATTTTGTAGTCATGTATAAGCAAAGCTATATGGATTTTTATAAGAAGAGTGGCGTTCTCTATTGTTTATGTGTGAACTAGATTGAGAAAACTAGACTAGGACATCCAGGTTTGTAGTGACGGGTTAAGATAAGATCACTTAGCTTAAGAGATATTCCACTCACCCCTCTATTACAGTGGATAGGCTTTCGTTGTTAAATAATTTGACAGCTGAAATCCTTTTTTGTTTGGATAAGAAATTAATAACACCGGCATACACAAAAGAAAAGTCGTTTGTACATCGGACGCCACCTATCTACTGGCATGTATTTCGACCCGCTGAATGCGAATTTTAAGTCAGTTTAAGCCGCCCCCCTCGAGTATCGAGTAAATTGAAAAAATAGCGTAAATTGGACAAATGGTAATTTAAAAAAATTATGAATCTAAACCAAGCATAATTATTTCGATCCGTTGAATACAAATTTAAAGTGTATTTAGATTATAAACCGTTCTAAATCTCAAAAAATTAAAAAAAAAAAACTTGAAAAATGTTAACTATAGCAAAAAATCCTCATTGTATTAATGAAAAAAATTTTGTTGACCCAAATCAAAGAGGATTTTTATGTAATTTGATTTGCTTAATCCGAATCTAAAATATATTTGGCTTAGAATCCCTCAAACTCTCGAAAAATCGCAAAAAAAAAAAAAAGAGAAAATAGCAAACGTTAGTTTAAAAAATTGAAAAAAATCAATAAAACATGATTAAATACGTTTCTTGAATATAAGTACAAAATCTGAAAATGTAAAAAATTGTAATATCTCTAAAAAATGATTTATAAACAGAATAAGGAGTGCGATTTTCTCAGATTTTAAACAGTTTAGAATCTGAGACAGTTTAGAATCGATCTCCTTATTTGGTCAACAAAATTTTTTTCATTAATACAATGACGATTTTTTGCTATTTTTAACATTTTTCAAGTTTTATTTTTTAGAACGGTTTATAATCTAAATACACTTTAAATTTGTATTCAGCGGATCGAAATACATAAGAATTATGTTTGGTTTAGAATCATAAATTTTTTTAATTACCATTTATCCAATTTACGCTATTTTTTTCAATTTACTCGATACTCGAGGGTGTACGGCTTAAACTGACTTAAAACTCGGATTCAGCGGGTCGAAATACATGCCGGTAGATAGGTGGCGTCCGATGTACAAACAACTTTTTTTGTGTGTGTGTGTGCCGTTGTAATAAAAGGAGATGCGCACAAGTGTAGTTCGTATGGATTATGGACAAATTACATTTGCAAACTATGATATTTTTTTATGTTTGTGTTTATAAAGTTTAGATCAAACTATTTATTTGATTTAGAAATATGCAAATTATTTTCTTTTTCTTTCTTTCTTTCTTTTCTTTTTTTTTTTTTTTTCCCCTAACGATTTTAGACTTTGTATTACAGAAAATCCCTAAAAACAGAACGACTTTTCTCTGGAACAGTTGCAGCTCTCAGCTAACGGCTAAAGTGATTTTTTTTTTAATTTTTTTTCAACGGGCGGGCACTTGCCAATTAGGTATTGTCCACTACAACTGTCCAAAGCTATTGTGGCTATTTTACAATGGGGAAACCCAGTAGGTGGTCAGGGTTACACCCTAGGAAGAGACGGACAAGTTAACATCCATGCCCAAGCCGGAATTCGAATCCTGACCCAAGGCGTGCACCATCTGAGCGGCGGCCAAAGTGAATTGAAAACTTGGACCTCTAAGCCCATTTGTGTATGTAAAATTGAAATCTGTTACCTAATTCAGAAAACGGTTTCCCCCCCCCCCACCTTCAAGTTATAGACTTTTATCAAAAATATTTTTATTTCATCCAGTCAAATTTATTTTTCAGTATGAAAGTCATTACAATTAAACGTCAATACACCCATCTATGGTTCTTAGAAAAGTTTATATAACTTAAAATATTTCAATTTTATTTCATTTAAAATTCGTCTGTAAAACAACTAAATATTTCAGTTCCAACTTTCGATAACTTACATTACATAAATTTCGACTCTGCGTCGAGTAAACACGTTTTGTTGTTGCATGTTAGTATCCATATAAAAACATGTAATTCATAAAGAAGGGTGAGTGCACAGGTAAAAAACGCCAAAGAAAGTAATCCCGATCACTATTTAGGATCGTTGGTAAATCATTCAATTTATCACTGTCATTATTTTCATCTGACTGCCTAACTAAACTAATCTACTCATGAAAAAGTTCAAAAATATTTCAAAATTTTAATTCACGTGCTTTATGTATATATATATATATATATATATATAAATTTTATTTTCATTTTCCTTTAAAAACCTGTTGTTTACTTTCAAAGATATTATTGTAGTAAGCGTATAAATTACAGTGTTGTAGTGCTAAAATTTTTTTTACCGAAACGCCTGACTTCACGTGGAGGGGGGGGGGGGACAAATTTATAACAACTAATAATAAACCCCCGATTTTTTATGTCAGTAATCAATATATAAGAGACTATGGATAATTTCGAAAAAAATCTTTATTGGCCCAAATAGAGTGTACAGTTAAGTAAAATTTTTAGTCTAAAGCGATATATAAAATTTTTTGGTATAGGATAATCCTTTTTAAAAAGTTCATTTTACCTATCCGAGGTGTATAGTAAAGCAGAATGTTACCCTATAACTATCCTTGGGGAGGCTGAAGCTTCTTAGTCCCTACCCTGGTTCCCTCCACTGACTGGTCAAGTGGGTTGTCACAAATTTCATTGCCTGCAATGGTACCACCGCGTTTAACATCTGTGTTCATTTTGTTATCAACATTGATTCTGAGAGTCTCATGGTTCTATGTATTATATTACTTGAATCCATGATGGTGATGTTTATTTTCTTCAGAACAGAAAATGCTGGGGATTGAATTTCTAATCGACTAGACCATGTTATCAGTTCATTGGGATAATTTCAACTATAAAGGTATTCATAGAATTAGGACAGGAATATTGCTAGTGTGAGCAGGCTATATAAGAATTTCTCTTTCTTTTTAAGATTCGCCACAACAAAATAATAATCTTATCTTATTTGGGTTCCGGAACGCCGTTCCGGTTCACAAAAAAGTACCGGAACGTCGTTCCGGTGCTTTCCGGCCCCACTACACCCCTGACAAATTATAAATAAAATTCGTCAAATTAATCAGCTATCCAAAAACGTATTAATGTCCATCTAATGACAGATAGTTCATAGAAAAATGTGAGTTTTACTTAGCGCAGGTAACGTTCATTGTTTAGAATCGTTGGATAGCCGATAAATTTATCACTTTTTTGCGTGCTTAAAATCTTAGCCACATCAGATTGTGAATCTCAAACGGCTGTGTGATGAGTCGTTTTCTTAGTTTCGACTCTGCATCGCGTTAACACGTTTTGTTGTTATCTGGCCAATCAAAAAAAAACATGCTTTGGTAACGCTGAGTCGAAACAAACACCATGACACGAACGACACGCACCAGTTTGAAGCTCAGAGTCTGACGTGGCTCGATTAAGATTTTAAGCCGTGAAACCAGAGACCAGTTGATCGGTTGACTGGCGATCCTAAATGGTGAACGAAAAGCTGCATCCTCTCGTGTTTTTTACCTCCCATAAATAAAACTCACACTTCTTTACGAATTAAATGTCTTTAGATGGGCATTAATATCTTTTTGGACAGCTGATTATTGGGACAAACTTTATTTGTAATTTGTACGCTTACTACAATAGTATCTTTTGAGATAAACAGCATTTTTTTTAAGTAAAAATGAAAATTTAAAATTTAAAAAGTACTTGTAAAGTGCGTAAATTCAATTTTGAAATAATTTTGTACTTTTTCAAGATTACGTTACCTTAGTTAGAGTGTCAGCTATGAAAATAGATTAAAGCTTGTGATAGCTTGATCGGTTGATTAAAGATCCGAGACAATGAACGGGGGTGCATCCTTTCGCGTTTTTTTTTTTTACCTACGCTAAGTAAAACTCACCCTTCTTCATGAACAATTAATGTCTTCAAACGGACATTAATATATTTTTGGATTGTTGATTAATGGGACAAATTTTACTTGTTATTTGTACGCTTGCTGCAATAATTTTTGAGATAAATAACTTTTTTTGAAAGGAATCATGTGAATTAAAAATTAAAAAAGGCATGTAATTGTTTATGAATTTAAATTTTGAAGTAGTTTTGTTCTTCTTAAGAGTATGTCAACTTAATTAGAGTATCAGCTACGAAAATAAGTTAAAATGAAACTCATCTTCTAATTAGTAGATTTTTTAAAATTAGCGCTTGGATGTCAAATTTTGGGTCATCCGAGAAAAAAGTTTAAGAATCAAACTTCTCAAAAGCTATCGATTTTTGGTTATACATGTGGGGGTTAAAATTGTAGCACATTAGCTCCCCTGTCACGTCTTACCAGGAATACGTCCAGTTACTAGTAATTCAGAGCAGTGTACAAGCGAAAATTATACTGGTGAGAATGCTACCAGATTTGCAGGAAATCTTAATATGGGAGAGAAAGTTGCGTGGAAAAAATTTAGTTCAAAATGTTACCACTAGATGGCCTTTCATAATGGTTTGGAACGAATAAAACAGACAAAAGAATCGTCCTCAAGCGGAGAAAACAGATGTTGTGAAGCAGATGTTTTATACATCTGAGTAGTGGGAGAATTTATATTTCAGCAATTAGAATATTGTAAAGCGCCAACTGGAGGTGCTTTTTTGAACTACTTTTTTTTCGACGCAAATCTTTCTCCCCTGGTCTTATTAAGGCTTAATACAAATTTGGTAGCATTTCAGTAGATTACCTAGGGAAACTTGAACTATGAATTCATACTCTACTATGAATTGATGCTCTATATTACATTCTATGACACCCAGTACATGTATCATTATTGTTATGCTTGTTATTGTTATCATTATTTAGGGACTATTGAAAGTTCTCACCTTTTTACTCGGGGGATAATGAAATATTTTTTTAATTTTTATTTTTATCTTTTTTTCAACTGAAGAAGGGTGTTCTTTTTGAACCACCCGAAATGATCGTTTTGTCGATAAGTAGCCATTTTATGCGTGATACTTTATACTTTTTAATCTTTATCATTTTTATCTCTAAGATTCGTTTTCCCCCCCCTTTTTCCGTACTGTGCACTTGATAGATGCTCCTCAACGCCAATCAAAAATTAAAGCTACTTTTTGTTCTTGGTTTTCTTTTGCGAGAGGGGGAGGGATTCTGCACGTAAAATTAAATTAATATTCAACAGCAGCAATATTAACACTTAGCTCAATACTAGATAATGAAGTTTTATTATCGCATTTTTACTATCGGGAAGGAAAATAAGGCATAAAAAAATCATGGTGCTTTTATCTGTTGTTGTTTTCTTATCACCTGCCTTTCTTCCTGATCGTTCGGGAATTCGGCGAGGCGCTCACATCTTAGAAGCTTGAGTACGCCTTCCTACGATGAAAGCATGGTCATAAAATCGACTTTCGCCTCGATTCTGACATACCTGTACAATTCCTTCCGGTACTGCGTGGATACTGTCGTGTACATCGTAACCATAAGTATGTCACGTTCTTTTGTTCTTGTAAATACTGTTTTGCGAGCGAGTATTTTACAAACATGGTCGTAAAATCGACTGAGATCAGAGGCGTACCGTAAGCCCTTGCAATGTGTGTGGGGGGGGGGGGGAGGGGGGAGAGTTCGGAAGCTTAAGGAGGCCGTCAAAGGTTCACTGTTGCATTTTAAAATATGAAATGCTTAATTTTATGAATCCCCTGGGACCTACGAAGACTCCTAGAAACTTTCATCTTTTATTTAATTTAACTTAAAGTCCAATTATTATGGGGGTATTTTTCTAGATTCTCTGTTGTTGTTGTTGTTGTTGTTGCTAATGCCCTCTGGCAACCGCGGAGCGGTTCTAGATCCCTGTATATGAAGGCGATGAGCGGATTCCATTTTAATAGCCCAAGGCGGGGCCCGATTATGACCTACAGGGGCCCCGGGCATTGATAGATTCGGGGGCCCCCATCTATGAAATTTGTTTTATTTTTCATAAAATTTTGATATAAAAAAAGAATATTTCAGAACAACATTTGAAATTGGGACCCTTTCGAGTCGAGGGCCCTGGGAAAATTTCCCAATTTGCCCATGCGATAATAAGGCCCTGGCCCAAGAGGGAGGAAGACCGACTTAGCTCAGGGTCCCCTAATTTTGAACCATTTCCAGTAAGGGACCAACCATCTGAAATCGGCTCCCCCAGAGGTAGCGTTAAACTTGGAGAACATTGGAGCCACGACGGATTTTACGTGCACCAGCTCCCATTAGCGCACGCGATCCCACAGTAGCGCAGCCGCGAGAGGAGTCTGGAATCTCTTTACCCTTTTGTTTCTTTGGCAATTGCGCAGTAGCCTTTCTGCGATAAATTATACAATTGCTACTTTTTTGTTGTTTTTGTAATTTTATAATTTCTCTTGTACCAATATGCTGCAATACGTTCCTTCGGAAGTATTGTATAGCCAACCACGCGTGACAGAGGACGTATGCGGAACGGCGGTGTCACCCAACAGAGGACACCTCTCGACCGCACTTTTGCAGTACTTCATATGCCCATCAGCCAGCACATTTTAGTTGAAATGATTGGCTGTCATCACCACTATCTTCTCTTCTTCCTCTTGGTATAAAAACTCAGGATTCCAAAAAGACTGTGTCTATTTACGATTCAATTGCTAAGTAAAGGTTACGCGAATTTGTGCATCATGTAAATAACTATGTTAACAAAGATTAAAAATATTTCAAGCATATAGGTGTCCCTCGGTGGCCCAGTCAGTTTAAACTCCCATTAGAACACTCTGAAAGTGAACCAGCACTGAACTTACTCAGCACTTGGGAGGATAAAACTTCTCTTGTCTGGACTGCTGTAGGACTTCGCTAAAGAAAACTGGCGTACGTAAAATCTTCCGTGGCTTCAATGTCCCCCCGTGTTGAAACGATACCTCTAGATGCGCTATTCCAGGTTCTGGTCTCTCACCTGAAATTGATCCAAAATTAGCAGACCCCGAGCTAAGTTCGTCTTCCTCCCATTTCTGCAACTAGAAGTATATACCTAAATAAACTAACGGTTAGGAGTGAGAGGAAGATTTTGACGGTCGCATTACACCCCACTCCATCTGCGTTCCACCATGGCCGAGTTGAGAAGTCGCTGAAGAGGGTGGATGGCTGACGTGTGAAGGTCCGGCGTTTGGGCCTGCCGGGCTTTCGGCTTAATGGTCTGGAGTTTTGGACGGTTTTCTTCAGACGTAACGTGAATACGCGTTAGAACCCTTTAAAAGTAGACCGACCAAGGCACCCAAGGTAGTTTGTAGGGATGCACCGAATATTCGGTTGGTATTCGGTACACTGCCTATTCGGCAGACAAACCGAATATTCGGTTCGGCCGAATACTTAAATATTCGGCAACCGAATAGTATACAAATTTAAGTATTCACCTATCGGTAAACAAATACATACTTTTTATATCATGAAAGAAAGATATAGCATAGTACCATAGTACTAAATTGATTCAAGTTGTTACTTACAAATATCACATGTGAATAAGCATTAGAAACCCTTTGAAAGTCCTTCTAACAAGGGACCCCCATCCTTGGCAGACAGCCTAACATAGCGTTCCACAATCACACAAAAAAAAACTAATATCACAATGAAATTAGTTTTAATGTAAGAGAAAACATTCAGATGTTAATTTGAATTTTGTTGCTTTTCAGTGTTTCTAAAATCTTATGACACATTACATTAACCTTGCTATTACTAACTGATTTAAATATGACGAGGAAAAAAAAACTCATAACATTAAGTGTTCATAAATATGTAAAGTCAATTAACTGCTAATTTTTTAATAAAATATGCAGGTAAAAAAATTGCCAGCATTCCACTAGTATTTAAAAAAAGTTATTAATAATATATAAAGGAAACACACTTGGATATTAAATTTTGCAGCATTTTAATTTTTGAAGTTTTACACCATATGAAATATTGCTTAAGAAAAAACTAATTAAATTAATCATTGCAATCAAAGTTTAATAACAGTTTAATAAATTTTAACCAAGAATTCGGTATTCGGTTAGAATTTTAACCGAATATTCGGTATTCGTTATTCGGCAAAATATGGTATTCGGTGCATCCCTAGTAGTTTGTTTGACTGATTTGTTTTCTCACTATACGATTATTTGAAAACTTACTTTTAATTATAATTCAGATTTTCCAAAGACTAGATAATCACCTGATAACAATATAATCATCATCTACAACTAATAATATACAATGGTACAACCTAAATTATTTTTTTAAAAATAAAAATCTTTGATTTACGTCAAATTATGAGTTTTGTGCAATGGAACTTTTTTCTAAAACCAGATAAAATCTTGCGTAAGAGGATGGAGTGGGAGTCCGAGAAATCTTACATGCTCTTGCATGGAGGGGGGGTGGGTAGAGGGGGTCAAAAATGGCAAAAATCGTCCTCACGTAATTAATGAATAGCCCCTAATGAATGAATTTATTTATATTGTTGAAAGAATGGTTTGGTGTATTAAGGCAAGGCTATTAGAGTACTATCTGCCTAAGGAGGAGTGCCTTGGGCAGAGCACTCTGTAAGGGGTTCTGACGCGTATTCACGTTACACCTGGTGAAAACCACCCCAAACTCCAGACTGTTAATTCGATGGCCGCGCAACAGGCCCAAACCCTCGACCTTGAGACGTTAGCCATTTACTATGGTCAGTGTCTTTAGCGTATATTATTGAAATATCAATTATAGGATTTTGAAGGACTTCAGATTTTATTGTCTAAAACCTTGATACTTTTTGTATACATGTAATAAAAGAGAGTCAGCATTGGAACTAGAACAAGAAGATGTAAAGAGAATTTCAGCTGGGAGTTAATGAGATTCTGAACCGTCCAAACCTCCATGTTCGGAAAATTCGTCCATGAGTTTTCAGATTTTTTTTTTTTTTTTTTTTTTTTTTCAAATACATGAGAACTTCCACTAACTGGCTCATCTCTCTTTTTCCTTCTAGCGACCAGTTTCTGTCTCATGATGCTGAATGATGCTCTAAGCATCTTAGTGCTGTTCGAAGAGATAGTTATCATCTGCCTCATTCTTCCATGGATTCCAGCTAAGAAGTAAGACTGAAGTCACCTTCTAGAGTGGTAGGAGCCAGGGAAACGCGCATAAATCTCAATAACTGTGAAAGCTCTTATCCCTTTCATTTCTATGTCAGCTAACCTAAAAAATTAGAAAGATTTTCAGCTCATACGAAAGTGGTTCAAAAAATAAGGTAACGAGTCCTTTAATCAAAAAAGTTTATTCAAGAAATAGCTTCCATGGGCATCTCAAAGCGTTTGTTCCATTTGTATAACAATCTGTCGAAACCAGAGTTGAAGAAATCAAGGCCCTGATCGCTGAGGCACTGAAATGCGGCCTCAGTTTTGAAATGCCGTCCTACCAAGTACTTCCTAATCGGGTACGAAATTACTGGGTATGAGATTCGAGCCGTAGGGAGGATGTTCCAGTACATTCCTTCGGAAGCACTGTAACCAACCACGGTTAACCAAGGATGTATGAGGGCGGGCGTTGTCATGCAACAAGATGACGCCTTTCGAGAGGAGCCCCGGTCTTTTCCGGTATTACACTTCGCACTTCAGTAGCTGACTATAAATCTGCCAACGCTTCTATATTTTCTATCTCAAATTTCGGAGCTTCACGGCACGCCTACTGTCCAAATGTACAGTGCCATTTGATTACCGTGATCGTCTGGGGTACCTTGAGATGAGATTTGACCCGTGAGAGCTCTTGTTACCTTACTTTTTGGAACACCTACTCACGCCCATATTCACCGTATATCTCGACCGCCGGTTTGCAGCAAACCGGGGGTCGAGGTAGACGGCGAATATGGACGACAGCGTTTCTGAGCCGAGCTAACTGTCAAATTTATGCAGTCGAAGGAAGATATAACTTTTCGAACTGTCTCTCCAAGCCAAAATTAGATTCACACTTTTAGGTTTGTTTGTGTACTCGTACGCATATGTTGGAACCAGAGCCACATTATTGCACGAACAAATCCGGACTTTGTGCCGGAGCCTTCCTAAGATATAGGTTAAATTCTGTGTTCATTTCTGTCAAAATTTTCTACTGAGTATTTTCAGATAAGCAGTAAGATGAAAATTGTTTTTAAAAAGTAAACTCACTACATTTTTTGACAAAGGGCAATGAAACTTCCATTAGTCGACTGCAATATTTTTTAGGCCTATTATTGAAGTTCTCGCCAGTCACGTATCTTGAAAACTGTGGAAGATTTGTCTGGCGGAATTTTAAATTCTGATCTTATTCACGTTCATCCCTAGTTTATTTACCATGACAGTATAAAATCAAAAAGTGAACATTCCATCTATTAAAATTAAGACTAAAATTGGGAACTCCAAATTTATCCGAAATCATTAAGTGGTGTATGCATAACATTATGTAACTTTGCTATTTCATCCTGTTTTGCTGTATTTCCTACTATTTGCCGTTGATTCACGCACGAATAGAAAGTACTCGAAATAGGAATTGGAGTTTTATTTTTTTAATTATAATTAAATTTATTTTTATTTAATAAATAAGCGATATGGAATCACCATCTGAGAAAATGTTTTGAAAAGTAGTGAAAAAAGGTTTTTATCTTGGTTGTTCTTTTCTTTTCTTCATTTTTTTTTCTTCCAGGACATTAGTTATTATCAACTGAGTTTTCGATTCTATTTTATTTTTCTCCTGTTAGTCCTGCGGATTTTGTCATTGTATTTGTTTTGTATTCAATTCCGACAAAGCGATGTTAAATACATCAACTGAAATTATATAATAATCTCTTCAAAACATAATAAGCCGGAAATGAGAAATGAAAGTCGAAGGTTTTTGCTTGGCATATGCAATTTGCCACAATCAGCCAACAACTTGAATTTAATACTTTTTGTTTGATTATTAAAAATAAAGTTTCGCATTTTAAAATATATTATGAGAGGTTTGTTTATGTCACTAAAGCATAGTTGCTATGTCTAAATATTCTAATGTCCAGTAGGATATGGTGGGGGTTAAATGGGTATAAAAACAGGCATATTTGTACTCATGGGCTGTTTTTAGTTATTTACAATGTTAAACTATTTTAAATTAAAAAATCAACTGTTATTGTTACTTTATTTAATGTATTTATCCCCTTTATTCCTGGAAAATATATATCTATATGTATGTGTGTGGGTGTGTGTAGCTATATTAGCTTTAATTGTAAAAGTATTGAACTTTTGAAGAGTTGTTGTTGTTTTTTTCTAATGAAAGTTGGGCAAAATGGGAAATAGATTATAAAAAATGCCAAAAAGTTAATAAGCTTTATCAATATTTGGGAAACACAAGAAAAGAACAAGGATCTGAATAAGCAGAAAAAAGCTATGTTATGTTTCCAAATACAATCAATACTCTTTTTAAAGAATATAGATATTTCCAAATAATGTCAGAAATATATATTAAAAACCTGCATAATTAAAAAAATTTAGTTATATTTTTGATTAAAAAGAAATACCTATCCATTTTATCCCACTATCCATATTGCTTCACCATACCATGTTTCAATTGCATGTCCAAGTGTGCATAATGCATGTTAATATTCCAAAAGGATAGGTGGCATAGTTGCTTTCCTCAGAAGATGGGGTTTTCCAAAGAAGCTAACTCTTGCTCTGTACGTCTTCATGCTATTCCTGTTTATTTCGTTGAATGTTCTAGGTAAGATTCATTGATTTCGCATTTCAGTGTTGAAAAAAAAAATTAAAATATAGACACTGCGATTATACAATAGGGTGTATCGAAAATCCTTTTTTTTTCGAAATTCAAAAAAACCTAGTTTCCAAAAGGTGCCATTTGGTTAGTATATTAACTGTACAAATTTTTTTTGAAAACGGATAAAATCTTTTCAGGCCACAAAAGGCCTCAACTTTCGAATTTTTAGCAAAAAATGCCTTTTTCCCATAAAATAACAAAAAATGTTAATAAAAAAAGTAAGTAACCATTGTATTACATGAAATACAACATAAAGTATATATTAAGTATGTTGGGTATAGTTATTACTATCTGTTGCCATCAAATATTTAAATGTTTCAAAGTTTCTTAAAAAACTCCAGAACTTAGGAAATTCCATTATTGTTATATATTCTGAAACAGCTCATGTTAATTACTTTTTTGTTGCTGTGAGATAAAGTTTTATTACCACCACTTAATATAATTAACATTTCTCGTTTATTAGACGCTGAAGAACAATCGTTCTAAATTTAATTATAAGCTTTGGTATAAGTTCGGTATCAATACTAAAAAAAGTGCCGCTCCAAAAACACGTGCGACTACATCACTAGCTTTCTAGCACTTGATTTACAGTTATGTTATGTTTACAAAATCTTTACCTGACTATCACAGAAAGATACAAATGGGGATTTTGTGGATGGAAAGTGAGGTGGGACAGGGGGGTCAAATCAGAGAAAGGTCATTGGTACGATGCGAAATGTTGTGCCTTGGTTCTACAGTTCCAACAGAAGTTTTCAAAGAGAAAGTCGTGTGTTACTACTTGGGATAATTTTATTGTAAGCTCGAAAATTCTGGGTCTACGGCGATGTGATAAGATGTTATTTGAAGACTCAAGAAGATTTGACAGTAGGCAAGAAAGGGCCATTTTTTTCTGTAAAGGATAAAGTAGCTTTAAGTAGCTTTAAAGTTGATGAAAGTAAGCTTTCAAGTTGATGAAAATATGGGAAAAAGCATCAGTTCCAAATATATCTTTTAATCGCATATTTCTTAAGTTGCTAGATTATCATAGCAAATATAGGAAAATAGCTAAGTTGTTGTCGTCAGGTAGAGTCTCGAGAAAAGCAAAATTAAAAATAGATTCTTTCAAATGCAAATCCAAAAAGACACTTTTTGATTTATCAAGTTGTAAATGTAAAAGTTTCTCTGAATGCGTTTGCGTAAAGTCCAGGAATGTTCCAAAATCGGAGCAAACTTTTCTTTTAGACCAAAGATTAGAGAGGAAGATATATATTGAAGGGATTGACCATAAAATAACGCAAGAGGAAAAAAAGGAAAGCGGAAAGAAATGAGAAAAAATGAAGATCCAAACATCTAATGTAGTTGCAATAGGTTGCGATGGAACTAAAGTGAATACAGATATCCGGATCAAAATCCGGAGTAATAGCATACCTAGAATATTATTTCGGAAAACCATTGCATTGGTTTATATGTCTTTTGCATTTTAACGAGCTACCTTTTCGACACTTATTCAAATTTTTAGATGGACCCTCATCAGGACCTAGTGATTTTTCTGGAATTATTGGTAAACAGCTGAGCAATTGTGAGAGCTTGCCAATAGTTAATTTTAAATCAGTGCATTATGAAATAGAAAAAATAGATTACAAGTAGCTGGGAGCAGAAATACTTACATGGCATTTGTAAAGCTATGAATTCCGGTACATGCTCTGAAAGCCTATAGAGAAAAAGAATCCTGAGGCTATCTCTCATTCTCGTTGGTTAACAACAGCAAACAGAATTTTAAGGCTTTATGTAGGAAGCGAAAATCCACCAGAAAACTTGTTAGCCATGGTAGAATATACAATGAAAGTTTATGCTTTTAGCATAAACTTTCATTGTCAAGGTTGAGCACTTGTTGAGCATAAACTTTTGGTTGAGCATAAACTTTTTTTCAAGGTTGAGCTTTTATAGTGAACCACATTTTATGTGGTTCACTATAAAAGCTCAACCTTCGTGAGTTTGTGGGGCTCACGATTAATGGAAGTTCATTAATTTGTCAAGAAACTTTGACAGTAAAGAAGTTATAGATCCCGTGATTCAGAGAAATGTATATTTTGCTCACACAGAAAGTCTTATCGCGATGTTAAATGATGAAAGAAAAAAGTAAGATCTTTAACAATAACACGAATTCTAGGATTAATCGGAGGATTAAATCAAAGGATCAAATCGGAGGATCAATCGGAGGATTAATCTTAGGATTAATCGTCCTTCCGTATTCCAAAATTAAATTTCAACTCCAAAGATTACATAGATTTAATTCATTGGAAAAATACTGAAATTTATGAACCACCATCAGTAGCTCAAATTAAAAAAGAAGACTTAATGAACCTAAAGGTATCAGAAAAATTGCCTGTAATGATGGAATTACCTTGTCACACGCAAGCAATTGAAAGACTTATCAAACTAGGCAGTGAAGCTTCTATTAAAGTAGTTGGAGAAAAAAAAACAGAGAAGGATTATTCAAGCAACGCTCAGCTCAAGGAAAGAAATTCCTAAGTTTGAAACAAAAAGCCAATATAAGGCATAAAATGCCTAAATGTGTATAAAAACTGCTTGTATGGTAGGGTGGATGGGAAGGGCAGGGTGGAACTCGAAGTACAGCCAGTCCCACGTGGTGAGTTCTGGGTTGTTCCTTATTTTATTATAGAAACATGCGAAGAGCTGTACAGGAAGATTATTTTTTATTCATCTAATAAATAGGAAATGTCAATTACAATAATTGGAGATTATGAAACTGTATATTAACATCAATAAAAAAGTATTTAAGATTGTCCGGGGGAGAATATATAACAATAATTAAATTTTGAAGGTTCTGCTGTCTTTAGAGAAATTTTGAAGGTTCTGCTGTTTTTAGAGAAATTTTCAAACATTCAACTACTTGAGGACAAGAGGCGATAAGAACTGCACAAAACATTCCTAATTTACATTGTATTTTATGTAATACAGTAGTTATTTATTTTTTAAAAATAATATGTTTTGTTATTTCATAGTTAAAAGCCATTTTTTGTCAAAAATTCGACAATTCAAGCCTTTTCTCGCCTGAAAAGATTTTATCCGATTTCAAAAAAATTTTGCACAGTTAATATACTTACCAAATGGCACCTTTTGGAAACTAGGTTTTTTCGAATTTCGGAAAAAAGGGATTTTCGATACACCCTATACCCTATTATACAAGTATTTATTTATTTATGACTATTCTTGTTAAACTGATCCGAATTGACTCTGTTATTTCCTAAACAACGAAGTCACAATTTTTCAGGAATCAATAAAAAAACGTTCAGCACACAAAACTTGATTTTTCAAGGAATTGATTGGGTTTATTAGAGTGGTTGAGCTTCAAAGTGCACAACAGTTTTTATTTATTAACACTGATATGAAAATCCTATTAGTATTCATGAGATAAAATTATGGCATACTTTGACTCTTTAACACAGTCAAATATAGTTTTAAAAAAATAAACTGTATTTCTGCTGTTTTTAAAATGAATGTCTCAATTGTATCCAGCCAATAGGGGAATTTACGTGAGGTATTTTAAAGCAAAACCCCAACCAAGCAAGCATATTAAAAAACATATTAAAGCAAAACATATTATGTAGCAAAAACATATTAAAAAACACGAACTTCAAATTCTTTTTTTAAAAGTCTATTTATTGATGAAATAGTATAAAGTAAACAATTTAATAATACGGTCTGGTGGTGGCCCAGCGTCATAAAAAAAAATACATATTCACTCTACGATCGAAAAGCGGTGGAGAGACTTAAGAAAATAATGCCAACATCTAACTTGACACTGCCGCGAATATAAAGTTGGCAGAGATAACCAACGCTAATTACAGAGCTGCAATAAAAAACAATAAAATTAAAGTAATGAAGACGAGAACGATAATTTTGAAAGTTCGTGCACGATATCAAAATTAAATGTGCCGAAAAATCGGCAACAGAGGGGAATGAAAAATCCATTACAAGTTACAAATTGAGATAATATAATCTATTTTTAGTCCAGAAGGTTCCAGATCGTCTGAGATGAAACCATAGTAAAAAGCCATTGCATGAGGGGAAAGCAAAAACCGAATTTTAAAAGCCAAAGTGTGGAAAAATAACAACAGAAATATATTAATTGTGTTGTGGGATTAAGGGCAATTACCTGCACGAGGGATCTAGACGGGGTGCCCTCCGTGGGGGTCTTAACCTGTATTTACACTAAGTTTCGGAGGAAACCACGGAAAACGATTAGGTCGACGGACGTGCGATGGGACCCGAACCTTCACACTTCGCCCGTCTATCACTTCCAGTGGCATAACCACTGTGTAATGGTGAGGCGAAATATGTTAGAATGGTTGACTTTGAATAGATTAAGAAGCAATCAAATGAGAATTAATATTAAATATGTGATCTATACCGCAAATGCATTTAAGTAAAGTAGCGTCCATAGCAGACAACTGTACTACCCTCTTTCTTTTGCTAACAACGATACCGATCACTTCGTTTGTGTGGTCATTTAAAAAATTTCTTTGGAATGACCATTTATATTGGTTTCTGTCGTGAGAGTTCTTTACGCAAATGAGAAAATTCTCATAGATTTATGTTCTAAGGTTGCTTGGTTGGGGTTTAATGGCGCAAAATCCAGATAGGCTATGCTAGGGATTCAAAATACATATTTCAGTGTTTTATATATTAACTTTAACCGCTCCGTCCGTCTGGAAGGTTACAAGCACGACAACAACTAAATTTTACGAACTAAAATTTATGCTCTTCCTTCTCTATCCACCGTTGCTTACTGGCATGGGTCTTTCAATGGCCCTCTCGCGGGTCAGAGTTTGCACGAGAGCACATGCGCTAGGCTGCAGCACGTGACTTACCTAGATACGTCATTGTATCTAGCAATTTTCGATTACTGCAGTAACAAAAATTTCAGAAACAAACACAAAATAATCACGGAATTATAACAGAAGTATTCACTTCAGAGATTCCTACATAAGATTAATATTATCAAACTTCGTGGAATGAGCGAAATATCACATAGAATTTTTTAAATAATAGCTCTGACACTTTTGTGAAAATACACTGCTGGCCATCGTAAATGCAACACCCTGAAGGAAGCATGCAAATAATATGAAATTTACAACATGCATTAGCTGAGGTGAGATATGCAAATGATTAGAATTTCAGCGCAGACGCACATCAAGCGCGCCTGTGGCGCCACCTCAAAGCGCTATTTAAGGCTTGGAGATTTCGACGGTTTCAAGTACAGCAATTGTGTTTTTCTTGCTTTTTTTTCAAAAAAACGATAAATTATGCCTCGTAGGAAACAACGATCATCTTTTGATCAAGTATCCGAGTTTGACAGAGGAAGGATAGTGGCATACCGAGATTGTGGGTTATCTTTCAGGGAAATCGGTCGTCGTATTGGACGAAACCAAACAACTGTGATGCGGATATGTGATCGTTGGGTGCAGGAGGGTAGGACGGACAGACGTGATCGACCGCATCGACCTCAGTGCACCACGTCACGTGATGACAGGCAGATTGTACGCATGGCAGTGACGGACCGCTCAGTCACATCACGAACCATATCACAGCAGATTCAGTCTGTAACGCATCATCCAGTGTCTGCGCGTACCATTCGACGTCGTTTACAGCAGAATGGTCTGTCCGCAAGACGTCCGTTGCTTTGTCTACCTCTGACGCGGAACCACAGACGTCTCCGCCGCCAATGGTGCGATGAAAGAAGGATGTGGACGACAGAATGGAATGAAATTCTCTTTACTGACGAGTCACGCTTCTGTATGCAACACCACGACGGTCGGATTCGAGTCTGGAGACACCGTGGAGAGAGGATGCTGAACAGCTGCATTATGCACCGTCACACTGGTCCTGCACCGGGTATTATGGTATGGGGCGGTATCGGATATCTCTCTCGCACTCCTCTAGTACGCATTGCCGGTACTTTAACCAGCCAGCGCTACATCTCCGAGGTGTTGGAGCCAGTTGTCCTTTCTTACCTTCAGGGCTTGCCAACAGCCATATTTCAGCAGGATAATGCACGGCCACACGTGGCACGCATTGTCCAAGGGTTCTTCGTCAATCACCAGATTGAATTGCTTCCCTGGCCGGCGCGCTCTCCGGATCTTTCGCCGATAGAAAACATGTGGTCCATGGTTGCTCAACGACTGACCCAGAGTTCATCCCCAGCTGTCACACCAGATCAACTTTGGCAACGTGTGGAAGCTGCTTGGTCTGCTGTACCCCAAGAACACATTCAAAGTCTCTTTGAATCAATGCCGAGGCGTGTGGCAGCTGTGATCTCCAACAACGGCGGCTACTCTGGGTACTGATTTTGGCAGGAACCACGCTTCATAGAATGCTGTAAATTTAATCATTTGTTACTTGGTCAACATGTTATCTACACAATAAATTTTGTTGTGATATCTCTTGTTTTTCTTGGTGTTGCAATTTGGGTGGCCAGCAGTGTAGTATCTCTAACATTTTTGTGAAAATAGTATCTCTGACATTTATATGACAATGTTATTTATTCTCGTAATGTCCTTATATTTCGTGTAGGCTTGGAATTACATTACTTGCAGATCAACGAGAATCTTCTGGCAAACTTTGACGACTTCAAAAATAGTTTATTCTCAGCTTTGAAGCTGTTCGTGTGAGTATTTTACACACAAGTTTTTCACAAATATTCATCTGTAAAAACTACCTGTAAAAATTATCAGTACATCACTATTTCATAAAAAGCATTTTAAAAACATTCCAACGAAGCTAAAAATTGTTTAAGCATGAAATAAAATCTTTCAAAAAATGTGTTAACACCCTGTACATACATGTGCATATCACTGATTTTTTTAAGAACAATAATTAATTATTTTGAATTCTCTCCTCCACTTTTACTTGAGCCTGTGGTGTGAAGTATGGACGTCTATAGATATAGGCAGGAAGGGCGGCCCATGGACCCCCTCTAGGTCAACGGAAAATTATATGTTGCCGTAATAATTTACATACTACAATAACGTAGATGTGGTTCAAAACTAAAATATAATACTTTTTCTGGGGCAGGACTCGTGACTTGACCCTCCCCTTACAAACATTCATATGTATGCCCATAGACAGGGGTCAGCCTGATTGACCATTCCCTAATAACAACCCTGTAATTAGTATTATTATTAACACAATACATTTTTAAAATCCTTATTTTATTTAATGTCATTTTCAAGAATCATTTTCATGAATTTACTTGCCAAAACAATTTATAAGAGATTTTAGTACCCCCCCCCCCCAGTGTAAAAAAACAAAGTTTACTGAATAATTTGACGTAGTTATGTTGCTTAGGAACCATATTATACTACGCATGAAATCCGATAACGCGATAGCCTTTGGGTGTCAAGTGCTTTCTGACTTTCGTTATTGTGAACACGTATATCGGATTTGTGTGCTTGGCTCGTACCTCGCTTATAAATCCTCTTCAGTAGGACAACACAAGGGGGGATGCCCTTCGTGGGGGTCTTTCTAAGGAGTCCTAACCCGCATTTACGCTACGTTTCGGAGAAAACCACGGAAAACTCCGAACGGTTAGGTCGACGGACGCGCGTACTTTCTGACTAAACAACAGTAATAGAAATCCAAAATAACACATTAGATGTATTAGACATTAAATTCCAACAATTGAATTTTCAACAAGTTTTCAATTACAAACAGGCTGTGCCTAAACGTAAGATTCATAATTGATAGATTTTAAAGCAATAATTTTATGGATATCTCTTTTTTTGTCATTATGAGATGTGTGAAAAGACCGTTTTAGCTTACTACCCAGGCCATAGGTTACGAATTTTGGGATATGCTGTCCAATTTAGCACCTGTCTTAGAAAACTCGCTTGCCAAATTTTGTAGTACTACTTTCAGTAGCTTAGGCTAGGCGAAATGCTGACCTACGGAATTACTTTCCCGTCCCGTTAATATAACAGCTCATATCAGCGAGACTGACAGAAATAATTTTCATGCTATTAAAGGCGATAAAGCTGTTAATCATTAAGAAAATCATGAGCTGTAACTAGCCAAAAAGAGTGGGCCATTTCGGCAAAAGCAATAAACAGTTCGGCAAGCAAAAGCAATAAAGAGGCTAAATTTTACGAACTAAAATTTATGCTCTTCCTTCTCTATCCACCGTTGCTTCCTGGCATGGGTCTTTATTGAGTAGTTATTCATTGTCCCCCTCCATATTTCAAGTTATAACCCTTTGAATGATTGATTTTGTGTATATTATATATATATATATATATATAGATAGATAGATAGATAGATAGATAGTAGATAGATAGATATAGTGTAAAATAATGCATGCATTTATTTAGAGTGCTGCATCGGTTTCTTCATCTTCTCTCAAACGAAGCGTCACTGAGGAACACTTGCTACCTGCTGAAGAAAAGGCTGAAAATTGAACAAGTAAGTTCTTATATTGAACAAATTTATTACTAAATACATAAAACTGTGGATTTTGTGTCGTGTCCAAAAGGGACGTGAGGCACAGAGACAAAAATCATTTTGTGGTATGGAGGTAATAAATTTTCCTCGTGGCAATAATCAACAGAGGATATTCCTACCCCAGACTCCACTACATAAAATTTTTAATTCCAAGATTTTTGTTTAAAAATATTTCATTCATTTTCAAATTAAAGGGTACTGCACCCATTTTAACTTACATATTTCCATAAACTTTCATTATTTGAAGATGCCTTCCTTCAATTCAATATCAAAGGCAAGGAAATCCAGCAATAGCTGAATTCCTGATTTATTAGTTTTATTAATTGGAAGCTTTCGAATTGAAAATTTGATTTATTGATTTATTTATTTTGCTAATAATAATTTTAAGAAATAATTTCGTTAGTCAAAAAATGGTGAATGGTCATATCGATGGTGCTGCCATCTGTCCGAATAAAGTGTAACCAATTTTATTGTGCTTGTAGTGCTGCCATCTGTTGCATTCTATATGAGTGAATATTATCAGATTTTTATTTCCTCTTCCCTTGTAATAACCTGTATTATACGTTTTTTCAAAAGCTTAAAATGTCAAAAGATTATTTCAATATGAAATGAAAAAAAAAAAATTCGAAATCACAACCTGAAATAGCCTTTCTTGCACACTAGGATTTCGTTCAACGTATTAATAACTCAGGATATAATAATTTTTAAACACAAAATAGCATGCAAAAATTTGATGAGGCACGACGCATAAAAAAAGAACTGTTCGCTCAGTTATTTATTTATTTATTGTAGATTTTTAAAGTTATATTAGCTGATGACTCAGCAGCTTTCATAGAACAGCTGGTGTAAGGATATTATGTCCTCCCTGAAGACCACGCAATTATTTATTTATTTTCCCACATTCGTAATTTGCATGATTAAAGCGTAAAAGTATTTGGGACTCGTGTTTTCTGGCTATATGTTTTTTCATGTGCTTTAACTCCCTTAAATATGTTTATTGAACTCGAATACGTTCTTGTCGTATGAAATAGAATATTTCATTTTAAAATATGAAAACAGGAAAAGGGGGAAAAAAACTCTCAAACTTAATAGAGCTGTCTTTTTATAAGAACCTCAAAGTTATTTAGCTATATGGGAGACAGCCTTTTGAATTTCCCCCCCCCCCCCCCAACTCTCTTTGTGACAGAGTCAGATTCAATATGTCACTTCCAATATTTTTTACTGAAAAAAAAGTATATTTATTTTTCTTCCTGTCTGGGATAGAACGCTTTTAGACTATTAGCGTTGTCATCTGCTACCAGTAGAAATAATGATAAGCAGTGAAAGTTTTAAACGGGTTTTTTATTTACTTTAGGGAAACTTAAAAATGTGACTTCTTCTTCTTTAATGTTGGGTTTGTATGGTATTGGGCCCCTCTGCTTAGAATTGCGTTTTGTTTGTTTGATTATGGTAACGCTGCGCTAATCTGCCAAGGATGTGGGGTGCCTTGGTAGGAGGACTTTCTAAAGCGTATTCAAGTTACATCTGGAGAAAACCTACCAAAAGTCCAGAACGTTAGATCGACAGCCGCGTGATGGGACCCTAACCCCGTGACCTTCACACTTCGGCCGTCTATCATTTTCAGTGACATAACCACTGTGCCATGGTGCGGCGAAAAGCGTTTTGTTCCATAACCTTAAGCCCAATGCTTCCTAGTTCCAATAAATTGGGTGGCGCACTTTGTTTTTAAAGTCAGACAAGCCTTTTATAGATATAAGATGTAGCCCTTTAGTATTAAAGATTCTTAACCCATTTATGCCTAGCGTCCCTTTTTTGGGACGGCATTTTCGCTATCAGTCAAAAACGTTATTTATTTTTCCTAGCCTTTATTCACGCGTATTGAACCTCAATTCCACAAAATATTTTAATATGGCCAAGTAGGATGTTGACATTTCAATTTTTATACATAATGATTTTAATGAAATCATCCCTTGTCCAAAAAGTTGACATCAGAAATTTATCAATTACTGCTGGTGTTAGCAAAAATCGAAGAAAGTCGCAAAAATATCCAGGCACGAATGGGTTAAAGTAGTAAAACGAATGGAGGCAAAGGCATCACACTCATAAATGATGTGGTGTGCCAATTCTTCGTTCTCGTGACATTTCCTACATTTAGGGTCTTGATGAAAAAATCCCATTGTGTGGAGGTTGTTTCCTGAAACAATAGTGTCCAGTAATGAAGTCTACAATAATTCGTATCTTCAGTCTTGAACACCTAAGAATTTCAGAAGCAGCATTTGCTGATGATCTAACAATCATACTTTAGCTAAGGTGACCAAACGTCCCCATTTTCCGGGGACAGTCCCCATTTTCAGGAAGTTTTTCAAATTGTCCCCAGAATGTAAAAATGGAACTGGGGACAATTTTTAATTATTGCATTGTTTTTCAATTAAATTACTGTTAATTATTGCATTAATTATGAATGTCCCCAGTTTTGTTGTCAGAATCGGGGACATCTCCCCGATTCTGACTACAAAAATCTGGTCACCTTAACTTTAGCATGTTTCAATGTAGAAGAATTACTCCAAGCTTTATTCATCTCCTGTTTTTCCCATTTGAGAAGGGTGCCTTTTATGGTCTTCATATTGATGCCACAAAAAGGCTCCGTACCAACAATATTAGATGACGATCCCTGTTTTGTCAGTTCATCTGCTTTCATTACCTTCATTTCCTTCATGTCCTGCCAAGGACGTACCCAGAGGGTGGTCCAGAGGATCCGGACCCCTCCCTAAATTTCAATTTTTGTTAGCAAAATAATAATGAATAAAGTCTTTTTGTGTAAAATTCTCCCCTTTTCACCGTTTGGACCCCCTCCGAAATTTTTTTCTGGGTACGTCCCTGTGTCCTGCCATCCACCAAACGATTGCCTTTTTGTTGATTGCAAGCTCTGTGAGAAGGTTTCTACATTCCTAAACAATCCTTGATTTTATTTTGTTTTAAACTGTTGCTTTTTTTAGTGTTTTTTATTTACTTTAAAGAAACTTAAAAAGTGACACACTGATGATACTGGAATAAACCGTGAAACTTACAGTGTTTTAAAAACAGTCCTTTTTAAAGTGTTTATTATTTACTTACTTAAAAGGTGACATACTGATGCTGGAATGGGAAAACACGGGAAGGAATTCCTAGGTGGGCTTACTCGGTTGAAACAGAGTTGCTGTAACTGGTCCCGGTTTTTAATGGAGAATGCCATCTCCACCTAATTTTTTCATAAGCACTGTCCTTAAAGGGTTTAAGTCTATAGGCAAGCGATTAAATGATGTAAAATGTATCAACTTTATATAAACGAGTGTAAGTGAAACGATATCGCTATTACAGGAGAGGTTTTTTTTCAACCTTTTTTGAAACAGAGTCATATTCAATATGTCACTTACAATATTTTAAAAGAAAAAAAGAAATAATTTTATTCTTCATTTCTGGAACAGAACGCTTTTAGCGTTGTCATCTGCTAGCAGTCGAAAGAGTGATAAACCGTGAAACTTTTGTTTTAAAAGTGTTTTAAACAGTGTTTTTTAAGTAGTTTTTATTTACTTTAAAGAAACTTAAAAGGTGACATACTGATGCTGAAATGGGAACACACGGGAAGGAAGTCCGAGGTTGGCTTACTCGGTTGAAACATAGTTGCTGTAACTGGTCCCGGTTTTTGATGGCGAATGCCACCTCCACCTAATTTTTCCTTAAGCGCTGTCCTTTAAGGGTTAAAGTCCACGGGCAAACGATTAAACGATACAAGATATATGAATTTTATAAACGAGTGTCTTTGAAACAATGTCCCAATTACCTGATTTCAACCGTGTTAATACTTTCAGTTCTGGAAGTTTTTCGTACCTATGATTTTTTATAAAAATGCTTGAACTATTTATAGTTCGATATTTTTTGAATTGCAAACGTGGAACTGTTACAATTTATAACTACTTAAATGTAATAAGAAGGAACTATTTTAATGTACTAAGAATTAATATTGAATGAGAAGTTATTGGAAAAGGTATGTTTTGAAGTAGAAAGAATATTCCACATGAGAAAGCATCCTTTTTACATAATTTTATATGCTTACCCAGGTGCTGTACAAATATCTGGAAACAGATTTTGTTTGTAAAAAAAACAATTATTTAGTAAAATTTGTTAAAAACAAAACATGTGACTATCGTATACTCGAGCAATAACTCTAATTCTAGGCAGTTTCAGACTTAATTTTGTTAATACTGCAATCAATATATATGCAGTCAAACCTCATTAGTAAGTCATTCTCGGAATCACTTACAAATGACTTCTTAAACAGAGTTTATATTAACTGTAAAATAAAGTTCAGAAATGTTTATATAGAATATATGTCCATAATTAATTTACATTATAAATTGTATAAATTAATGGAATAAGAATTTTTAAATTCATAAAACGGGGGACAAATTTAGGAAATTAAGTAAATACGGTATGTAGGACTCATTAACAGTGCAATCAGTCACATTTAAGCTGTCACTGAATGGAAGTCGAAAAAGAATAATCCTGGAAGAATTTTTTTTTAAATCTTGATAAGGCAAAATCATTGTTAGAAAAAATGGTAACTGTCATGCTCAACGAAAAATAAGTGAGACCTTGAGAACGAAAAGGGGCCTAGTTTGTATTCTCCACTCTTAAAAATGATGTTTTAAGCGGAGTGACTGAAAAAATAGCGATGCAATAAGCGGAGTAGTGTGAAAAGGTTTTAAAAAAAGGTCGGGGCTTGTAAAAGGTAACGTAATATGCGGAATGACGTCTTATTCAGGTGACTTACTAAGGAGGTTTGACTATACAGGGTGTCCAGCCTTAATGTGACCCAATAGCTAATTCCCGAACCATTCGGTTTAGATATGCACTTCCAATTTGAAAAATGTTTTTAAAAAGGTAAAGAATGTTTTTATGTGCTTTTCGAACCAAAAAACCCATTTAGAAAAAAATTACAAAAATTAAATTTTTATACGGTCCCCAGGTCCTATCACTTATATTTAGGAAAAGATGCAGTACACAAAAACAAAGTAAACACAAAAAGTTTCATTTTATTACGATAAAAACTGACCAAGTTATGGAACTTTGAAAATCATACATTTCATCCATTTTCTCGGCCAATTTCAAGAAGCTAGTAAGAGACCGTCTCCAAAGTGAAATTAATTGGAACTCTGCCAGGAAACATTCGCTCTTGCACGTCACTCTTATGTAAATCGTTTTTAAATTTAAAAGTACACACATTACGTTAATATTACAATAACTGAGTACTTAAGAAACAAAATTTATTCTGTGTACGTGTAAAACATAGATAAAATAATATATTTTGGACGAAGAAAACTTTTCAAAAGCAGTTCCAAAAAAATAGACTTATTTGCCTGCGGCTTCAGACTGATTTGCTGCGATACTGATCATGGCGAACGTTAAAAATCTGTTGTGTAGTCGCTTGCAATTGCATACAGTCGTATTCTAATATTACGAATTCTAGTACAGGAGAACGAGATGTATACAAATGAAGAATACTGCGAAATGGTACTGTTGTATGGGCAGTGTAATCGAAATAAGAGAGAGGCGGCAAGACTTTATGCCATTAAATTTCCCAGTCGAAGACATCTATCGTATTGTACAATTGCCCGTGCTGTTCAACGCTTGTATAGAACTGGGAGTTGTCCTAGACGTATTCCCTTGCCTCGTGCCACACCTTCAAGCTTGCGGATACCCGCTGAGGGTGTTCTAGGATATGCCCTGGCTCATCCTGAAAGTAGTGTCCAGGATATTAATTAGCAAGGCTTGTTCCTACTCAAAATCGACGGTGTGGAACATATTACATACGTACGGTGCATTTCCTTATCGTCCAGTCCTGGCGCAGGAGCTAATGTCTGGAGACCAGTTGTATACATCTCGTTCTCCCTTTACTAGAATTCGTAATATTAGAATACGGCTGTATGCAGTTGCAAGCGACTACACAACAGATTTTTAACGTTCGCCATGATCAGTATCGCAGAAAATCAGTCTGAAGCCGCAGGCAAATAAGTCTATTTTTTTGGAACTGCTTTTGAAAAGTTTTCTTCGTCCAAAATATTTTATTTTATCTATGTTTTACACGTACACAGAATAAATTTTGTTTCTTAAGTACTCAATTATTGTAATATTAACGTAATGTATGTACTTTTAAATTTAAAAACGATTTACATAAGAGTGACGTGCAAGAGCGAAAGTTTCCTGGCAGAGTTCCAATTAATTTCACTTTGGAGACGGTCCCTTACTAGCTTCTTGAAATTGGCCGAGAAAATGGATGAAATGTATGATTTTCAAAGTTCCATAACTTGGTCAGTTTTTATCGTAATAAAATGAAACTTTTTGTGTTTACTTTGTTTTTGTGTACTGCATCTTTTCCTAAATATAGCTGATAGGACCTGGGGACCGTATAAAAATTTAATTTTTGTAGTTTTTTTGGTTCGAAAATCACGTAAAAACATTCTTTACCCTTTTTAAAACGTTTTTTAAATTGGAAGTGCATATCTAAACCGAACGGTTCGGGAATTAGCTATTGGGTCACATTAAGGCTGGACACCCTGTATGTGTGTGTGTGTGTGTAGAAAATGACTGGCTGGGGGGGGGAGTTTACACCATTTTATATTGCACTATATATATATATATATATATATAAACTCGGCTGTTCGAGCCTCGTCAGGGGGAGACACCCCCCTGAACCCTCCTAATTTTTTAGTTTCATTATTACCATATTAACACGATATTAATTGATATATATATATATATAAAGGGTGTCCCCAAACTTATGTAAGGTTAGAATTAAAAATAAAATCAATTAATTTAGCGATAGAAACCAAAAAAGGAAAACAGTTTAACAGCTGACAGTTTAGAATTAGTAAAAATGCACCACTATACGAAAGAACAACGCAACATTTCTACCGAAACATTTCAAAAATAATGAAAGTTGGAATCATCATGATTTTGAGATGAATGATGAGAACGATGCTGTGATGTAACACCATTGAGTTTCTTTCTTTGGAGTTATTTGAAGTCAAATATCTATGTGAACCAGACCACATCCACCCGCGCATTGAAGGAGGATGTGCGGAAGACTCAATTCTGGATAGACGAAATTCAGCCACATTTATTCGAAATTGCTCTGGGAAAAAAAGTGCGTATGTGCCAGCAAAACCATGGAAGTCTTGTACGATGGGCTGTTCTGTAAATAGCCATATCCATATACAATGTATTTTATATTTCAGCTAAAGAAAAAAAAAATCCTGTGTTTTCTATTTAATTTAAATCTTGCGCGAATTTTGAGGAAAACCCTTTATATATAAAAGTTTCGCAGATAGCATTTGAAATGACGACAAAAACGCACGTAGTTGGTATTTCTTTAGTTCAGGGAATTGAAAGTTGGACAGCTGGGCTTAGCCTCAAAGTGCTAAAAAAAATCAGTGATCATCCGAGCACATTTGCGAAAGTTAGAACTATCACAGACTGACAGACAATCCGGAGCCATGTAAACACTTTCCATTGGAATACCAAAAAATAAAAGAAGAAGAAGTTTGGTGAAAAGAAAAGTTGCTCCAACTTAACGGAGAGCTATCGATTTCAAAATGCAAACAAATTGCGCGTTCTAACTGGCTCAGTGAGTCTTCAGTGTCGAAGGAACGTCTGAATGGTCTTCTCAACTTAACGCTCTGATAATTGCAAGTGAAAGCGGCTCTTTTTTTCTTTCATTCTTTCTGCGGGATCTTGCTTTCTTTTTCTGTCTGTCTGTCCGAGAATAGACCACTTCTTCACTCTCACACACATTCTCTTTTTGCAGGGCGAGGAACTGGACGATAAAGACCTCGGGGAGAGTTTGGACGAGGACTTGGAGATCAACAACTTGAAAGGAGAACTGGAGAGGACTAAACTGGGTAAGTGTGTATTCTTATTGTCCGAGAATTTTATTCGTTGTTTCGGATGCGCTATTATGAGACAGAATTCTTTATTCCGCAGCTAGATGATTTTGCGTCCCAGCGCTCAATTCCGGTTGTTCTATGTAAAAGGCGTGAACCATTCACAGGCTGGAAGAATACGAGGATAGCAAAAAAAAAAAAAAAAAATACTTACTGTTTTTCAATTCCGTCAACTTTATGTTTCAATATGCTTCATCAGTGGAATATCTTTTTTAGACCAGGGTTTCTCAAATTGTGCTTCGAGGAGCACTCCTAACATGGGCGCCCATACCTATGAGCAGAGAGGGGACATGCTACCCTCCTCCCAGTTCCCATATTACCGCTATGATTTACATATCTGATTAAAGGCCCTTTCAGTGATCCAGAGACATGTCGCGGGTCGCTAGCAGTAGGGTGCCAATAGCGGAACCAATTCTTCAATAGTGTAACCATTTCCTTTAAAAAAGGTGGTGATACTCCGGTATTAAACCAACAAAAGATAATTGGGGACCGTGAATAATATTGCGATTTCGCACATCCCCCCTCTATTGTTCGGTAGAGGACACCCCAAGTGTCGCCGCCAGTCGCAGCTTCCTAACCATGTCAAATTTCCCCGTTCAAATACATTGTAGCCGCGACATGTCTCTGGATCAATGAAGGGGCCTTCAGTGATCCAGAAGACATACACCTTTACTGTTAGTGTTAGTCCACAGGTGCATAGGGTGAAGAAGCATTATTAATTTTTTGGAGTGTTTAAAGTCATTGGTTTGTTTCTAAAGCTGTTCAAAAGTCCTGTGACGACGATCGCTCTTCAGGTGGAACACCCTACAACACCCTACTCCCGTAGGAAATGGCAGTTTAGGGAATTAGAGGGCTTCATCCCATCCTAAATTAAATAAATAAAATAAAAGACGGGATAGACGAGAGAGACGAAAAATATCTCTGTCTCGTCTCACAAATCAGCTGCAAAATTTTTGTCTCGTCACACAAAATTTCTATATGTTAATGATAAAAGCGCCTCTCTCGTCTCTCATTTCAACCAACAGTGAACTCGTGATTTTGCGACCCTTGATTTAGCGACCCTTCCGATTTAACGACCCTCTGATAAAGTCCTGGACGTTTTCCAATACCTTTTACAAACTTTCGATTTAACGACCGTTTGATTTAACGTACTATTTGCAGAGGTCCCGTGAAGGTCGCTAAAACGCGAGTCGACGTATATGTATTTCCGTCTCGTCTTGCCTCGTCTCGCATCCATCCCTGCAAAAGATATTGCGTAAAGGTATAGCATTTCGTTCGACTCTACGCTTTGTTTAGGCCATATGAGATCTTTTAGTATTTTTTTTCCTTTTTAATTTTAAATCTTTTCTTAAAACTTATATTCCCTTCCCAAAAAAGTTTCTGAATTTTATTCATTCTTATTGCTAATTTCTATTAGTTTCCAATTTATTAATTTTTTAGGTACTCATAAATAAGACATTATGCGCAAGTATTTGAAAACGCTTTTAAAGCGGTGTGTTTGAAATCATTTATCTTTCTTTTTTATGAAAGTCGTAAAACCCCGAACAGAAATACTGTGTTAGGGATTTGCTTAAACAAATCTTGCTTACGTTTGAAAATGGAATTTCAGACATGAGTGTGCATTATTAAAGTTACTTATCTGCTCTTTTTTTCTGTTAATTTAAACTTTGTTAGGTTGGTTGAAAATCCTGAAGATTGTATTATAGTTTTTATCTATTTGGGATTTTCGTATCTGGTTATTTTAAAAATATCGCAAAAAATTTTTAAACGAATGTGCTTTCTTTATCACTATGCGCTCACGTTTTCATGTAGGAGCATTTGCAATTATTGAAAATATTATTTATATTTTATTTCATTATTTTCTTTAGATTAAATCCCTGATCGGAAGGATAAATCAGTGTATTTTCGGAATTAAATGCATTAATTTGCGTAATCACGTTCTTTGTTGCGATTATGAGTATAAAAGAAAGGCTGGAAGAATTCTCATCATACTGTGTCCAACTGGCTTTCTATGGCTCTTACCTTACAAAATGTAAATACTGTGACGACTTTGTAAGTACAAAATGTAAATACTGTAAATACTTTGTGCTTGCAAAGCGGTTAGTCCGCAAAAAGTTGAAGAAGTTGCAACTGCTTCAAGCTAGTTGGTCTCAGAATGACGAGAATTAATACTCATAATAGCCATAACGCGATTATGCAAATTAATACATTTTATTCGGTAAACAGCGCCAACATTTCTTTTGGTGGCAACCTTTGTGCTTTATTTTTTCCTTTCTATAAAAATCGAAATCCCATGGTTCACTATCTACGCTTATCAAATTCAGTTATGTGTCGTCCAACATTTTATTCGCTAGAGGACTCTGAACCCCTCGCGTTTTTCACGTTTTATCACGTCAAACCCTGTATGATTAGAATATATGGTGAAGGAAGGGGGGGGAGAGTAGTGGTTACACGGAACTATTTAATTACATTATAACCTCACCTCATAGTCCTCGTTCTGGAAATTAAAAATTAAATAAGTGTAAAATTGTATAATTAGAAAAACAATGAAATTAATTATCCATGAACGTAGATAAAAAGTATGAATGTTATCCTAATTTTTTTAAAGCTAGCTTATGTAAGCGATTGGGTGAAAATGTGCAATAGTTAGTGCTATGAAAATTTTTAAAAAATTAAAAAGAATTAATGATTTGTAAATTTAAAAAAAAAATTCTAAACAATAATGACGAATTGTAAAGAAAAAAAAAATTTCAATGTCTTTGTAAGTTTCAGTATTACTCTGTTAGAAAACTAACTGGATGAACTGAGTGAACGAATTGACAGGTGAACTTTTACCTTTCACTTTTAATGATTTATATTAAGGCAGTAAAAACAGTAGCATCATAAATTGAAAATTATTTGAGATTAATAAATTCTTTCGAGAAATTTATGTCATATGAAAATAAATTTGCAGGTTGTGCGATTCTAAATAGCTCTTCAAGATTATACATTTAACTTTTTTTTTTTTTTTTAAATAAAAAAACTACTTTCTTCTGCTGAAACATAGAGAATTTAAATGAAGTTGAACATTCCACATGATTTTTTTTTCATTTTTAGACATAATCTTTTAATTGTTTTAGTCATGTCAATTGGATTAAAGCACAATGGGGACACATATACAGGGTGTCCCAAAAAGGTGGTTACGGGCTTTAATTATTTACCTATTAGAGATGAGTGGGCAGGTGTAAATTCAAAAAATTTTCAAAATAAAGTCGGAAATAAGACTTTTAAGAAAAAACAAGTTACACTGCCCACTTATCTCTAATAGATAAAGAATAAAAGCCTGTTACCACCTTTTTAAGGCACCCTGTATGTAGTGTTTATAAATATTTCTTACACTTTAAATTAAAAGTGTTTTTTACATTCGTCCATTTTTCAATGGACGAATATAACTAACTAAATGATACCTTAAAACTAACTAAATGATAAGTAATTCTACGTTAATATATTCCGCGGTAGTTTCAATAGAAGAGACTACCTGAACTGTATTTCTTCTTTTCCAAAACTTTTGCCTTTGAGAAAGAATTTCTCCGAAGCCTCCGTTTCACCAATCAGTTAAATAAATGGAGAAAAACCCTAGATGATTTAAGAATCTGATAATCCAGCCGTTCCCTTATTTTTATTAATTATTTTTTCTCTGAAACTAATCTCGAAACTGTTTCAACGAGCTTAAAATTTTGCACTGATATCCCTTAAACCATTGAACCAAACTACACTTATGAGATATTTCGTATTTGTGTCAGCTGCCAAAGGGTAAAAGTGTCTCGTTTTTTGGAATAGACCAAACATTTCAGTGTTATTCTTGTTCTTCTTGTAGTTGTTCGGCAGGAGCCATCATAATCTAAAAATTCATAATATGTTATGATTTTATTATTATGATTGTGCGCGCTCAATTTAATAGCTGCACTTATACAGGGGACGATCCAATCATTCTGAATCATTAAGTCCGGTTGCGACTATGGAATTTTGCTTAGTACGTTTGACGAAGTATTTGAAACACTTAAACAGACATCAATGGTACGAATAAGGAAAGCCACTATCAAAGCGTGCGCAGGAACTTGAGTTTAATAGTTTAGTTATAAAGGAAGTGGAGTTGAAGATTCCTATAGTTTTAATACTATTAATTTGTAAGGGGGGAGGGGAGTCACTTGATTTTCTATCATAGGAAAAAATAAATATGTAAGCATTTTCAGGCTATCTCTTCATAAGCTGTACTACCTGCACTGTAATAAGCGATAATCCAGTATCAATTATGAAGCTATCAGAAAACCTTCTTAACCCTTTGAAGTGCGGTGGTCGTGCCCTGAAACCACCTCATTTCAACGCTTTCCTGCTATCCGGGGGAAAAAATTAAATGGTTCCCTCCATGCCTCACCATGGCCCAGTGGTTATGTCACTGAAAATGGTAGACAGCCGCAGTGTGAAGGTCCCAAGGGGTCCCCCGGGTTCCACGGGTTAAACACTCCCCCCCTTATCAAACATTTTTTAACAAAATGTCCATAAATTTTCAATTTTTAGCATAAATATTACGCATTTTAACACAAAGTTATGTCTAACCCCCCCCCCCTTGAAGGAAGTCTGCATACGCCACTTCAGGCATACCCCATCCTTGGCAGATCACCCCAGCGTAGCGTGCCATAATCACACAAAACATCCCTAGTTCCCAAAGCTGAAAATGTGCAGCCGTTGCCATCGATCCATTTAACTACCAGCAGCATGGCTGTGGATCGAATCGCTCATATGGCGCTACAGAGCTAAGAAAGTTTTCTGACACAGCTGCCTGCGTGCAGGCAGTTGTGTTAAATGGATCGATGGTAACGGCTGCACTTTTTCATCATTAGGCAATCTATTCAGGTGGTCTTCTATATTGATGTGTAAATGCTTGCGCTTCAAATGATTAAAAATGAAATGTCTTTCGAAATGCGTCATACTTCGGAAAAGTTTGCAATGCAATTCCATACCATGTTAAAGAAAAAAAAAAAAAAATCCATAAAGTTTCATCAGACACGGTGTTTTCTTTTATTACAGTGTGTGAATACTTGCACTTCAAAGGATTAAAAATGAAATGTCTTTCGAAATGCGTCATGCTTCGAAAAAGTTTGCAGTGCAATTCCATACCATGTTTAAAAAAAAAAAATTCCATAAAGTTTCATCAGACACAGTGTTTTCTTTTATTACAGTGTGTGAATACTTGCACTTCAAAGGATTAAAAATGAAATGTCTTTCGAAATGTGTCATGCTTCGAAAAAGTTTGCAGTGCAATTCCATACCATGTTTAAAAAGAAAAAAAAGAGCCATAAAGTTTCATCAGACACAGTGTTTTCTTTTATTACAATGTGTGAATACTTCCACTTCAAAGGATTAAAAATGAAATGCCTTTCGAAATGCGTCATACTTCGAAAAAGTTTGCAGTGTAATTCCATACCATGTTAAAAAAAAAAAATTCCATACAGTTTCATCAGACACAGTGTTTTCTTTTTTTACAATGTGTGAATGCTTGCGCTTCAAAGGATTACAAATGAAATGTCTTTCGAAATGAGTCATGCTTCGAAAAAGTTTGCAATGCAATTCCATACCATGTTTAAAAAAAAATTCCATAAAGTTTCATCAGATACAGTGTTTTCTTTTATTACAGTGTGTGTAGTACGGCTTATGAAGGATCATCCTGAAATCCTGATTTCTTTCGGATCCCTGACGCAATACATTTATTTCATTGGCGTTAAAACGTGGTGAAGCTGATTTTCTTTCAAACATTAATTTTTTCTTTCTGCACGTGTGCAATACCGAATATACAAATCTGCTCCATCTTATTCCAAAGTCACGGACAGCCACTGCTTTAAACGGCAGAACTTGTTCTTTTAGGTATGTTCTTTTAAGAAATCTTCCAACGTTTAAACAGCTTATTAAATGTTCCGGTCCACATTCAGCTCCAGAAAATGTAGAATGGCTCTTTAACAGCTATGCACGATTACAAACAGTGAACCCACGAGAATTACGAACTACTCAGGGAAAAAAAAAAAATCTTAAACGTACGAAAATTGGCAATTCTCAAAATAATTATGTTGCGGCCTATTTTTGAAGGCAGTATTTCTGCTTAAATATTTTATCTGAAAGTTTCATAAGACTAGGTAGCTATTAATACAAGTGCAGGATAGCAGGTTAGATATTAATACAAGTGCATTTGTTGAAGAAGCATTATTAATTTCTTTTGACTAGGGGCCAAGACCCCTAGGCTTGCTACGCTCGCTTTTCGTATGAGGCATTCGACCCCTAATAAGGCTTATTCGTAAAAAAGACTTAATTTCAAGACAAAGCCCAAAGATTGGTACAGATAGAATGTTACTGAGATACACGTTGTTTGGTTCTTGCATGTTCATTGGTACATAAAAATTTAAACTTCACACTACAGTGGGCCCCCCATAACACGGTAGATATTTTGTTATAGGAATCCGTGTTGTAGTGGGTCCTGAGCTATACTCCACCTGGAGTGCGAACTCCACGTATAATCGCTGGAAAAATTATTTGCACTCCTCAGGAGCACAATGATATTTAATGTTGCCATTCAAAAGTTATATTAATAAGGAGCTAAAGCATAATAAAATCAGAACATCTGTTTCAGCTGTATTTTTAATTACACTACTGGTCAAAAGTATTGTAAGTTTCAGAAATCTAATCCTTTTCACGATTAAGCCCCCTCTTCCCCGTCAAAATTAAAAATCAATGTAATTGATATTTTTTAATGTCAACATGCTAAATTAAATACTTCAAAGATAGCATTAAGAGCAAAAATAATTATTTAATTTATTGAAAAAAAAGCATAAAAAATATATAGGTTGTTATAGAAATCATAAACCATTTTGGCTCTGCAGAATAAAATTAAATAAAGAATTAATTTCAAGTTATTCTGCAAAAAGAGGATAATAAATAAATGCAATTGAACTAAAGATCCTTTATTATATTGCTGAGCAGCCTTGACGTTGATCACAATAGCCACTCTTTTAGATATGGAATCCACAATGTTTTACAACATTTCCTTCTCTGTTTCATGGTGCCTACTTAAATTATTGGTTCCTGAAGCTCTCATTTTATTTTTTGGTGATTTTCGGATGTATTCTTTCCAATTATACTACCTAAATTCTCAAAAATATTAAATCTGGCAAATTTCCTGTCTATTTTTTCTGGGTTTCCTCTTGAAACGATGGTTAGATTTCTCAAACTTGCAATACTTTTGGCCAGTAGTATATGTAAAACCTATTGGACACCTTGCGTATTTGCTAGGGATCGACCGATAGTATCGGCGCCGATACCTCCTATTTTTATAGGTATATCGGTATCGGTTCTTTCGATTCTAAAGTATCGGTTTCTGTTGCTTTCATCCATTTTCACCGATACTTCGCTTTCAGAAGAAAAACACGCAGACGCACAACACCATTCTAGAATCTTTATTTTGGTAGTGAGATGAGAGGCGTCGTTTCATTGGCACATTTGTTTGCGCGAGTGTTTTCGAACTGTGTTTTTGTTTTTGTTTTTTAAATTCTAACCATCGCTGAATGGATGTCCATATAATATGGACGAAGAATCGTTAAATGAGAGTTTAACAGGACAATCGTCTATTCTTCTAAATTATTTCGATTTGGTGCCCAACACTAAATACGCTATCTGCAAGGATTGCAAAAACAAATGTTGAGAGGTAGGCTATAATTTTACTTCAGTTTTATAAATGTTTATTTTCTCACTGTGTGGACTCGAAAATGAGTCCATTCATATAAATATATATATATATATATATATACGTACACAATTGAATCTACCTATAACGAACTCGCTCAGTTCCAGTTAAAAAATTCGCTATACAGAAAATTTCGTTGTACAGAGATTTTTGCAGTTATTTCAGCAAATATTACAAACTTTTTAGTTAAATCGATGTTTAAAAGTATTAAATTATGACTTTCAATTAAAAATAAATTGATGTTTACTATAAATTTGTTAAATTTACGGTTTCTTACTTTTCATTGTATAAATGAAATGTTCAAAGTAAAGACAATCCACGAATTTAGAGAATAAAATATGTAATGCAGCTGTTCTCAACCTTTTAAGTTCATGCCCCCTAACAAAGGCTAACTTACGGTGGCGCGCCTCCTCACATTTTTCAGCATACATTCAGTGTTTTAATCTTTAACAATGAACATTTAGTCGAATTTTCTACAAAATAATGTTATCGGTAAAGTTTGAATGAAGATTACTTTAGGCGAAAATGGACATATTTTTAGTAAAAATGAGAATAAATAAGATGATTTTTCAAAAGCATGCACCACAACTTGCTCTTTGGTTTTTCTCGCCCCTCCCCTGCAAACGCTCTGCGCCCCCCTTGGGGGTTGCGCTCCACAGGTTGAGAAATGCTGATGTAATGCACTTACGTTTATTTTACTTCAAAATTCCGTTATTTTACATTGTTTTGCATTCTGTGATTTTAAATTTTCATAAAAATATTCACATTTTAAAGTGCGCTGAAAATAGAGGGAGGCACACTTTCTTCCATTTGGAAACCTCTTTTTGAAAGGTTGAAGCATTTCGGTATGATGCTGTTTTGGTCGTGAAGCGTAATCCTGCGGGACTAGTTCCGCAAAAATTTGTGCGGGATCCCCCAGGATCCCGTTCCCGCGGGATCGGGATTGCATTCCCTAGTTTATACGGAGTTTTCAAATGTTCCGCGGGCCGGATCAAAAGCCGTGGCGGGCCACATCCGGTCCGCCGGCCGGCAGTTCCCCACATGTGTGTTAAAGTGTAATATTTCAGCCTTCGAAATACGTTTGAGCAATTTGTTTCTATTTAGCTTATAGAACTTCAGATACAGACACATGGGCGCCCATAGGAATTTTTCTAGAGGGAGACATTAACCTAAAGACGTTAACTTAAATCATGAGACGTTAACCTAAAACTTTACGGGGGGGCAAGTGCCCTACCTTGCACCCCCCTTGTGGGCGCCTATGTACAGACATTTTAATATTAGTCAGCCGGAAATATTTGCAACCGAAAGTAGCATTCTGCTATCGGAAGTGAATCCTATTTCTGCGCATGCAAACGGGGATAGGGTTTGAACCGAATGGCGTTTGTCGGACATACCACTCCCCCCCCCCCCCTTCCACCAAACTATGGGCCGCGACCCATTGTTGAGTCACGGGAGCAATTTCGGTGAGTCGAAAAGGGTGGGGAAAATTAAACTTTAGTATTTTATATATATAGTAAACTATACTATTTTATATAGCCTATATTGGTTATCGTTATGTAGTAGTGGGTCTCGAAAAAAAAATCTAGTTGAAGATTTTTTGAAGAGAAGGACAAAAAAGTTTGGGAACCACTGCTCTAGATCAATATTTTTCTCAGTTTTATTTCGAAATGGCCCCCCTTTCGACGATGGCACCCAGACCTTGCTTATCGTGCCACGCCGCCCCTGCTCAGAGCTTAGAATTAAAACAAATAAAATTTGTTCATATCAATCACACAAAAACATGTTAACAATGATCATAAAAACAAAAACACGGTAGAGCAATTTCATTAAATATGGATACTTTAACTAGCAACCAGTAGCGGACTAACGGGGGAGCGGTCCGCCCCGGGCCCCGACTGATAAGGGCCCCCTGAAACCGTTAGAAATTTTTAAATTCCAGTTTCACTTTTTTTTATAAAAACTTTTTTTTCTTTCTCCCCTCCTTTAATGCGCGGGTACTTGCTCATCAAGCATTCGCCACTACAAAGGCCCGAATTACTGTCCATTTCATCATGGGGACACCAGTGCGCGGACAGCATTACCCCCTATGAAGGGATGGACAAGTTAACATCCATGCAGCGGGATTTCGAACCCAGACCCAAGGCGTGATAGAATGGTTCTTTAATAGCTACACCACCTGGGTGGCTTTAGAAAAATGTTAATGTTCAAGATTATACCGAAATCTCAAGAGACGAAGCCAAATAATCCTGGGGACCAGAATTATTAAGAGATTTGAAGTTCTAGTCTGAAAACTTCTAGTTACTATACATAAATGTGTCAGCTAGGTATGACTGTATAGGGAGCCTCGGCCTAGGGGCCCCTACAAAGGCGCCCATAAAATTGGGGGTCAATGTAGGTCGCTTGCCTTCCCCCCCTCCTAGAGTTTTAGTGCATTGTCTAGGATGTAAACAAAACTACACTAGAAAATCAGAAATGAAATTGTTACAAGTGTGAAATTTGCCCCGCTCTAGAGAATTTATTTGAATCCCCCCCCCTCCCCTAAGTTTTTTCCATAGGCCCAGGGATTATTAAGAGAGCTTAAGTTCTAATCTGAAAAATTCTAATGACTATACATATGTATGGGTCAGCAGGGTATGAATTTATAGGGGCCCCGAACAGTGCTTAGGTCCTCCTACTGTCTTAGTCACGACCTGTATGTAAATTATTTTTTACATAGGAAGACCTATTTTATAATCAAAATATTGAGAAGCTCCAAAAGTTTTGCATAATTCTTGCATCACTCCATGGCGAAATTATTTCCACGATACTCAAAATTAATGACCGACGCAACCGTTTTAGAGAATGCCCAAGATAAGCAAGAATTTCCTAGAAACACTTAACACCTTTCTACAATACACAATTGTGCCCTTACATGATTGGGGTCCTTAAATTAGCTGTTGTCCTGTAGGCTGCTGACTAATGATAACAAAATCAGGCAATACAGTTTGATGTTGCTGATATGCTGTTTGATGTCGCACTTATTTATCTGTCATCTACATCCAATCGGTAGCTATTTTTCTTGTCAAATATGTTCACTTTTATTCATTTATTTTTGGGGGGGGGATCACTTAGGCTGGTGAAAAGGAAATTGTTCGAGGTGTCCAACTTAGGAATTGCTTCAGTATGATTCCCCCAATGTAGTTATTATTATTATCACTGTTTCTCGCAAGATGCTTGATTGATAATCCGTTTAAGACGCATTGCAAGAACAAATCGGGTAAAAAAGTTTCCATCACTATCTGAGAATTTCATGATTTTTTTTTTTTTTTGGCTTGTGTTGCCTTACACAAGGAAAAAAAATTGAAATATTTTTAATTTACCTCTTTTAGTTTTGGAGTTATTGGGGGAGTGGCGGGGGGGAAAGATCAAAGTCCCCACAGGAGCGACGTATAAGTAATTTCGGTCATTTTTGCCACGTTATTTTCTTGACTGTGACTGGCTCTGAGGTGCTTCGGAAAATTTTTCCTTTGTATCTGGTAATATATCTTGAATATTAACAACTCATATTGAAAATTCATTCAAAGATAGTCAGAGCCCTCAAATATGGGCCCCCTCCAAATACCTCCAATTTCATGAAAAATACAGTTTTTAAGAATACTTTAAATGTTGGTTCTGACGTGACATAGAAAAAAATTTTGCACAGTGCAGTTATACATCTTCATATAAAGTGAATCCAGTGTTAAAAATTTTTGAAGGCTCCCAGGGACTCTCCGTACGGGGCCCCAAACATGGTCGTTAACGCTAATTTATACAATTTCGAAGGACTGGTACAGCTGGCGCCAACTTCCCACATGAGAACTATTGGCATGAAGCATCAACTTAGTATTTTCATATTATGAAAAAACATTTTTTGAAGGTACAACTGTTTCCAAATCCCAAAAAGTACCTCTCTATTTGGGACATTCCACTCACACGCATGGAGCATTTCGTCGTTGCTTTTTGAAGTTTAATCGACTGTAGAAATACTACAGAAAATTAAACTTACCCTGCATGTATCACAAATAGTTCTTTTTTCCTCTGAAAGCTACACTATGACTATTCCTGAGTATTATCTTTATGAGTACTAAAATTCATGCATATAGCATAATTTACAGGAACACTCAAAATAATTCGTAAATATTGTCATAACTTTCTCCATTCGCCAGAGGGGAAAAAAATACTATGTAAATGTAACTCTACACATACCATATCTTATACTTCATTTAAAATAAACAAAAAGTAAATAATATTGCGATTAAAAGAAGTTGTCACAAATCTACATAATTTATTTCTGACTTGTGTACCATTTTACAACAAAATCGGCAAACATCATTTCAAACAAAAAGTAACATATAAAAAAAATTATCAGGTTATTTACGAACTTTTTTTATAGAGTCTCTTGTATAGTTGATTGTGAGCTGTTTTGATACTTTTTACATTAGTAATGGTAAATGGAATAACTGAAATCAATTCAATTCGACTAAAAAAAAATCTTGTCTACAGTAATTATTTCTGCGTCATCTTGGCGTGGCGTAGCCAAATAAAAGAATCTGAGCCAGGTATTGCATGCAAATATTTCATCGTAGCAATCTCATCTTGTTCTGATAAAGCGATAACCCTTCCGATGTCAAATAACTTTTCATATTCCACTGCATAGTAAAAGTTCAGCTCAATATCAGCAACTGTTCTATTTTTCACCAGAGGAAATCATATTTTAAAAACAGGAACAACGCAAAATGCTGTTAAAAAATGTTTTATTCATAGAACATCCATAATTTTTTTTTTTCAGTATGTCTGACATTTTTGTGCGTGTGTGATTTTAATTTTGTAAATTCAATTTTCAATTTATTTTCAATTTTGCAGTATTTTTTAACTACCTGTATTTGTGTGTCCTCGTGCGAAAGAAGTTTTTCGAAACTTAAACTAATTAAACATTATCTAAGATCGACAATGAGGGAATAAAGATTATCAAATTTGGCTATTTTGTCCATAGAAAGAAAAGTAACTGCTACTGTTGACTTTGATGATGTCATCAATTTAGAAAAGCGAAAGCACGCAAATATATTTTATGAGTACAGTTTTGATTATTTTATTTTTTTAAATTTCCATAAATAATTTTCTGATTTAAATTAATGTACTCCAAATATTTGTTTTGTTTTTAATTAAGTATTTATATTAATGCCCTTTCAATCGCTTAAGTAAACTGTTTTAAGGTGATACTTTATTTGTCAGATGATGTAAAAAAAAATCTTTGAGAAAGATGTTTATTTACTATAAATATATACATACATGATAACTAGCAACTCTTGCATAGCTACAAAAGTATGCCAATAATGGCGTCAAACATAGGCAAAGTGTCTATTTTCAGTCATTTTGACAGTTCGGTTGCAATTTCTGTCATAATACACTATATTTGATAAAAAATAAAATCCACTCAGTTAAATTTGGTCATATTTCTTTGCTCATTTCTGACTTTGATGATTTTTAGCTTTAATTTTACAGAAATATTTACATAATCCATAGATAGTATATTAATAATTTTCTAATAAATTTGTAGTATTGTATTGTAATTTAAATGAATCAAAATTCTCTACTTACTTTTCAGTATGTAACAATTTTAATTTCTTGTGCACCAGCAATTCTTCATTGCGTTTTATCCTCTATGTCTTTTAACAAAATAGATTTTCTAAGTATTTTTTACTCTTGTATTAACTGTTGTAAGGAAACCGCTGGAATTACATTCTTTTTTTTCTTCAAATAAGTAGCTATCTAAATCTGTACTGTATTTTATGTTCATATTTATTATAACAACCTTTTAGATGTAACTAATATATTCGCTTATGCGAAGTCTTAGTAGAATTTCGAGATACAAATAAGGCTTTTGGAATGTCATTGTAAACATCAATTATATTAGTTAAATGCTGCAAAATCTGTAAAATTAGGTGTCTTCTTTTTGGTTTAAACAAGCATATCTCTGTTTCAAAATCAATTTGATATATAAAAATTTTTATTTTAGATTTTATACTTTACAATTTTATAGTTATTTAAAAACAACTTCTTTCAATATGAATGTAATTCTTTAATTGTAAGAAATATTGATTGTATATAGTTTCTGTACGTCTTTAATGGTGCAGTTTTGTGTAAATCAGACCTAAGCCCTCGTTCTTTGAATATAAATATAATATTTAATAAATAAAATATGAAAATTTTTGTCCATTAATTTCATCAGAAGTGCTTATAATTTAAAGAATACTGAAATTTGAAGAAAAACTGAATTATATAAAATGCGTTTAAAGAACATAAATTGTATCTTACAACTAATCACATAAAAGTTCCAAAAACTAAAAAGCAGTTTACTAAAAATGGAATAAGTTTACCTTGAGCGATACTTTTTTTTTATTTTATAAATGTTTAACCCCTTAACCGTCGTATTATTTTCAAGAAAACGGTCATAAAAGTGCTTATATTTCTTTTATTCCAGAAAATTGTATAAAACAAGTGCATATATAGTATATTTATTCATTTTGAGGTTTTGGACATTTTAAGCACTAGAAAAAAAAAAAAAAAAAATTTTAGGAAAAGCCAACATTCAGGGTCATTGTGACTGAATGTGTGTTTTGTAGTAAGCAGGGAATCATTAAAAATATATGTTTTAAACACTAAAAAAATTTTATTAAACTTACTACGTAAAATATGTAAACATTTCTAAAATTTTCTTTGAACATAAATTAAAAAAAAAAAAATAAGCTAAGTTTGCATAATGCATATCACAAATACACGTGTGTTTGAGTACTGCTACCATGTATTTAAAAATAAACTATCTCCGAATTAAGTTAAAAATACTCTGGTATTGTCATCTGTTGTGTAAAAGTATATATTACAAAAAAATCCGTGCATCAGAATTGGAACGCTCTTATCTTTCTGCGAATTTTTTTGAACAGTATTGCCCGGAAATTTGACGGGCACGAGAAATAGAGGGAGAAAGCTTAGCCCGTGATTTTGACGGGAGAGAAGATTAAGGGGTTAAATCAGTATTCTATGATTATTATTATTTGGTAATTCTCTAATCCAATGGTTATCAATCTTTGGATTTCTACCTCAAATGGGGTCACAAAAAATAACCCTAGGATCACAAGGTGGACTAAACGGAATCGAAAGGTATCGAAATATTTTTCCTCTAAAAGCAGGTTTCCGTTGAATAAAAGTGTCTTCAACAGAATGAACTATTTCCTTTCAAAACAAATTTAAGTTTAAGGTTCAGTGGTTTAGGTATGTTTTAATATGCGAAGTGTAGGTAGTTAAAAGTTTTAAATGTACTGAGTTATGTTATCATTATTCCTATATGCTTTGGGCCGTCCGGTACCAGCAAAATAAAATGAGTTTTAGTTTCACGCGAACTAATTTACTAATTTCCTACGAACCAGTCAAAGCAGACTATTTTTCGATTCTACCAAAATGTAAAAGTAAAAAAGTAATAATAATAATAATAATAATAATAGAATTTTTCCAGATTTTTTTTCTGTTATGAATGTTAGCTTTAAAATGTAATTTTCGGTTAAAAAAATACGATTTTAAAAGGGGGGCCCCAAACTCGGAGACCGCCCCGGACCTCACTTAGCGTTAGTCCGCCACTGGTAGCAACTTTTTTTAAGACTTGAAAATTGAATTTAGTTAATCATTTTTTTTATTTTTCTTTAACCTTCATTTAATCTCGTCATTTTTAAGCATCTTTTACTTAGACCCTCCAAGGCGCAGCTTGAAAACGAGCAAAAATATTTTTCTTCATATTGTAGCTGTTTCAATGCAAAATTAATGATACTAAAATTATAAACGAAAACTGTATGTAAAAACAATTTATTCCTTCTTTGTGTCGCAAAGAAGTTAACTTTTTGGCAGTGACTTGAAAACTGGCGACTCCCGTGAACTTTAATTATGTTGATCCAGAAATTAAATGAATCATTTTCAAAACATTACACACTATCAAAAGTACGAATTAGCAGGCATTTAATGATTTTATTATCTATCAGATTAATGAGAGAACGTAGGATTTGTGTATCATTCTGTTTTGAGAAGTGTAATAATTATCAATATCTAATAATTATTTATATTGTTAATTTAAAAAATTGAAGCTGTAATAGTATAATTAGTAATACTAACTATCAAATTTTAGGGTAAAAAGCATATTTCTTGTGAATAGTATTTGATTTATATATAAGGAAAACACAGGAACAATCGGTGTGTACCTGTTCTTCGTACGGAAAAGATCAAATACATGGATCATCCGGATTCATTGTGACTTAACCCTGTCCGGAAAATCAAAATATTCGGATTTTCAAAAAGAACTTAAAAATGATCATGTGAGTTCATACTAAAAAGAAATCTTGCTAAAACATTTAATAATTCACTTAGTGAAATAATTGGAGCAGATAAATAAAACCATTAATTAATGTGAACTTATTATGCATTTTAAGGGAAGAATTTACATACGTGTTTAATGAACAATATGTAAATACATATGTACTTACATAATACTGTACAGTTTATACATTATCACAATTTAATGCAGTTTAGGTAATCTAAAAAATATTTTCATATGTGAAAGAATTATAATTAAGGAAAATCTAAATACAACTTGCAAACTTTGAAGTTGAATAAATTTCATGTGTTTACATTTGTAAGCGCAAAATCGAGGCATGAACCAAAAACAAAGACACATATAGTAAGGGGCATCTACCTATAGTGGGGGGGGGCGACTTGGGCCGAACCTGCACACTAAGACGCTTCCCAGTGCTCAGTTTTTTATAAATTCGGCCATTCGTCGGCATGATTGAATGGAAAAGAAAGACTAGAACTACTGTAAATTCACACTTCAATGTATCTACTGCTTTTTCTTTTTAATGCTTTCTACTGGGCTCAAAATTCTTCATGCTGTTATTCATTTTAACGAGAACTACACTCTCGTTACAAAAACTGCCCAGAATACAGATGTAGGTTTAAATGACATTAAATTATGTAAAGTATCGGTATCGGCCGATACCATAACTTAAATGTGTCGGTATCGGCTATTTCTGAAAATGAATTTATAGGTAAAGTATCGGTATCGGTCATCGGCAAAAATGTGGTATCGATCGATCCCTAGTATTTGCCACCCCATGGTGATTTTTAATTATTTGGCGACTTGCGTATATGTATAGTTAATAATTAGCTCTAAGAAAACAGTACTTCATCTGTTTTCTATGATAAAAACTACGGAAGAGCTAGGATAGCTTGCCACCAATGGCGACTTTTCATTATTTGGCGATTTACACATGCTCACAATCTATAATTACTGCTCATATAAGGTTCTCGGAAAACCTTTATCCATATTTTCATATGTATAATCCTTTGCAGATTGGCGTATTTAGCACCACGAATTATATCATCTCGCCGCGCCGGCAAATATCCAAAGTGTACTATAACTGCTATAATGGCATAGTTAACGCCACCAAATATGTCTACTGGTCGCAAATATTCCAGATGGACCGAACCGGCTTTAAAATAATCTGCATTTTAATTATTTTTCATTTTCAAGATACTGGGTTCTAACTCTTCTCGAAGAGATATCATTTTGCCTGATCATTCCGAACGCCAAGATTGCGCTTTTAAAATCAGTTACAATTAGTTATCCTGTTTTGGAAAAACGAATAGTCGCTAACTCTAAACTCCTGTTGTCTAAGCGATCTTACTATTTGAAAATTGTCAACTTTGTGTAACGCACTTTGTGTTATTTATTTTATATACTTTTTAATTTGGTGTAAAATTGGTGTAATTCTAATTTATGTTTGTGAATTTCACGCGATTCTACATACTTGGAATTGCTTTGTTGCAAAGGAATGAAGGATTTTATGCCAAATCTGGCAACCATTATGTTTTATTTTTTCAGTTTTTTATTAATATCATCTAAAATAATTCGATTTTCGAAATTTAAGTCTGCTTATGAGGTTCCTCGGAATTTTCCGAATCCATGGACATATTTCTCGAAATTCAGATCCCTACGGTTTAGGAGAAGATAGCTCAACAACTCTTGACAGTGGCGGCTGCGGCCGTTACTTTTTTTTAGAATAGAGAGAAAACAATATTAGTTTGTTTTTAAAGCTTCTCAAAAATCCTGTAACGCTTATCGCTAAAACATGTTCGTTTTAAAATGTTTCATTATATCACAATTTTCCTGTAGTCTAGTAAACCTGAAAGTAGTTGTTGAAATTGTCAAGTAATCTTCAGATCATTAATTTACTTATAATTGCTTTAGATCAATTCTGTTAAAAGGTAAATGTAGATCAATGTTTTCAGATTAAGGGGGGAAAGAATGGATGAAAAAGATTCAATAGTTCGTTTTGAAATCGAGTAATTGGGAAGGCCGTTTTCTCCATAGAATGAACATCGCGGCGATGGTCTTCCCGAAGTTAGTACACAAAATGTGTCTTCTCCACTTAAAAGTTTGGCCCGCGAGTTCAGGCTCATCCTGCATGCATGTAAATGTGTTGTGGGATTAAGGCCAATTATCTGCAGGAGGGATCTAGACCTATGGGTTGTCTCCGTGGGGGTCTTTTTAAGGGCTCTTAACCCGTATTTACGCTAAGTTTTGGAGAAAACCACGGAAAACTCCGAACGTTTAGGTCGACGGACGCGCAATGGGAGAAGAACTTGCGACCCTCACCATTTCCAGTGATAAACCACTGTGCCATGGTGAGGCTGCATGCATGTAAAAATCAACTAACTTCATGCCTTTTGCATAAACTATTTCGTGATGAAACCGAAAATGTATTTGAAAGTTTATAAGCTTGAATCCAGACATAGATCAGACAATAGATAATAGAGACATTTCTAATACCAGTACATAAATCATTACAGTAATAAATATTTATTATGGAGCTTAAGGGGGGGGGGTGGCCCTACCCTGCCCGTTGGTATGGGTTCCCATGTATAGGGAAGATGAGCACAGAATACCCCTCTTTGAGGATCAATGTGGCCGAGTTCGCCTCAGTCTGAGCTTATTCAGGTGATCTAAAACAGCTGCGATGCTCAGGCAATAAGAGATCATTCAGATCACTTATAATTCAGGTTTCCTTGTATAAGTCACTGACATATAACATTTGTACCAGTGCTGAGGGCTGGGCAGGGAAATATAAAAACTTCTGAAAATAAATAAAATAAATAAATGAAAGACAACTCCTTAAAGCGCTGGAAGGACCCTTTAAATAAACAACTGAATAAGCATGTGTGGAAAGAAAAGGAAAGGAAATAGGTTACTTGTAATAAACTCTATTTTTTCTTTTTTAAGAAACGCGAGCAAAAATCTCAAATAATTTAGAATTTATTACGTATACAGGGTGTCCCAGTTGGTCCCTTGGGTAACAGCTTATCCAGATTTTACTGTAATTAGTTTATCCAAAAGTGCTCGAAAAATGTTAGAAGCCTCCGATAGGTTAAAAACAGAAAACCAAGAAAGTTATTTAAAAAAATTGTGAAGGGGAAAAAAAAAGTTATAGAATGAAAACTGAAAGAGCGAGCATCGAATATTTCCTTGTTTTGATTTGTCAGTACTGCTGTGAAATTTCCTCGAAAGTTAAGGAAAATCATGAAGCCATTTTAATGAACTACAATAACGCTAGGCACATGGTTTGAAAATCCAGAATTTTTTTTACCATAAATTTTTTTCTTTCTTACATTTTCATTAGGTAGGATACCTAAGTTGTGACGATGAACAAGCTTACGTAATCTTGCGTGTGCATGCCTCTATTTAAAAAAAAAAAAAAAAAATGTGTAAGGGATAACTTTAATATCTTGAACGGCTTGGTTTCCAGTAAGCGTTTCTTTATGCACTAATTATAAGAAAATGCAGCGTGGGACTCGCAATCCTTCAACAATTTATCGAGTTACCCGTACTTTATTAGAAAGTACGTGTGGGGGCCAGTGATTTGCCTCAGCCCTTTAACCCTTTAACGCGCAGTGTTCCCGCTCTGGGAACACCAAACTCTGACGTTTTGACTGTTGCCAGGCACGAAGAATAGATTTCATTTCTATAAAAATAGTTGCGGGTGATCTATCTCCACGAGAATCCTCTACTTTTTTAACACGTCATTTCCCGTAAAAAAAATGGTCACGATTATTTTTAACAGCACTGACATGTGCTGAAAAATGAAAGAATGTGAGAGAACAGCTGGATAGATTGCCCAATGCTGAAAAGGGGCAGCCGTTGCCATCGCTCGACTTAACTACCAGCAAGATGGCGGACGATCGAAGCGTTCATTGCGTGCCACAGATTTAGCACAGCCAGCTGCCGTCAAAAAAGGGTCTCTAGATCTGTGACACGCGATGAACGTTTCGATCGTCCGCCATCTTGTTGGTAGTTATGTCGAGCGATGGCAACGGCTGCCCTTTTTTCAGCATTGGGAAAGGGTTGCGCCTCAAAGGGTTAATTTTGTGGGTTTTTTTTTTAGGTTTTACTAGCTGTGACATCACAGCTAGCAAAATAGAGAGCTCAGAGTAGGGGTGTTTCAATTCTGATCACCTTGTATATAGTCACAACTGAAAATGTTAATCGCTATTTAGTCGAAATAATCGAGTCTGTTATTCCAACTAAAACATTCAAAATCGGAAAACGACCTATATAATTAATTGGACTCGTGATAAATTAATTACGCCATACAGTTTATACCATTTTCCAAGAAATTTGGAAAGTGTTAATTTCTATTTATCCGTCTGTCCATGATATATAAGACCTAAATCTGAAAGATTGCCATGTTGAACGCAGAAAGGTGAAATCGTGAAGCCATTTTAATGAACTACAATAACGCTAGGCACATGGTTTGAAAATCCAGAATTTTTTTTACCATACATTTTTTTCTTTCTTACATTTTCATTAGGTAGGATACCTAAGTTGTGACGATGAACTAGTTGAGTTTCTGTGACGAAGGGTATGAGCATGTTGTATAATTAATGTATGCGCTAATAAAATTGTATTGGAATGTGTTTTATAAGCGATACGTTCGGCTTCATTTCTTCTTTGATTAATTAATTTAGTAGAGATTTAATTCATTTTCACAGTTACAATTACTTTATTTGTTAAACACATTTATCGCTAGAACGATATCGTTGTAAACTTTTCCTTCGTCGAATCGTTCTTAAGTAGTTACAACCCATCGATATAGAAAAACAACTGGATTAACTCCGCAACGCTGAAAGAAGTGCAATCGCTGCTGCCGCCCCCCGATTTACTCCCAGCTATATGGCGGTCGATCGAATAGCCATTCACACAAAGCCCAAGAACTTTTTTGACACACCAGGGTACAGGGAACCGGCTGTTGAATGAAAATGTGCAATATTTAGTGATATGATAATTAAAAAATAGTAGATAAATAAAGCAGTTGATTTCAGACATCCTTCAGTGTACACAAAACTGAATTTAACCATAAGAAAATATTCGCAATCAGACGACAAAAATGTGGGAATTGGAGGCTTGGAATTTAAGGATCTGGCCTACTCCACGCCAATCGCCTAAGCGTACGGTCGTGGGTTCGATTCCCAGTCATACCCTGGTTGTGAAAATTTCCTTTCTCTGTGCTAGTAAAAACTTTCATTGGGTTGGCCATTTTACTCGGCGAGGGTGTATGAGCTGGTACTTATAGTCCAGTCATTTGGTTAAAAAAAAGGGGGGGGTACCTGGAAAGTTTTCTGGGAGTTTTGAAAATGGGCACTCTTATAGATTTCGATGTGTTATTTCCGATTTTCAACTTTGCCCCCTCGTATCTTTGCCGCTCGCGCCGCCATATTCGAAAAATGGCGCCTAAAAGCAGTTTTTTGACAATATCTCCTTTGCGACTCATTTCACGAAAAAAACAATTACAAAAAAAGAAACTAGGGAAAATTTTCTACAATTTATGTAATTACCTTTATTTCGTAAAATCAATAGTTTTGGCGTACGAGCAGCGCAAAGTGAAGTTCAGTATGCGTTTTGGCCAAAAAACTCATTTCCACACCACTTTGTAAGGTACAGTAAGCGGCGCTTTTTTTTTTTTTTTATCATCCATGTATCCCCAGTAGGCCTAATCTACGTGCATTTAACTAATGCAAAATTTAGCGCATTCTCCTTCGCTTCGCTGTTCTTGATGGACCAGTTGTTGCGAATTCATAGTCCCTAATACCGATCAAAATATCACAGTCCGAAATTTCTTCCACATCAGCCGCAATCGGATTATCAGTTTCATCGCAATCCTCTTCGTTCTCGATTTCATCATACGCTTGTTCGAAAAGAGTCTCCGATTCTTCATCTTCATCGCTATCTTGTAATGGAACTTGCGAGTTATCACAAGGTACCATTGCAATTCGTGCATATAGCGGAACACTTTAACCCAGCCTTTCTGCATCTACAGGCTTTCTGATATCCCTTTCTGCATTTGCAAGAAATAGGTATTAGATAAAGAGTCAATGATTCCAACTATGTCACAAAATAAATTCCTTTGCAATGATGCAAACAAGAACCGCCTCATTGGAATGTTGAAGACAAAATTTGAAGCTGAGAACTTCATGATCAGACAAGCCACGGAAGATGCAGATACGCTAATAATAAATACAACATTAACCGTTTCATCGGCATTTGATTTCGTAATAGTTGTAGGCGAAGATGTAGATCTTTTTATTCTTTGGCAGCTCTATCTACACGCTCAAACATATATATTCTCATACCAGGAAATTTCGCAACAAATATATATTCAACAAAAAGTATCATAGATAAACCAGCCGCAGATCATATTTTATTCTTCCATGCCTTCAGCGGCTGTGATACATCAGCAGCATTATTTAGTCAAGGATAGATGAAATTTATTAATGTTCTCCGAAAAAAACCAGATTTAAACGCCGCTATCCAGGTATTCAAAAATCCGAATGCTGATCAGAGATCATTGCTAAAGCTGGAGAACGCTTCCTTCTTGAATAATAGAGTTACAGTAATGTGAAAAGTAAGAAAAGTATATCTTTAAACAACTAAAGATGTACATCCTTTACAACATCTGTATATAAAAATAAATTTAATATTGCGTTGCTACCACCAACAGAAGGAGCAGCAAGACAACATTCGTTCCGAACCTATCCATCAGTTTCAGCAGTGGTATAGGAATAAACAAAATGCAGAGCAATGGGGGTGGAAAAGGACGGGCTAATTCCTGTCACCACATTCGAGCCCCCAGCTCCGGAAAGCTTCTTAAAACTTATTTCTTGCAAATTCAGAAAGAGATGTCAGAAAGCCTATGGATGCGGAAAGGCTGGGTTAAAGTGCTCAGTTATATGCACGAATTGCAATAGTACCTGTGATAACTCGCAAGTTCCATTACAAGATCGCGATGAAGAGGAAGAATCGGAGACTATTTTCGAACAAATGTATGATATCAAGAACGAAGAGGATTGCGATGAAACTGATAAAAAGGACGAAGAGAATTGCAATGGACTGTGATATTTCGATCTGTATTAGGGACAATGAATTCCCAACAGCTGATCCATCAAGAACAGCGAAGCGAAGGAGAATGCGCTAAATTTTGCATTATTTAAATGCACGTGGATTATGCCTACTGGGGATACAACGATTAAAAAAAAAAAAAAAAAAAAAAAAAAACGCGCCGCTTACTCTACCTCACAAGGTGGTGTGGAAATGAGTTTTTTGGCCAAAACGCATACGGAACTTCACTTTGCACTGCTCGCACGCCAAAACTATTGATTTTACGAAAAAAAGGTAATTATATAAATTGTGGGAAATTTTCAATAGTTTCTTTAATTTAATTTTTTTTTTCGTGAAATGAGTCGCAAAGGAGATATTGTCAAAAAACTGCTTTTAGGCGCCATTTTTCGAATATGGCGGCGCGAGTGGCAAAGATACGAGAGGGCAAAGTTGAAATTCGGAAAGAGCACATCGAAATCTATAAAATTGACCATTTTTCCCCCGGAAAAACTCCCGGAAAACTTTCCAGGTAAAACTACCAAATGACTATACTATTAAGACAACACACAAGTTGTTGTATTTGGAACATTTATTTTTGGATTTGGTGCTTGGTTTCAAGAAAAGCACTCAAAGTCTGAAAAGAAATGTTCCAAAAACAACAACTGCAACAGCCAAGCTGTACGTTGCTGGTAGTTAAATCGGCAATGGTTGCACTTTTTAGCGGTCGGCAGTCTATCCAGTTAGTCTTCTATATCGATGGTTAAAACCTACTAAATTATTGCTAAATATTTATCATTATTTCTGCATTGCAGATTTAGAAGCAATGAAAGAGGCTTACTGCAGATTGCAACAAAAACTGGACATGCTGTCTGCCGAACAAGCTTAGAATGTTAAATCACCTGATTAGAGACTAGGGAACTGATGGAAGCATTTTGTTAGTACAAATAACACTCATTTATGTTCTGGAAAATACAGATTCATGTGTATATATATATATACAACCTCTCAAAAAAGTATTCAAATAAAAATCGTTTCGTATATTAAAAATTATTTATCATAAAATATGAATTAAATTATGCATAATTACAATTTTTCATATATATGTCTATTTGTGCATTTAAAAAAACTAATTAACTATTCTCCTCTAAAATAGGAAATTTCACGTGTTCTCGAATACTTTTTTAGAGGTGTACATTTTTAAAAATAATGTAAAGTGAAGGGAAAAAATATATAAAATGTACTGAAAATTAATATTTGTAATACTTTTCACATCGTCTGAATTCTTCTAGCTCAAGTTTTATTTAAAGGTTGATGAAAATACCTCAAGATCACTGAAGCTTGAACCGCGTTTGCAAATTCAACTCTTCAGTGCGCAGGATTGCAAATATTGTCGTATCTGTTATGTGCAAAACCAATATCTGTTATCAATATCTCTTATGTGCAAAAAGTTTATTTATTATTATCAGTTTTTATTATCAGTTATTATTTGGCAATATTCTGGCTGATTCACAAGGCATATTTTTTTAAGCGATCACAGTTCACCGTATAGTGTAACGCAAAACAAAGTCAAAGCTCTCATAAGTCAAAGCTCTTCGTCTCACAAAACAGTGAGACGAAGAGCTTTGACTGATGAAGACTGAATACATTTTCAGTTGAAACGATCGTATCTTGTTATGAGTGTCCTTTTATGTGTGTTTTTTCACAAAGTTTTTATTTATTTTAACGTTTAACACCAGTATTTTGAGTGTTATTTCCATACCTAGAATGTATAGCTATTTGGATGTCAGCTGTACAGAAATTGAGAGGAATAATTTACCTTTCGAAAAATCACTAAAAATAAGAAACTTAAGCTAGAAATAACGACTTTATCGTTTTTAGAATCAAAAGGACTTTCCGAGAGTGTAATAATAAAAAATTTCCGACAAATAATCAAGCAGATACAAGCTGATATGTGCGAGATAACACAATTTTTGGGAAAATAATGATAGTTAAAAAAAGTATTGAAAAATTAAGAAGAGCAGTACTCGGTGTCAACGGAATTATGCGTGCAAATTTTCAGCTCGATCGCGTAACAGGAAGTGGGGTAAAATTCATAAGCAAATTTTAAGCTGGAATGACATACATGGTTAATTAAAAACTTGAAAAGTAAATTATGACTAAATTTTTTTTTTGTTGTTTTTAACTAAAAAATATTTATGATAACTATATTATAGAAGTAAATGATGACTAAATTAATTTTTTTTTGTTTTTAACTAAAAAATATTTATGATAACTATATTATAATCACGGCATGTTTTTTATAGTAGCAGATGAAAATGCCAAATATTAACCCATTCGTGCCTGGATATTTTTGCGACTTTCTTCGATTTTTGCTAACACCAGTAGTAATTGATAAATTTCTGATGTCAACTTTTTGAACAAGGGATGATTTCATTTAAAATCATTATGTATAAAAATTGAAATGTCAACAACCTACTTGGCCATATTAAAATATTTTGTGGAATTGAGGTTCAATACTCGAGAATAAAGGCTAGGAAATATAAATAACGTTTTCGAATGATAGCGAAAATGCCGTCCCAAAAAAGGGACGCTAGGCATAAATGGGTTAATAAGAAACGTTCGGGAGAAGCTTAGAGCATATAGATTTTCAATATAAAGTGGAATTTATTTTTTAACTCACTAATATTTTTTATATTTTAAGTACTTAAAATAATATTTTCCCACTCTCTTCTAGGACTTTTTCTTCTATTTCAAATATAGAAAATCAATAATATATCCTATATAACATTTTTTGAGTTCAAAGTTCCAAAATTTTACTACACTCATGTCCATAAATCAAGGATAATGAAGTTCAGGCAAAGAAAGAGAAAGAAGCAAAACAAATTTGACTTATTTGTAAAGTCTATTTATTAAACAAAAAGTTAAAGAGCAAAAAAGATGCTATATGTTTGACATAATTAATAAAAATTGCAAGTTTTACTCCCTTGACCAAATTTCAAAAAAGAACCTATTTACAAAAAACAGTATCACATGGTTAATACGGAGTACGTCTCCCGGACGATGCAATACAGGCCTGACAACGCCTAGGCATGCTGAGTATCAAATGATCAATTTGATCTGGGGGAATATTACACCACTCATCAAGCAATGCACTCCGAAGTTCCGGTAGACAGGTGGGAGGGGGTTGACGGGCTGCAATTCGTCGGCCAAGCGTATCCCACACATGCTCTATTGGATTCAAGTCCGGTGAGTATGCTGGAAAATGCATACGCGTGATATCCTCCGATTGAAGGCATTCGTCTACAATGTTTGCACGGTGAGGACGGGCGTTGTCATCCATAAACAGAAATTCAGCACCCATGGCGCCCCGAAACAAACGTACATGTTGTTCCAGAATGACATCCCGATAGATGTGGCCTGTCATCGTTACACTCTGAACATGCAGGTCAGTTCTGGAACCAAGAATAATTCCTCCCCAAACGAGCCATCCTGCACCACCGTAACGGTGTCTTTCAATGGTGTTCTCTTGGTGGTAACGGGTACCTGGCGCTCTCCGGATGAATGTCCGGCGAGAATCAGACTCCAAACTAAACCTGGACTCGTCGGAAAACATCACACAAGACCATTGTTGCGGTGTCCACAATGCATGCTCTCTACTCCAGGTTAATCGCAGGCGACAGTGAGTTGCGGTAAGTGGAACACATCTGACAGGCCTACGAGCATATAGACCAATGTGCCCTAAGCGTCTGTACACGGTCTGCCTTGAAACTGTCGTACCGGTAGCTGAAGAGAGCTGACGAGACAGGTCTGATGCTGTACTCCGTCTGTTTCTTTTGGCAGTAACTGCCAAATAGCGGTCCTCATTCGGCGTTGTAACTCGGGGGCGACCTGTGCTGTAACGTCTACTCACATTACCATCATCTTGGAATCGTTGCCAAAGCCTGGAGATGACACTCTGGGCGATTCCAAGTTCCTCGGATACTTCCAGCTGGGTACGTCCACATTCCAGTCGTCCGATAATTCTGCCACGTAAAACATCATCCAAATGCCTCCTTTGTGCCATAACTATGCGGTTTTTGCACTGAAAGGCTTTCACAGCGCTTGTGAACAATTTTACTTCTTTGCCACCATTCCTTATATACCCCTCTCTTACACTCTCGTCATTGTGACGTACCATCCACGCCATCTGGTGGTTTCCTGTAATTTGCATATTCTTCTTCAAGATGTGTGTGATCATTCCACAGGTGAAATTTTTATTTTAGAGATCAATTTCTGTTTGATTCTGAATTATCCTTAATTTATGGACATGAGTGTAAAACTGTATGTCCAAATTAGTTTATTGGATGGTGAGGATGGGGTTGGCTGTTGATTATTTCAAATAAAAATTTTAAAAAATCAATGAAAATCATAAAATATATATCTGTATATTTTATACAGAAAAAAATTATTTATATATATGTAGCATTAGGGTGCTACGGGAAAGTTGTGTCGTGGAACCGGAGGGGTAAGGCGAGGGAGAGGCATGACTGTTGAGGTCTCCTGGCTGGCTCCAGACTCTGGCTTCGAGCCGACCCCGGCCGCCCGCTGTTTGTAGTCTTAGTCGGGCTAAGGATGGAAGAAATAGGTCGAACTCCGACTGCGGTTACATAATTTTATTTGAATTCAATACATCATTACTTGGCATTTGCGTCAATCGAAAGTTCTGCTCCTGGGATGATGCATCCGCTTTTATCACCTTCTGAGGTCGTGTCACATGAATAAAAAGCATTGTAATTATTCGCCAAGAGCTAAATCTGGGCAGCGGTTTTCCAAGGTTTGTTATGACTTTTAAGACGCCTATGTGGCTGGCTGCTGGGACCGTCTGCAAAATTACAAAGGAGTTGCAAGGGACCGTGTATTAATTGCAGTTTTTGAACGCGGATTTCTTTGTTCCAATTGAATTAAACTGCGTAGTTCCAGAAATATGGGATTTTCATAGGCTTTTGACTTGTAATGTTACATATATATATATATATCTCCCCTCCCCTCTTCTCACTCTATATTGTAACTTAAATGTAATGTTCAATAAACCATATTACCTGCCTTAACTCTGGAACTTTACTGGAATATCTGACGTCTCAAATAGTCGACAGGATTCGAACCTGTGCGGGGAAACCCCAATGGATTTCGAAGACATAACTCCGCCCCTCGCTTATCTCTAATCGAACCACACACATTTACCAACATGACCCGCATCCGGGGCTACAAGGGCGTGGGGACACGTGTACATCTAAAGAACTCAGAATCGACGGCCTGATGTCTGACAAATAACAAAATAAATAAAACATAGCTCCAGAGCGCGCGTGGCAAGTATGACAGGAAAGCAAAACTTACAGTGAAAGTACCCGCTTGAACAATACCCAAACTAGTAAAACCCAAATTACCTTTTTATACATTACATATATACATATATATATATATACAATGTAGAATTGTTGATTACTGTTTCTTTTTGAGGTATATTTTTATTTCTTATTTTTTGCTCTACTGTAGCATATATAAGCCTTACTAAGTGCAATTTTACTTATACTGCATAGAATAATATTAGCACTAATAACAATTAATACACGTGTAATATTATTATAATAATTATTATTAATTACAATAGGGTTTTTTTTATAGTTCTTTTTTACCATCTTTCCTTAGTACTTCTTAGCTATTAAAGCTTGTACTACGTTGCTCTTAGGTTAGCTATACTCGTGTATTTTTTTTTTTTTAATATTTAATATTTATTTATCTTTTTCCCTTCCATTTTCTGGATTTCTTGATAAATTAACATGGTTTTGGCAGCATCTTGTCTGTTCTTCTTTCTCCTACTTTTTATTCCTTGGCTCTAGCTGTTTTTATTTTTGTCGATTAATTTTCTCGGTTGGCATCGCTTTCTAGTTTTGTCTGTGCGTCCACTTTCATGTTAGTTTAGCCTCCATGCTGGTTATTTAACTTATAGCTATGGTCGTACCCCCAGGTTACGTAAAGCGACTCCTTTTGTCAGGTAACCTGCAGAAACCTAGCTATTTTTGTTTTTTCTTTAAATTGAAATGTGAGTATGGTGGTACTTGATAAGGGAGTACTCCATTTCTATTTTCCACTCCATCTACACTTCATTGCTTGGGTTCGTAAAGTTAGGCTTAAGCCCGCGTGATCTCACCTGGCTTGTTTTCCCACTTCTTCTTTAGCTTTGATAGCTCTGATTTTTAAAATATTTATAGCCTCTGGATTATCAATTATTATTTCATGGTTTCAGAATTATTTTTGTTATTATATGCTATCTTTTAATGCTTTACTTGCGATTCCATATTACGTAAGTTTAGCTATTTTATATTATATATATATATATATACACTGTCTACAAATAAGTATTTGGACACCTATGCAAATGACGATATCTGCGATCCTGAGGTACGTCACAGCCTCCGCCGGTATATATCGTGTAGGAAAAAGCATCGGCATTAGTCGCAAGCAAGATGCCGCGCAGTTCGGAGCTCTCTGATTTCGAGAAAGGTATAATTATCGGGTACCACAAATGTGGCCGATCCTTAAGGAACATATCTAGCGATCCGAAGTACGCAAAATCGACAGTGGCCTATGTGATTAAGAAGTGGAAGGTGAGCGGTGATTGTCGGAATGTGCCCCGAGTCGGCAGACCAACGAAACTGGGAGATAGAGACCGACGAGTGCTGTCCAGAGAAATTCGGAATAACCGCACCCAACCGATGGCCCTCATCCGCAAGGAGTTTCAACAGGCATCCGGTAGTATTGTTTCAATGAATACCATCCGTAAGGGAGCACATCTGCTTGGTTTTCATGGTCGTGCTGCTGCCCATAAGCCTTTGATCACGAAGTCCAACCGCCCTGCTCGGTTAATGTGGTGCAAAGCACATCGAAATTGGACCGTAGATCAGTGGAAACGGGTTCTTTGGAGCGACGAATCAAGGTTCACCCTTTACCGTTCGGATGGCAAGGTCTGGGTCTGACATCTGCCTGGAGAACGTCTCCTGCCAGAATGCATTGTGCCAACAGTCAAGTTCGGCGGAGGTGGAATTATGGTCTGGGGGTGTTTCTCCTGGTATGGACTGGGACCCTTGGTCCCCATTCATGGTAAGCTCAACGCCGATGCCTACTGCACTATTTTAGATGACAATGTGCTTCCTACGTTTTGGCAGTTTTACGGGTTGGACCCTTGTTACTTTCAGAACGACAATACCAGGTGTCATGTTTCGAGGTTAACCAAGGCTTGGCATGGTGCCAATGGAGTTCATCGAATAGACTGGCCTGCCCAGAGCCCAAACCTGAACCCCATCGAGAACCTCTGGGACGAATTGGATCGCCGAATTAAGGGGTGCAGTACACGTCCAAAATCGGTGAAGGAACTTCTATGTCTACTCCAAGCCGAGTGGAAGACAATACCACTAGCTGTAATACAAAGACTTGTGGAAAGTATGCCCCGGTGGGTTCACGCTGTAATTGCCTCTCGTGGAAGCTCTACCAACTATTGATTTTGAATAAAGTTAGTTTTTCTTTTCTATCACAGGTGTCCAAATACTTATTGGTAAACAGTGTATATATATATAATTCGTACTCAAAGTACTTCGTACAATAGTCCTAAACTTATTGCCAGTTTTTGAATAGACACAATAATTAGACTTTCACTATTAAACTGCTTACAGTTTTGCGGTTTCAAGCGGGAAATTTATGAATATATCTAAATATTTATAAATATGTTTTTACAGGAATGTTAAATTTTTGATTCACTTTATCCAAGTAAAAAATTCTTCTAAACTTTGTAAGGTCTAAATCGTGTTTCTGATCAAGTTTTCCCTGTTCTGACCCCCAAAAGTCCCTGTTAAGTACACTAAATTTTCATGATTGAAACAAGAGTAAAATACCATATTCGATAAAATCAAGGTACACCAATATGAAACTGCATTTGCTTGGTTATATTTAGAGGTATGCTAATGTTTATTTAGTGTTAATCAGGAAAAGTGAAAAGTAGTAAAAAAAATTATTAAGTTTCATGAGGTAAAGTATTTTTTAATGTACTGATCTATAAATGTAAAAATTATTTTTAATTTTTAATGCTCGTTTTTAAACATTAATTTGATGTAAAAGGAGTGAAAACATTTAAAAATAATTTTATTTTAAACATAAATTAACTTTTATATTTTAGACATAATTCTCAATTAGAGAATATAGAATCAAAAAATGAGATTTCTTTGTCCTTGTTTGGACTTTATCAATTAGTCCATTCACCGAAATTCCAAAAAATAAATCCGAATCTTTAGAATGAAATTAATTCCAACTAATGTTCAACTGTTGTTCAAAATTCCCCCTGTTATTATTAGCTAATGATAGTGAATTTTAATATAATAATCTACAAATATATTATTTTATTATCATAGATTACTAGATTACACTCAAACCTGTTTTTGTGCGGTGGATAGGGACCGAATAAAAGAAAACGCATTAAAGAAATCGTACTAAACTTCATCTGCAGCTATAAAAAGTAGTATACGCAACACAATTAAAAATTATTTCTTATGCGGTGAATAGAGACCGCATAAAAAAGTAACTTAAATTAAGCGATTATAGAATTCAATACATACATATAGAATTCAATACAACATGTATTTCATCATATATCATCAAGATTAGGTATTGCTAATGCAATACCTAATCTTGATGATATATGATGAAATACATGTTGAAAATCGAAAAAACTAAATGGCCGATCAAGCCTAGTAATTTTTTTTTATTGATAACTTCCTCAATTATTTTCCAATTTGACTGAAATTTTCATAAACCGCACAAAGAAAGGTTGAGTGCATTAAAAATACACATAAGTGGTAAATTTAATATAAAGTGTTTTTTTTTTCTACCCAAGAATTAGCAGATCGTTTTAATATTTTTACTTCAATCGGAACATTAGCAAACTTTTAAATACAGCCTCCAGACAGTTGTAATTTAATATTGGTTAATCAAAGTGATTAAGTAAATCATTAATTACTGTAAAAAAAATGTGTGTATAGAACACACAATGTAAAGGTATAACTATAGTGTAAAGTATTTTTTTAGTAGGCGGGGGGGGGGGCTCAAAATTGAGTTGCGCCTCGGGCCAAGAGCTAAATCCGCCACTGGTCCAATAAACGTCTTTTTATACGAAAATTTAGTTAGTAAACTAGTCATAGTAGTCTAAATGTCGAAATCTCCAAAAAGTGCATTTAGCAGATATTCATTTGACAACGATGATATGCAAATCTGCATATTGCAAGTCAATTTTCCTATATCGTATTCTTTATATTGTTCTTCATAAAAATTAGATAATGTAGTATGTTGTAACAACTTCTAATAGATGTTGTCATTCGAAAATTTGCGAGTTCCTCTACCCATAACCTTAACCGTGAACGCTACTTTGTTTTCGTTCGCAAAATCTCAAGCGTATAACCTCTGAAAAACCATCTCTGAAATTTCATCTAGATGAGTTGAACAGGCTGTCCCTAGAGGTTCATATATCGGCAAAGTTTTTTTTATGGCCACCCTGTACATTACAACATACAATGTATAGAATATACGTACAGTTTTAATGTTATAGTGCACAGTCTAGTGTAGTTTACAGTTATGGCAGTAGTGAGTACGTCATGAACTCTGGACCAAGAACTTTGATGATGACTATTAAGATAACTGGATGAGGCTAACTACGGGACTACTCAAGTTCCAGGCTTTATACTCATGAATGCTTGAACTTTTTTTGCAATGAGGAAGGCCGGGCCTTTTGCACTAATTTAAAACGATCATACTCATCATTTTACTCGAAATGTCTTTTCAGAACCTTTTTTTTTTCAGCATTGTTTTGGAGAAATGCTGAAGTTTAAGCATAACACATTTTCTAAACACAACACATTTCAATAAAATAAACAGAATCATTTTTTCATTTGGGACCCTCCCCCCTTGACTGGGGGGGGGGGGGTCGAGGGCAGCTGCACTGCAGGCTGTGTGTATAGGTAAACATAAGTGCCTTGTCACATGTGCACTTGTTTTTTTTTCGAACACTTTGCAACAAAGTTGAAAAGTGTTAATGATTTCTCCTTGTCCGTCTGTCTGTCCACCTGTACGTCCGCCTGTGCTCAACTCCTCTAAGTATGTGTCAATTGCTAAGAAATTTAAGTACTTTCTTGTGCTTACTGTGCCATGTATTCTATTGAAAAGGGTGCATACAGCATTGTTAGTTCTTTTACAGGAGTACTCAAAAGAATTCCAATACACTATGCTCTCTGGGTAGCCATTGTTTAAAGTGTATTTTAGAAACGTAAATCTGTTTCAAACAAAACTAAATTAGTATTTGTTATTGAGGTTTAAAAATAATGTTCTCAGTCAAAAATAAAGTATGTAGCATTTATGACTCATTTACAGGGTCAAACGAAACAATTCTAAATCCGTCTCTCAAAACAACAATTAAATGTAAGTCTTTCAATATCTCTTGTGTTAGCCTGTTAGCTCCCATCTTTGCAAAGAAATAACGGAAGGGATTGCTGTTTCCGTATCCATCATTGCTTCCCTTCATGGATCTTTAAATACCCCCGATGTGACACAGCGAACGCATGCTATGGGCGACAGTAAAAATCTATGCCAAAGACTCATGGCCGAAGCAACGATGGGAGCAAACAGGTTAATGGTAATAATTTTTTTCTTTTTATTCAGTGCCTTTAGTAGGGCGTTGTTTATGAGAAATATTTCGTTTGACCCTGTAAAAGAGCCATAAAGTATGTATTATTTTCGATAGAGAGCATTATTTTACCCACCTCAGAAATATCTTAATTTTGTTTTACTGGAAACAAATGAATATCGTTAACACCTTTTAAAGGATCACAGCTCATACAGCTTCGTGCATTGGAATTCTTTTAGGTACCTCTGTAAAAATAAATAAATAAATAAATAAACTTCTTATCCTACGTACATCATTCTGTATAAGATACATGGCACAGTACATATATAAATTTCGTAGCAATCAATACATTCTGAGAACTGTTATAAACGGGCAGACAGACAGAACCGAATTCAAATAGAAATTTATTAAATTTATTGGGAATCGTAAAGAAATAACAAATTTGGATGAAGGCATCCGTATATAAAGAAAAATGAGTTCTTAGTAATACGTTCATGCTTTAAAGTTAAAAAATAATTTATGCACAGTCCTTATCATTATGCAAGCAGTTACCAAGAAGTGTGCAGCCTGGGTTGTGTAGTTGCTAAAGAACCTTTCTACTGCACAGGTGGTTCGAGTTCGATTTCCAGCCTGGATTTGGGTGTTGCATGGTCCGTCCCTTCATAGAGGTGGCGTTGGTCCAACTTATTAGGTGCTTCTACGATAAAGTGACCAGTAATTCCGGCCTTAGTAGAAGTCAATGCCTATAAACGGGAAGTGAAAAAAAATCAATTAATAAAGGTGTATTGCAGTAAAAACTGAAGCTTAATGGACGGAATTTGACTTCTGAACAGCTCGGAGAGTTTAGAGCAAATAGTATCGTACAAATTACGAAGAGGCACTCTGATTTTTTTTTTTTTTTTCACTAGTATGCTATTAATTTCAAACCGGGAACATGTGTGGACAATTTTTAGACGTAATTTCTTTTTTATGGTTTTTGTTATTAGTTCTGTTAGAAAGACATAGGGTCGAAATATGGATTGTGGTACGCTTTCCAACATACGAAACAAGAAAGACAAATAGTGATGACACATGATTATGATACACTTTCTAATGTAATGAAGAAAGACAAACAGGGTCGATATATGAATAATGATGCAACAAAGAGCAAGAAAGACAAATAGGAACCATTTATGTCTTTCCAACACACGGAACAAGACAGACAAATAGGATTGACACATGATTATGAAACACTTTCCAACATACGGAACACGATAGGCAAATAGGCCTGACACATGTTTATGATACACTTTCCAATGTAATAAAGAAAGAAAGATAAAAAGGATCAACGCATGAATAATGATGCACTTTCAACCAAAGAGCAAGAAAGACAAATAGTGATGACACTTGATTATGATACATTTTCTAATGTAATGAAGAAATACAAACAAGGGCGATATATGAATAATGATGCAACAAAGAGCAAGAAAGACAAATAGGATCCATTTATGTCTTTCCTACATACGGAACAAGACAGGCAAATAGGATTGACACATGATTATGAAACACTTTCCAATATACGGAACACGACAGACAAATAGGACTGACACATGTTTATGATACACTTTCCAATGTAATAAAGAAAGAAAGACAAAAAAGATCAACGTATGAATAATGATGCACTTTCCAACAAAGAGCAAAAAAGACAAATAGGATACATTTATGACTTTCCAACATGCGGAACAAGACAAGCAAATTGGACTGACGCATGATTATGATGCACTTTTCAATGTAATAAAGGAAGAAAGACAAATAGGACCATGGGCGCCGGCAGAATATTTCCCAGGGGGGGGGGGCAAAGACTACTCCAGGGAGGGGCAAAGACTACTCAAGGGGGGAGGGTGGCAAAGACTACTTTAACGTATGGTTGCCATGTTGGAAAGAGCAAAAAAGCAAGGGAAAACACTGCATACAAAGATCCAGCCCCTCTTGTCCTATGCTGCCGGCGCCCATGAATAGGACCAACACATGAATAATGATGCACTTTCCAACAAGAAGCAACGAAGACAAATATTATCCATTCATGAGTTGTGATACACTTTCCAATATAATGGAATTACAATAAGAAATAGGATTGAGTCATGCATTATGATACATTTTTCAGCATAATCTATATAAATAAAATTAGACTTTTGTCTGTACATTTCTTGGAATTCAAAAATTTTGCGATTTCTATCCGTTTCAAGCACCCGGGAATCCGATGCGACCCTCAAAAAAAAGTTTGTCTGTCTGTCATGACGCTTTTTTTGTTTAAGCATCACGTAAAAACGACTGAAGCGAATGATATGAAATTGGGTGTCATGATAGGTGGTCACTCAACTTAAAACATAGGCGTCGAATTTTTAAAAAATCTTGATTGGATTTTGAGATTTTGCGAAAATCCTTTCAAACTGCGTAAATTTGTGTTCAAGCATCACGTAAAAACGACTGAAGCGAATGATATGAAATTGGGTGTCATATGATAGGTGGTCACTCAACTTAAAACATTGTCGTCGAATTTTTAAAAAATCTTGATTAGATTTTGAAATTTTGCGAAAATCATTTCAAACTGCGTAAATTTGTGTTCGCACATCACGTAATAACTGCAAAGGTGAAAAAATGATATTTGGTGAAATGATAGGTGGTCACTCACCTTAAACTATAAGCATCTAATTAAAAAAAATTGATCAGATTTCGAGATTTTGTGAAAATCGTTTAAAACTGAGTGAATCTTTGTTCCCGCATTACGTAATAGCGAATAAAGCGAATGATATGAAATTTGGTCACACGATAGATGGTTGCTCAACATAAACTATAGGAGTCTAATTTTTTAAACATTTTTATTAGATTTTGAGATTTTGTGAAAATTCTCTCAAAATACGTTCAATGATGATTTCTTCAAACTTCACGTAATAACGACTAATACGAATGATACGAAATTTAGTGATATGATAGGTAGTTGCTAATCTTAATTTATTGGCGTTGAATTTTAAAAATATTTTGATTACATTTTGAGATTTTGCGAAAATCGTTTTAAAATGCTGAAAATTGTTCCAGCATCACGAAATAAAGACTGCAGGGAATGAAACGAATTTGGGTGACATGATAGGTTGTCACTCAACTTAAATTCTAGGCTTCCAATTTTTCAAAATGTTGATTAAATTTTGAGATTTTGCGAAAATTATTTCAGTATATGTAAATATTCATTCGCGCATCACATAATTACGTCTAAAGCGAATCAAATGGTATTACTTAGTTACTCTCTAACCTGTAATATTTTAACAATACATAAAAATTATAACTTCGCTTTCTTTACTTTGGCAACATACTACATTCATTCTGTGTACTCCTACAATGCTGACGAAAGTTCTTGCTTTTTGGAAATTTGCATTCACTAACCCGTCGAGGACGGGTACTTCAGCTTGTGAAGGAATAAAGACAAATGGAGTTGACCCATAGATTATAAATACACTTTTAATAGCCATCGCTTTAGTGTGTTATTAAATTATCAAATATTTAACATTTTTCCCCATTTACACAGTATGATTATTTTTTAAATTGTCCAAAAAACCACGTCACGAGATTTTTTTTCCTGATTCCAGAAAGAGCTTTAAACAGCCGAATAAATGTATCTTGCGAAACAAAAAATTGGTGTTCAATCGCTAGCGTGCAAGTTCTTTGTTTAAGAAAACCGGCAGGGTGTTACGTCACAATCCTATGAAGACGTCACGCGAGTAAGGAGAAACTTGGTGTCCTTGCGAAGCGGAAAGAAGATCGCTTTTAGTTTGATTAAGAATTAAAAGCAGGTAAGTGGTCCCTTCAACTTTTCTTTTAGTGCTTTTCAGATGGATAGTGTTAGTCGAAAATATTTATCTAATGTCTTTGACAGGTGTTTCGCCAGTTAGAGGAAAATCAGCTTATGGTTGATCGGCGGCACAGGAAAGTGAGCGATAGTTGTTAGCATTTTTAACTGTATTTTTCTGTAAATTGTTATTTAAGGCAAATGACATTTGGATGAGTAAATATCGAGTCATTTTACTATTCATACTTATTTCTTACTAGCCGCCTCCGGCGACCGGTTGGCTCGCCATCTTAATAAATCTTGTTGGGAGAGAATCCTGTTTCTCACCGGCTTCCTGGGCACTGAAATCTCTCAGATTCTGAATGGAGATTAAAATTAATATAGTTACAAACAGGGGCGGCCCTAGGGGAAGTCGAGCCCCTGATAACGTTAAAAAGACGCCTCATTTTGTGGTCTACTTAGTTTTTGAGTTCGAAATGGCGCCTCTTCGAAGTCGGCGCCCTGATGCGATGCTTACCTTGCTTACCGTGTCGGGTCGCCCCTGGTTACAAAAACAAGATAGTTTAATGATAAAAACCTACAAAAAGGTACTAATTATTTTCGTCTTATATTAATTCTGAAGAGCTTCTGCCTTCTGGATATATTAGCCGTTAATAAAAAACGGAAAGGGAGAAAGAGTAAGAAAATCTGAAACACTTTCAGATTTTAAATACGCACTAAAGTGCTATATATTAAAAGCGTTTCATAATCCATACGTCTTCCCTGTATTATTATTCACGAGTTCTATTAAACAATATTAAAATTAATATATCTAACGTCCTTTTCCTGTATGTAATACAATAGTCATAGAATGGGAAAAAGCTGCGCAGAAAAATGCACAATTCGAACTGAATGAAAGTTTCTAAAGATTATCCAGGTGTATTCTTTGTCCACCCAAGTCAGGCGGAGCAGACAATAAAATTACATTTAGTCATTATTTTAGAATCATTTAACGATATTCTATAAGTTTGCGCTATCTGTCGACGGCTCTGTAAAATAACGGCTCCGATGACGGCTCTGTAATTGTATTCTTTTTTTATATAAAAAATAGTTTTTTGCATATTATTGGAAGTGTTTTTTTTTTTTTTTTCCGTGCGATAAAAAGTGACCTGTTTGTTAATCCAGGACTTTAACTGTATCTCTCTATTCTAAAAAAAAGTAAAGGCTGCTGCTGGCGCTGTCAAAGCTTGTTGGCCTATCTCCTCCTAAACCGTGGGGATTTGAGTTTCGAAATAAGGTGCCCACAGATTCGAAAAATTCCGAAGAGCCTGCTAAGCTGACTTAAATTTCGAAAATCGAATTATTTTAGAAGATATTAATAAAAAACTGAAAAAATAAACATAATGGTTGCCAGATTTGGCATAAAATCATTCATTCCTTTGCAACAAAGCGTTTCCAAGTATGTAGAATCGCGTGAAATTTACAAACATGAGTTAGAATTACGCCCATTTTACGCCAAATTAAAAAGTATATGAAATAAATAACTCAAAGTGTGTTACACAATGTTGAGAATTTTCAAATAGTAAGTTCGCTTAGACAGCAGGAGTTAGAATTAGCGACTATTCGTTTTTCCAAAACAGAATAACTAATTGTAACTGATTTTAAAAGCGCCATCTTGGCATTAGGAATGATCTGGCAAAATAGTAACTTTCCAACCAGAGTGAATAAGCTTCGAGTTCCAGAATGCTGGAACCCAGTATCTTGAAAATGAAAAATAATTAAAGTGAAGATTATTTTAAAGGCGGTTCGGTCCAGGTGGAGTATTTCATACCAGTAGACACATTTGGTGGCGTTAACTATGCCTATTTGCCAGCGCGGCGAGATGATATAATTCGTGGTGCTAAATACGCCTATCTGCAAAGGATTATGTATATGAAAATATGGATAACGGTTTTCCGGGAACCTTGCATGAGTATGTGTAAATCGCAAATAATGAAAAGCCGCCATGGGTGGCAAGCCATCCTAGCTGTTCTGTAGTTTTTATCAAGAAAACACGTGAAGTACTGTTTTCTTAGAGCTCATTATTAACTATATATATATATATATACGCAAGTCGCCAAATAATGAAAAATCGCCATGGGGGGCAAATACGCAAGGTGTCCAATAAGTTTTACATAATTAAAAATACAGCTCAAACAGATGTTCTGATTTTATTACGCTTTAACTCCTAATTAATATAACTTTTGAATGGCAACATTAAATATCATTGTGTTTCTGAGGAGTGCAAATAATTTTTCCAGCGATTATAAGCGGAGTCCGCACTCCAGGTGGAGTATAGCTCAGGACCCGAAGAACCCGGATTCCTAATAACAAAATATCTACCGTGATATGGGGGAGTGGTCTACAGTAGTGTGAAGTTTAAATTTTTATGTACCAATGAACATGCAAGAAACAAGCTACGTGTAGTTCAGTAACATTCTATCTGATCCAATCTTTGGGATTTGTCTGTTGAAATTCTGTCTTTTTTACTTTTTTAGGGGGCGACAGCCCCCCCCTGAGAAACTTGCATTAATCCGCCACTGCTGCAATCCCACTTTTTATTTAACACTTTCCAACGAAGCTAAAAAGTAAGACTAAATTTCATGTCCCCCTCCTCATTCCGAAATGAAAATATTCTGTTTACCCCGCGGGCAGTGGCTGATCCAGAAAAAAAATTCTGGAGGAGACGCAAACTGTTTCTATCTCCTTTTTCTTATAAATTCATTTCAGTTTACACAATTAGTCAATCTGCAAAATAAAACATGTTAGTGGCACAGGGGTACGTGCCACCCCCCCCCCTTTTGGATCGCCAATGTCGAGTGTTAGGGGAAGCAGAAAGTACTGTCGTTTTATCGTACGACAGTATTTTGCTTTGTTGAAACTATTGAAGATAATAATACGAAATTTGTCATGTATGTGAGATTTGTAACGTTGGTGCACGATAAAAGGGGCTCTTTCCAAACGCGTAACATATACGGAATAAAAGACTAAAACGTCATTTTCGCATATTCCTTTCTATTTCAAAGGGGGAAACCAGATATGGGTGATTCTACAAAACGGGAACATTGGGGATGGGAAAATTTTAAATAATAATAATAAAGTTATTTTTTAAAAATCTGAAAAAAATAAGGAAAACACCTGCATACTTAGAAAAAACATACAGAACTTAATAGTTTACAATATATATTTGCATTTGTATTATTTTTAGCATGTCAGTGACAAAATAGACATGTTAGCAACACAATGAATTTTTTAGTAATACTAATAAACCTATGAATATTAAGACATAATTTAATAATTAAGTACTTAAAATACTCATCTAAAATCTTAAAATATACTACACTTAATTATAATAGATCCCCTTATGACACGACAGATACGTTACACGTTATAGGAATGAATGAAACAGAATCCATGTTGTAGGAGTCCTTGGATTATACACACATGAGCATCATCAGCAGTGTAAACAGACAACACAGAAACGTCTTTCTCGTGAATTTACCATGTTATGCAAGGTTCTTTTAGCGTGCTATAGGAAAAAGATCACAAACTTTCCTCCGTTTTATACGAATTCGTCTTATGTGAGCCCTAATTATAGGAGGTTTTAGGGAATACTTTCATAACTTACCTGTCCTTTGGGTCATTCCGCCTCAATAACAGGCATGTGGATGACAAAACACAATTAACACTATCCCAACAAATCACGTCTGCAGCTTTTCAGATAGCACTTCAAACAAGAACTTAACACTGCATGATTTATCATTGTGTGCAGTTAAAATTTATTTATATTATTTTACCTGGTCTCTGAAAGACATGTGAACAACGAGGATTAAAAAACAAATACCTGGAAAATAAAGTTTAACCTGCTTACAATCACATAATATTCAACGAACATCAGAATGCAATTTCTGGCAGATTGAAGAACGTATAACATTCCTTTATTTTCTTGGGGTGTTGCTACTTTTAAGAATGAAATCTTCAGGAGAAAAAAATCAATGCTTTTTAGCCATGTGGGATGACAGATAATCTCTGGAACAAAGTGTAAATTATTTTTTGTGGTCAATTTCATTTCATTTCATAAGAAAATCTGATAAATATTCTTCATAGATACATATTCACTGCTAGAAAAAAAAACTGGAGCAGAAATTATTTATTATTTTTAATTCAAACTCATTAGAATGTGAAAATTATATGCGTGTGACAGGGCATGTTGATGACATTTCATTGTAATAATTAACATTTAACGGATAAAAATTAATTTTTGGTATTGTCGAGAGCCAGAATTATAGTGCTAAATAAATGCCCAAACATCTCACAAAAGGGTTTTTTTAATTAAAAAAAATCAACACGGAACACAATTTTTTCCATATATTTTTATAGAATCACCCATCCATACAATTTTTGCTGTGAAATGTAACACAACAAATACACAAAAATAAATTTTAAGGAATTTTCAAATTCGCGCTTCAGGGAGGGTGGGCGGCTACCTTCCCCTTTATTCACATCCATTTCTTTAAAGAGAAAAACAGTTATTCATAAAATTCTTGCTTTAAAATGCAACAAGTATGAATCAATTGTTTTGACACAACTGTTTTGTCACTAAGAGCTTCTTAAAATGTAGTTGTTTGAATTTAATGTGCAAAAGGACATTAATTTTCAGAACACAATATATTACATAAGCATAGAATATTTGAAAGATTTCATACCCCCTCGAAAGTGAACGAGCTGGAAAGTTTAAAAGCACATATATTTACTCTCATTACTTCATGATTTTCTTTCATATTAACTTTTATCCATCACTGTATGCTGTATGTGCTGCAGTACTTACTGTATGGCATTTATTTTATTTTTTATTTATTATTGGAGTCATCTTCAGATGGGAAAAAGAAAATTTCAAAGTTACTGTCAAAACTGCGTCTTGAAACAAAACAACAACAACAAAAAAAATCCTATCAATTCTTCGTCATTCTTTTTTTTTTTCCCCTCCAGCAGTATATTTACCTGAGGAAAAATCACTCTCATTCATTATGTCAAACTTGGCCTGTGAAAGGGAACTTTGAAACAATGGAAGTTTTCTATCGTCACCTAAATCGTGGTGTCTCGGTATGCAAAATAACAGTATTAGTACTCACCTACACTAAACCGAACATTTTTTTTATTTTTTTAACACTAGGGTACTATTTCGTTCTGTCCGGGTTTTTGTCACCGCGACATTGTATACGTTCCAATTCCAAATATGTGTTTTATGGAACAAGAAAAACAAACAGGACACACCCATGGATTATGATGCCCCTTTCAAACAATATTTAAAATTTTGAAATATAGTTGGAATATGCTTGGCGAAGATTGTAAAACAGTTTCAGTAGGCGATTTTAAGATAGATTTCGATTCCAAAGATGTGTTTTACGGTACAAGCAAGAGTTGATTCCTATTTTAACGCCCTCCCACTCTCGCCAACCTAAAAAAATTAACGCACTTTGGCGAGCTTTGCAGTCATGAGTCACTAAGAGTTATGCACAAGTTTCAACACTCCCAAAAGAACTAGATGAAAGCTAAAGTGAACAAACATAAAGTGAGATAAACGCACCAGTTAAGGAATTTGAAGTCACTTAATTATTAAAACTACATTAATTGGCTACCCAAAATAAATGAATAAGTAACGGAAAGCTGTACTTACATGTTGTTCCAAATCGCCATTTTAATTCAGAATTACGGCTGCCACATAAATACAAAAAATCGTCGTGGTAACTGCATACGTTTAATTATCGACTGCTTGACGAGAGTCGGGGCGTCAAAGTAGAAATCACCCCGAGAAAGACAAACACGGCACACTCATGGATTATGATGCATCAGTGGCATAGCCAAGGGGTGGGAAAGGGGGTCCACCCCCCGCCAATGACGAATTTTTTGCCATATAAAGTGTATATTCTCCACTCCCTTATCACACACACCTATATATATATATATATATATGTGAGTTGCAGTAGGCGTAACTCCCCCCCCCCCCCGTTATGAAAAATTTCTGGCGTGATGCACATTCCAAATATTATTTAAAACAGTGAAGTACAATTGGAACATGCTTGGCGTAGATTGTAAAACAGTTTTATTAGGCGATTTTAAGGTAGATTTCGATTCCAAAAAATGTATTTTATGAAAAAAGGGAGAAAAATATGGAACACTCATGAATAATGATACACCTTCCAACTTATTGGAATAAGGAAAGAAAATAGGGAGGGCGCTTGGATTATAATACGCTTTTAATACATAGCATTTTAGTGCGCATTTAAAATCTGAAAGTGTCAGATTACCCGGGATATTTTAATTATATGCCTACATTCGGGGCTAGATTTAGAGGAAGGAAATCGAGGCGGCAGCCCCGGCGCCACTACTAGAGAAAGACCCCCTCCCCCTCATGGACAATTTTACCTAAAATTTCCTACCGAAAAATTAAAATACACGTCGTCGCTACCTTTATCTCCAAAGTAGTCAGATGTAACGCAACTGCTGCTTTGTACGCATTTCTCATACTACTGGCACGCAGCGTGATCGGTTGCAAGCTATATTTATCGACATCTCATTAAGAGAGTGACATCAGAAAAGAAGTGGGCATTATTTTTGGTGTAAATAAAATCTACCTCCATCGGAAATCGCACGCGGAAACGCTAAGCTATGAGTTAACGCTAAACCCACTTCACCCCACAGGTCGTGGAGTAGATTGTTTAACTTGCTTAACCCTTCAACGCGCAGTGCTCCCGCTCTGGGAACACCAAACTCTGACGTTTTGACTGTTGCCAGTCACGAAGAATAGATTTGATTTCTATAAGAATAGTTGCGGGTGACATAGCTCCACGAGAATCCTTTACTTTTTAGCACGTCATTTACCGTAAAAAAAAAATCGTCACGATTATTTTTAATAGCACTGACATCTGCTGAAAAATGGAAGAATGCGAGAACATCTACAGAGATTGCCCAATGCTGAAAAAAGGGCATTCGTTGTCATCGCTCGACTTAACTACCAGCAAGATGGCGGACGATCGAAACGTTCATCGTGTGCCACAGATCTAGAGACCCCTTTTTTGACGGCAGCTGGGGCACAGCCAGCTGCATCAAAAAAAGGGTCTCTAGATCTGTGGCACACGATGAACGTTTCGATCGTCCGCCATCTTGCTGGTAGTTAAGTCGAGCGATGGCAACGGATGCCCTTTTTTCAGCATTGGGAAAGGGTTGCGCCTCAAAGGGTTAAAAAATAATTAGGGATCTTCAAACCTGTAAATTTCGGCAGTGCGTACATTTACATTCGCTCATTTCAATTCGCGGGGCTATGCATTAATATGAGATGCTGAAATTTCACTACTGAGCAAGGACTAACGGCTGATTTAACTGACAGGACGCATTCAGATTAGAGGAGGATCCAGAAAAGAGTTTGAAAATGGAGGGGTTGGAGGCGTACGGCATAGTATGCCTCCAGCGTACATGAAGAAGATATGAATTATGTTAGTCAATTTGTAACAAATGAGAGGAGGGGGCTAAAACGTTCTTTTCATAAATCTCTTCTCTATTTCATATTAAGAGATATCTGTAAAATTCTTGCTGTAAAATGTAACACACGCCTGTACCTATAAATCCATTTCAGAACATTTAGAAATTCATCCTCCAAGGTGGATGAGCTTCCATCCTCCCCTTATTACGCATATCTTTTTATGAAAGAAAAAAAGAAGATATCTATGAAATTACTGCTAAGTAGCCAAGAGTGAGAAATGAGTCCTAGGATGTGACGCATTTCTCTACCTTCGTGGCAGAATAGAGCCAACCTCTAGGTACTAACCCAGACAGCACAGCAAACTTGCAGCAAGCTTGATTTATCAAGTCAATAAACTTGAATTAAGCTTGAAATTTTCAAGCGCGTAAGCTTAATGCAAGCTTGAATCAAGTGTTCTAGTTTACACTTGCCCAGCTTGCATTAAGCTTGACATTGCAAGCTTGAATCAAGCTTGACATAGCAAGCTTAAAAAATTTTCCTAAATACACGGGGCGCCGAACTCGCCCCACATATTTAATTTTTCCCCCTCTACGCTGAAATTTTAAGTTATCTTAATCTGTTACAATCAGGCGTCCGTGGCTAGGATCGAACACGGTATCTATGGGTTAAGAAGACAGCGTCATAACCACTCGGCCAAACTGAGTTGGGTTAATTTGATTAAAGTTTGAAGTGACTGTTAGGGTTATCACGCCGTTTTCTGGCGAGATCGATAGTGGCCAGTGGCCGATGTGTTGATCTGTTTCTTTTATTTTTCCATGGGATGCATCAAAATTAAAATAATGTTATGTGTGATTTAGAGACTCTACTAATAGGGAAATAAACATAATATAAACTTAACAGCAGCACACGTTTTAAAACTTTCAATATCGCGACACTCATGTTGGGCAATACTGGCCAAAATCGAGACAGACTGATTTTGAAATCAATTTCGTAGTATAATTGTATTATATTTTGAAGAATTTCCATATTTGAAAATATAGAATCTTTTTTTTTAATTCTATATTCAAATACATTTATGACTGATGATAAATTATTTTGTGGCGGCCGGATTGCGCCTCATTCTACCATCCATAAAGTGAAGTATATTAACTAACTGAATTGTGTTAATTATATTAAAATTTATTTTAGGGCTAATTAATTAGTTAATGGAATTACTAATGTTAACTAGATGTAAATAAAACTTAAACTTCCCTCGTGTTACACTTCAGAGGGGCTTATCCCATTCATTCCTTCCCCTTGCGTGATCTAATGTCCAGATTTTGTGCGATAATAAAATAAAACACAACTTTTACGAACTTTTCTTTATTTAATGTCCAGCGACAGATGGCGCCATCACCGCACGCTCTCCCTTTCAAGCAGTAATCAAGTTGTATTCAAGCTTGACAGTTCAAATGACTTCTCCAAGCTTGCTGCAAGCTTAAAATGAATTGAACTGTCCAGCTTGTAGTAATACGTCAAATTCAAAGAAATGTCAAGCTTGATTTAAGCTTATGTGCTGTCTGGGAAGATACCGTGATTCCGATGAGCGGCATTTCTGATTCTGAAATGAGAGTGAGAATTCAAAAACGTCCTTTAGGAAAGTGAGCCTCACCTGAAAGAAATAGTTTATACCATGTCCTCTCTTAAGGAGTGAACTTATCTTCTTCCAAGTGATATATGTAGAACTATCAATAACATTTTCATCACAAGAAGAACTTCGCTTGATGACATATTTTTGACTGTAATATAATTCTTCAAAATAAATTTCACCATAAACACATCTATTCGAAATTTCAACAACATTTGATATTTTAAAGTTGGCAACCCAACAACAGATGATAGACGATTAAAACAAATAATGCTATTGCTGTGGCATCACGAACGGGTGAAAAATAGCGGGGAAAGGCTGTCCTATGATTGTGACCAAAAAAAAAAAAATGTACCTTAAATAAATAATGAGTTTTGCGAGTGTTAAAAGTGAATTACTTTCAATGTGTAAAATTCTGATTATAAAGTAAATATTTTAAATGTAGAAATAAAATTTAAATAATAATTAAAAAATCAATAAGTAAAAGAAAATGAATGATAAATAAATGAATATAAAAATAAGTAAATTAATTACTTTACTAAAAAATGAGTTAATTACCATACTTGAAGAATATAATCTGATATTTTAAAGTTGACAACCCATCACAGATGACAGGCGATTAAAAGAAAATAATTCTGTTCTGTGGCATCACGAACGGTTGAAAATTAAATAAAAAAAAACAAGTCTGTCCTACGATTCAGACAAAAAGAAATGTACCTTAAATAAATATTGAGTTTTGTGAGTGTTTGATTCTTTTTGAATGCGCAAAATTCTGATTTCAAAGTAGAGATTTTACAAGTAGAAGTAAAATTTAGATAATAAACTATCAATAAGTAGGTAGTAAAAAAATAAATGATAAATAAAATAAAAAATAAGAAATAAATGTCAGTCGTGGACTGCACTTCAGAAGCGAAAACTTCTTGTCAAGCTTTCTCAAATTTATATTTATGCAGTGAAACCGGTTTTCGCACATTATTTTTTTTACAAAAAACTAGGGGCCAAGGCCTCCAGACTGGCTACGCTCGCTCTTCGTATGAGGCATTCGGCCCCTAATAAGGCTTATTCGTAAAAAAGACATAATTTCAACAGACAAAACCCGAAGATTGGATCAGATAGAATGTTACTGAGCTACACATTGCTTGGTTCTTGCATGTTCATTGGTACATAAAAATTTAAACTTCACGCTACAGTAGACCCCCTCCCCCTCATAACACGGAAGATATTTTGTTATGGGAATCCGTGTTGTACGGGACCTGAGCTATACTCCACCTGGAGTGCGGACTCCGCTTATAATCGCTGGAAAAATTATTTGCACTCCTCAGAAACACAATGATATTTAATGCTGCCATTCAAAAGTTATATTAATTAGGAACTAAAGCGTAATAAAATCAGAACATCTGTTTCAGCTGTATTTTTAATAATGTAAACCCTATTGGACACCTTGCGAATTTGCCACCCATGGCAATTTTTCATTATTTGGCGACTTGCGTACATGTAAAGTTAATAAAAGCTACGGAACAGATAGAATAGAGTGCCACCAATGGCGACTTTTAATTATTTGGCGATTTACACATGCTCACAACCATAATTACTGTTCATTTAAGGTTACCGGAAAACCGTTATCCATATTTTCATTTACATAATCGTTTGCAGATTGGCGTACTTAGCACCACGAATTATACCATCTCGTCGCGCTAGCAAATATCCAAAGTGTACTGTAACTGCTATAATGGCATAGTTAACGCCGCCAAATATTTCTACTGGTAGCAAATAATCCAGCTGGACCGAACAGGCTTTAAAATAATCTGCATCTTAATTATTTTTCATTTCCAAGATATTAGTTATTCCGTTTTGGAAAAACGAATAATCGCTAATTCTAAACTCCTGTTGTCTCAGCGAACTTACTATTTGAAAATTGTCAACTTTGTGTAATACATTTTGAGTTACTTATTTCATATAGTTTTTATTTTGGCGTAAAATGGGCGTAATTCTAACTCATGTTTGTAAATTTCACGTGATTCTAGATACTTGGAAACGCTTTGTTGCAAAGGAATGGATGATTTTATGCCAAATCTGGCAACCATTCTGTTTATTTTTTCAGTTTTTTATTAATATCTTCTAAAATAATTCGATTTTCGACAGTTAAGTCAGCTTGGCAGGTTCCTCGGAATTTTTCGAATCTGTGGGCACCTTAGTCGAAACTCAAATCCCCACGGTTTAGGAGAAGATAGGCGAACAAGCTTTTGACAGGGGCGACGACAGCGGCCCTTATTTTTTTTAGAATAGAGAGATTAACATTTGTTATGTCAAGCGTACACAATGGTTCTCGTTTACCTACTGACGAACTAGCATCTGCCTATTGGTGGGGAGGTGTTTTACTAACGCATATCCACGTTACATCTGAAGAAAACCGACAAAAACTCCATACCATTAGATCGACAGCGACGTGGTAGGCCAGAACGCGGGACCTTCAAATTTCAGCCGTCTACCATGTTCAGTGACTTATCCAATCGGCCAATTTGGGGCCTCGAGAAAGCTATATAAAATGTCCGAAAACACGTACGCACAATGAAGCAGTGTGTATAAGTACATAGTGGGATAAAAAGAAAAGCCTCACATGGTTATCAGAACAAATCTAACAATTTCTTTTTATCGTTCAAATGAACTGATAAGTAAGCGTCATCTGGCGTAACCAACACATCACTTTTTTTTTAACTTATGTGGTCGATGTCTGTTGCAGTTGGATAAATTAATTTGTGAGATTATGACGATATTGCTGATTAAACATTGTGCAAACATTTTAATGCCTTTTCGTTTTCACCAGACTGTATGATTAACCTTCCAATTACGTCTCGATCTGATGTTTTTCGAAAGCTCGAAGTCCTGAAAGATTTCTAGAAATGAGAGTTATTAAATTCAAGCTTAAATCCCCTTCCCCACTTTTTTTTTCTTCAAGTAATATAGTATTAATGCTGCTAGTTGAAAAAGCATTAGTCTTCTACAGCACCCCCCCCCTTTATTTTCTCTTTTAATCAGTATAAGAGTAGCCTAGTGAAAAAAGCTACTCTCAGACCATTCAAATTCTTTTTGCAGTTTTCGGGCTTTAAACTTTTAATTTACGTAGGAAAACAATGCAATGATTTTCTATCTTTGATTCGTTTGAATTTTTTATTTTATTTTAAAACTAGCTGAAGTACCCGTTCTTCGCACGGGAATGAATGGACTTTTTTATATTAATATTTGCTGTGATTAATATTTATTGTAATAAAGAGATATTGCAAAATGGATATCGCGTTATATTGTGTTCAATAATCATGCATACTGAATTTCAAGTCAATCGTTTTTACGGTGCAGAAGGCGATGCGGCGTAGCACAATCTAGAGGCGAATTTTAGCAAAACGGATACTTCAAAAATATTCTTCGCATTCAGATATCGATGTATACGAATTTTCATGACGATCGGCTGAATAGTCTTGAAGTTCATGTGTTGACGCGACATCTAGTGTCAAGTTATAGGAAAATGGATCGTGCCAAACTCTTCCCCGTGTTCAAATATCTATGTATACCTATTTTCATAGCGATCATTCGCACAGTCAAGAAGTGATACACTGCAGGGCCATCTAGTGGTTAATTAAAGTAATGATTTGCTACAGCGCCGTCATGTGGCGAGTTATAGCAAAATGGATAACGCCAAAATATTCTTATTGTTCAAATAGCTATGTATACTGATTTTCATAGCCACCGTTTGAATGGTCAAAAATTTGGCCTGCTGCAGCGTCATCTAGTGGCGAGTTAAAATAATAATGCATTGCAGTGCCATCTAGTGGTGAGTAACATCAAAAGTAACGCAGTTAGAATATATTCTTCGTTCTCAAATGTGTAAGTATAAAAAATTTTATGCTGATCGGTCGAACGGTATAGAAGTTGATGCGTTGCAGCGCTATTTAGCGGTAAGTTACAGCAAATGGATAGTGAAAAATATTCTCCGTGTTCTAATATTCGCGTGTACCAAATTTCATCTAAATTGGTTGGACAATATTCGCCTAGGAAACGGCTAAACGGAATAGAATTCGACGTTCTGCTGCGCCACCTAGTGAAAAGTTAGAGGAAAACGGATAGCATAAAAACCTTCTCCATGATAAAAGACTTAGGTGAACCAAATTTCATGGTGATCGGTGAAACGGTGCTGGAGTTTTTCAACCTCCTACACACATACCAACATTCATTTTTATCTATAACCAGTCTTATTATACGTATATACCAGTCTCAAGTAAAATCCAGTTTCAAATCTAAGCCTCGCCAAAGTGCCAGCATACGCCATTTTGCAAGAGTTTTTTCAGGGAATCATTCGAAGCATTGACTTAGCAGCATTCAAAATGGGAAATGGTTCGACCGCCAGGCATTTATTTGAAAAGTGGAATCCCTTAATACAGCCGCATTTTTTAAATTATCAACTATAACATGTTTTATTCATCGTTACCTCGATGTACTAAATGCGAAGATTTCAATTTTCTGAAATTTGGCGGATTTCCCCCAAGTTAAATCAATGTAGTCAATTGGCGAGAATTCTGAAGCTACATCGCTTGAAATGCCCTAATAACTGCATCATTTCTGCACGGATAGTTAAAATTTAATGCTGTATTCTAAGAAAACCTATACACTTGTTTTCAAAAATGCTATTCCCTTAAGCTCTCAGTAAATTGCGCCAAAAAGCCTAAAACTGTGCAAACCGCTAGAACTCACTCTCTAAAAATCGGCCTATCAGCAATTTTTTTTTCGCCAAACTAAAAAAAATTACATATTAGTCTCGGATATCTTCGATCCTCATTGTTTTGCGTATAAAACATTTCATTCCTGCTCTCATTTCTTAGGCGCACACGATATTATAATTAAAAAAATAACCTAAAAATTAAACTAAAAAAATCATTATAATTCTTTTATTTTTACTTTAAGAATTTAAAACATTTTATTCGGCAAAATCGCCACATATGGCAACCAAGATGCTTATTTCACACACTTTTTTCACTACAGGGGTTAATATTACGTAAAGCTTTCTGCGTGGAGAACATAAAAATCTCTTAAATTCCGGGAACGGAAATTAAGAGAACCATTCAGGAGGAAAGCGTTTTTAAGTGGAGTTTCAAAGTTTTAAAGTGGACTATCATTTATTCTATATTATTTTACATATCTGTGTAAAATTTCAGGCTGACAGGTCCATTTTTGTGGAATTGTATACTACCCAAATCAACAAATTGACAAACAGAATTTCATTTTTATTTATAAGATAACCTACGCTTGTTTTTAAAAATACCCTCTCATTAAATTGCGCCAAGCGCTAGAATCATAGAAAATCTGACACACTTTCAGATTTTTAAATACGCACTAAAGTGCTATATATAAAAAGAGTTATAATCCATGGGTATTCCCTATTTTCGTTCCTTCTTTCATTAAGTTGGAAAGTGTATCATTATTCATGAGTGTGATTAAACAAAATTAAAAGTGATATTTCTAACATCCTTTCTTTCCAACTGAATGAAAATTTCAAAAACTTATACGCAGGTGTATTCATAACCCAAATAGCAGACGATTAAATTACGATAAATAGCGCCAAGCGTTAGAATCCTCCTCAAAATCGCGAGAATGCTGAAGATAGATCGCTTGAAATCCCTTAATAACTGCATTATTTTCGCACGGATCATTAAAATTTAACGCTGTATTCTAATAAAACCTTTGCACTTGTTTTCAAAAATCCGTTTCCTTAAGCTCTCAGTAAATTGCGCCAAGCCTGAAACTGTGCAAACCGCTAGAACTCAATTTCTCGGCATTTGAGCCATTTTATTTTTTCGAGAAACTAAAAAATTTTAACATATTAGCCTCGGAAATCTTCAATTCTTATTGTTTTGCGTATAAAACATTTCATTCCTGCTCCGATTTCCCATGCACACGATATTATAATTGAAAGAAATATAACCTTACGAATATAAACTAACAAAAAAAAAATCATTATTATTCTTTTATTTTTACTTTGAGAATTTAAAACATCTTATTCGGCAAAATCGCCACACATGGCAACCACGATCTTTATTTCACACTTTTTTCACTACAGGGGTTACAATTACGGAAAGATTTTTGCGTGGAGAACATAAAAAATCTCTTTAATTCCGGGAACGGGTGGACTTTCAAAGTTTTAAAGTGGACTATGATTTATTCTATATTATTTTACATATCTGTGCAAAATTTCAGGCCGATAGGTCCATTTTTGTGGATTTGTATAAGACTCAAATCCACAAACAAACAAACAAACAAACGAACAAACAAACAAACAAACAAACAAACAGAATTTCATTTTTATTTATAAGATATAGTATTTAAAAATTGTATTTGATTATTAGATTGTTGTACAATTGTATAGAGTAACGAGTTTTCATAATCGCCATACCTTAATATTATCACACTAGATACTTTTCGATTTATCGCTAAATAATGAAGATATTGCCAAGCTCGGTTCATTTTGCAAAGCATTTTTTTTTTTTTGCACCTTATTTGACAATATATCACAAAAGTCGCCAACATTGGCGACTTTTGTCGCAACTTTTGAGGGAAGCACACGATTGTCGTCGGATTATTAGCTAATTATATTTTTGAATAGTATTATGTGCTTTAAATGGATACCTGTCTCTAAACTGCGCTTGACCGTATTGTATTGAAATTATTTTGATTGCTCTTGTTGAAGAAATATTAACGATACAGACATTAGTTTCGATGGAGAGCTTCATCTTGTAGTTCTTAATAACAGATATCAAATTTGTTTCATTTGAAATAGCAGAATATCTCTAAAACTAGAAGTCAAAGCACGTTGTGGAGGCAATTACAACGGGCGCTAGAAAGAACATTTGACGAAAGCATGTCTACACTCAATATATCGAATCTTCGACCACCTCAAATAAATAACTTCATATTCAATTTTACTGAATAATATATATACTGAATCGAATTCCGTGCTCTTCTGTGAACGTGTGGATACTTTTCGCAATCGAACAAACTTATAAATCTGGAAAAAGCCTATTAATTTTGAAATCAATATGAAGTCATTTTCACTGGCAATAGCCAATTTTGTCACGCAAATGATTGACTTTTTTAGTCTCGGAAAAAAAAATTAAAGTTGTTTATTTCAAAGAGAATTAATTTAATCAGATCTGAAAGGATTAACATGGGAAGCGAGTGTAGTTTGTATTTTCCTGCTCCCCCCCCCCTCTTCCCGGTGACGGTAATAGCACCCTGGAAAATGTTTATTAATGCACGAGTTTGATATGATTTATCGTTCTTGTTTAACTAAAAAAAATAAAACAGGAAGAATCTATGTGAGCGCTTCTGTTGCCAAAGGACAAAGTACTTTTCGCCACATTTGATTTCATTTCTTAGTACATATGCCCTCATATGTCATGATACTTTCACCTCCAGAGCGTAGTATCAAATATTCCACAGTCGTAAGCAAAAACTAGACTAGTAAGCATTACTGTCTGGACAAGAGCCTGTTTTTATGTTTTAATCGAAAGAGCAGATTGTTTAGAGACGGCAACATGTTAACACTATTGGGAGTCAAAACTTAAAAGATGTTTGGAACCGCAAAGAATGTGCGGAGTGCCAGATAACCCATAAATGAACAATCGATAAAGGATTAAACTATAACGGCAATTTGGATATAACAGTAAGTCGATTTGCTTTTTAATTTCAGATTTATTAGAATGTGTAAGTTGCAATTTTATACGCAGAAAATCTGTTCCAATATATGAATCTACATCGTTTGATGTCAAAAAACAATTGTTTCGTCCGTAAAATAAAAAATAAAAACGCCCTTTCCCCGATCTTAGACGGTTCTTCGTAATTTTCAACTCTGAAAGCTTCTCCGGCAAAGCGTCGAATCGTGTTTGTTATACTTTAATCAAGAATTTGGTTGATAATTGGGTTATTTTCTTCCTTTCATTCAAAAAACATACGTGAAAGAAAAAAGGGAAAGGTAGCTGACTTTAAAGATCAAATTTCAAAATGTCCCCACACTGATTTTTAGGTTTTCGTGCGTATTACATTTTCAGAAATTTTTTTTATGGATATCTCTTTATTAACACTATACAACAAGGTTGAAAAGCGTTCTTGATTGTGATTTCTCTTTCTGTTCATCCGTCCGGCTCTAACTGTCGTAAATATGGATCAAAATTTATATGAAATTTATATAGTTTATTCATATGTACTGTGCCATGTACCCTTTTAAAAATAAAGTATGCAGTATGAATTCTTTTGCAGAGCATCCAAAAGAATTCCAATGCATTACGCCTTTGGGCATTCATTCTTTAAAGCGTATTTTAGAGATATTCGACTGTTTCAAACAAAACAAAATTGAAATTGGTTATATAGGTATCACAAAATGATGCTCTCCGTACAATGGATATATATATATATATATATAAACGCAACAAACGCTCTTATAATTTATACCTAAATTATAATTTTTTTTTTCGAAGCGGCCCGTTGGCAGACTAGGTGGTCGCCCAAGGTGGGTAGCCCGTAGGTTGCACTTTTTGGTCGCAAAGAAGCCGTCGGCGGACCAGCTGGTCGCGGGATGCGGCCGCTCACCTAAAAGTGTAAAAGCGGCCCGTACCCTAGTTGCTTAATTATCTTATAATTTATACTAACGCTCTTATAATTTATTCTTCATTTAAAGGATGTAATTAGCATTTAAAACTTTTTACAGGGTCTCGCAAAATCCCAGTAATAGTGACATAGAGCCTTTTAAACTCTTCTCGAAGAGTCACACCTCACACGTTAGAGGCCTTTTGTGCCCGTACAATCGACTCGTATGAGATCTGGCTCGTACTCGGGTATAATCCTAACGATGTTTTTAGAATACTTTATTTACGAAGTTTTTATTTAAAAAATTGACGTAAGAACATTTGATGCGGCTTGGAAGGAAATGTAGGTATCAAAATTTGAAAGGGAAAGGGAAGGGGGGATATACTTTGTTTGCCCTTTATATCCTTTCATATTTCAGGAGAAGATTGAGAAAAATTGATATTGATAAGCATGAATATTCCTTTGCTAATCACCATCGGCGACCAGTTTTGGCCAAATATGGCCGCTTCGCGGCCAAAATGTGCAACCTAGAGCACACTGCCCGCTTCACGACTGGCTTGTGCAACCTACGGACATCTTCGCAACCGAAATTCAGCAATCAGCTGGTCCGACCGCTTCACATCCAGCCTATGCAACTAGCGTAGGGCCGCTTTTACACATTTCGGTGAGCGGCCGCATCCAGCGACCAGCTGGTCCGCCGACGGCCTCTTCGCGGCCAAAAAGTGCAACTACGGGCTACCCACCTTCGGCGACCACCTGGTCCACCAACGGGCCGCTTCGAAAACAAAAATGTGCGACCTACAGGTCGCTCGCCTTTGGTAACCAGATGAATGAGGACGGGGATGTTAACTGTGTCAGTCTAGCAACTACGTCTGCGATTTTTATTTTAAAAATTGGAGTCGTGTTTCAACAATTCAACTCTGAACTCTAAAATTTCTTTCTGTTTTCTTAAGATACTGGATTCAACATAAAGAAATTCTAGCGTTCAGAGTTTAGTTGTTGAAATACGACTCCAATTTTTTAAAAATAAAATCATAGACGTAGTCTTTAGACTGACTGATACAATTAACAGAGACACGAAGTCTACCTTACTGGTCGGCAATTTTTTAAGCGAATTTTCACGGGCCATCGATGTTGGACGGCTTGCCGGCTAGTAATTATAGATTTACGACAAAAACAAAATAAACGACACCAAATTAACCTAAATAAAGCTATGATCCAACAACGTTGAAATCAAAATCCATCCGGTTAAACGAATTCAAAATTAAAAAAACGCTTATGACAAAAACATATATCACCAAGAACAATCTAAAACACTCAATTAAACACTTAAAAATTAACCAAACGCTTATGGATTTATGACAAAAATAAAACAAATGCTCCAAAACAATCGAAATAAAAGTTACGATCCAACAACGTTGAAATCAAAATGCATCCGTTTAAACGACTTCGAAATTAAACAAACTCTGTCACCAAAAAAAATCTAAAACACTCAATCACTTTTAAAATAGGATTTCACAAATGCCACGCCGTTAACATTTAAAAACACTCGGGTGAGAGCAATGAAAAAAAAAATAGGTTTGTCTCATCTCAAAGAGTGTTGCCAATTTCTAAAAAAGAATTTCTACAAATAGGTGTTTAAGTGTTGTGCAAACAAAATTTTACACATTCTCAATAAATTTGCTCAAAATTTTGAGTTAAAGAGAACTTAAATATTAAATAAAATTGTCCTTGCATTGCTTGTCATGCAAAAGGAGTATTTTTGCCAGTGTATGACGTCATCTAATCGATCTACGCCAGAGATTATGTTTCGTGTTTTTTTTTCAAAAAATCAAGGAATGAATCGTCTTCGCTTCTCTTTTTACTTTTCAAGGCGTGATATCTCGTTAGATATTTAGAGTTGAAAGTAGTTGCAAGTTTAAAAAAAGTTTAATTTTTTAGAAATCTTTTGAACTGTATAACAAGTTTTGCTTTTAGTTAGAGATTAAAATGTCGTTTTTATCAAAATTTCAACATGGTGGCAGATTCACCGGGAGCGATGAGTCGATCCCGGAATTGTTACGGACAGGACTTTTATTATTTAGATTTGAATTGCTTCCAAGCTTAGCGAGATTGTTACTTGTGCTCAGGGCTCAGGGCTATCCGAAATAATTAAATTTTGATGAGGGTCCAAATGATTGAAAAGGCAGAAATGCATACTAAATCAGTATGCTCGTAGAAAAGTATAGAAAAAAATCTACGCTACATTAAAAATCTGAAAATCCACCCGTTTCCTGGTTTTTTGACATTTTTAACATCAGAAAAATGCTTTATTTTGGTAGAAAAGTCAAAATCTGTGGCATCTACATCATAGTTTTATTTTCAAGAGTACTGCTTTGAAATTTTTGCTATTTCAGTACGCTTGAAATAGTTTCTCGAAATTATCCAGAATTTTGTTTGCATAAAGCCTTGCATTTAGAATTAATTTAACAGCTTAAGCTACAACAGTGTTACTTCTGTAAGTGCAATATTTAAAGTGAACAAAATTTAGATGTAAGGGTTGACATTTTTTTCTACTACCCGTTTTAATTACTCCCACAACAGGCTTTACCTTCTAGTCTCAGTAGTACGTAAAGGAAGATGTCCTGACTGACTCATCAACGCCCAGCCAAATCCACTAGAAATAGAGCCGTGAAATTATAGGAGCTTATATATTGTGCCCAACATGTCATTTAAGAAGGAACTTTTAAATATAAAAATTTGATCCCAAACGAAGGTAGCTGTCCAAAACGTTCTATTCACGATTTCCTATACCGTCGAGAAAAATAGAGATAATCATAAAATTCTTTCTTTAAAATGTAACCAATACGAATACCTAAAAATTATTTTTTCAAGATTTTTTAAAAATTCATTCGTCCCCGATACTGAGTATTAGGCAAAAAATTGTTTTTTACGTTTTTTTTTTTTTTTTTTAGCTTGAAAGAAAAAAAAAATTATGATGACCGTTCTTCCTTTTAATATTATATACAAACAGGGATACAGTTTTTAAAATGTAGCTATGGCAATCGTAAAAGAGGATTATTACTTGTTCTATGTAATCAAAATGCTTTTCCGAGTTGTCGCCGACACTAACATTGGCGATAGCTCAAAGCAGTTGCTTTAAAATGTGGCAAAGCAGAGCTTAGCACAAATAAGCAGGAAAAAATTTAGAGAAAATCTTTATAGATCTGAAAACGAATGCGTTTACAAATTTTTTGTAATTTTCTGGCAATTTTTAACTTTCATGTCTCAAAGACAGCATTTGACAACCAATTAGAAATTTTCAGGTATAAGCAGAAAAAATATCCATATACATATGTGCATAAGATTTTTCGCATTTCTGTTAGTTGTGAAAATAAGCCTCAATCCCTTGCGAAGAAAAGGTACTTCAGCTGTTGAGATAAAAGTTATTTGCTAAAAATTTACGAAAGATTGACACGTAGTTATTTCAACTTTCGTTTTCAAGGTGATGTAATATTTTTTTAACTAATTACGATGTCTCTTCTCTTAACAAATAAATTCAGCAATTTCTGCTGAAACCCTTTCTTCACCGTAGAAGGTTCTCTCTATGTATTTTTTGGCTAGTTTTACTGATTCCCCGAGGAGAACAACAACAACAACAAATGATAGCGGGAATGTACTGCTCACTACTTTAATTCAATCTAATTACATTTGTTTGCTTCATAATGTCTGATTTTCAAGGAAGATTACTGTTATCAGGGTAATATCGCCACTGTCGACTGTTGCTGAAATGTTTTATTTAAAAACAACCGCTTTTAACAGTTTTATGATAAAAATTTATCGCATCCAAAACTTTTTTTGATGTCTACATTCACTTTATCGTAATTTTATGATAAAAGACAAATTGAAAGCAAAAAAACAGTATGTGATTTGCCACTTTTGATAAATTAATGAAACATTTTCATTATGGCAATTTTATCATTAATACATGCATTACAATTTATACTTTTAAAAAAAATTATGTGGACACCGCGTGACTTCCTAGTACTTCTATTAAATTAAATCATAAATATTTTCGGTGCACTTCATCTAAACTTATTATTCCCTTGTACGAAATGCAAGGAAGTAATGTGATCGCGAAAAATTTCAGTATCATAATTTTAAAGAAAAAGTCGATTTTGACTACCTTTAAATTTACTTTACAGTTTTTGCGAGACATCTCATCGTACGCGTGTATGATAAATGCATATACAATCTATTTTCACCGAGCACAAGTCCATTTTGTCCAGTTTTTCCCAGACGTCTGTAAGTACGTACGCATGTAACTAGCATATCTCAAAAACTATTAGTCATATAGAACGTTGAAATTTTACATTTAGGATGAATGTAACATCTAGTTATGCACCTCCTTTTTTGGCTCCAATCAACTGGATAGTTTATTTACAGGGCCACTCAAAAGATTTTTCATGCATTACGCTCTATGGCAGAAATTCATTAAAGCGTATTTTAGAGAAATTAAATTATTTCACACGTATCAAAAGTGTTATATATATTGTTAAGGACTACAAAATGGATATCTCCATCGAAAATAGTGTCTTTATCACTTATAGTTCTGCAACAGGAACACTCAAAAAATTCCAACATATTATGATTAATGGCAGTTTTACAGACATTCATTCATTTCAAGCGCAATACCATCCTACAATATAGTTAGGTAATGGTCCGACTACGGTCACTAGCCTCCCTCAAGAATTACGCCAGAAGTCGCCAAGCTTGGAGACTTTTGATGTACTTGTGTATGTATTAACTCTCAAATCTCAAAAATTATTGGTCGTTGAATGTTAAAATTTCATATACAAGATTGTTGTAACATCTAGTTGTGCATCTCGATTTTTAGTTCCAATCTACTGGAGAGTTTATTTACAGGACCACCCAAAATAATTTTAATACATACGTCTACGGATATCTTCAATATATTATGTCTGTAGTCGGTCATTGTTAGGTCCATGCCCCAAATGTCGCCATTTGTCATCGACCTCGGCGAGTTTTTTCGGAATATTGCCAAATTTAATGCCAAAAATAATTGCATATTTCGCATAACTCTATAACTTTTAACCGTAGAATATTTAAATTTTGTATTTAGAACTATTGTAACATCTCTTTTTTAATTCCAATCCACTGAGTAATTTATTTACAAGGTCACCCAAACGACTTTATAAATACAATAAAATCTGTGAATACCTTCAATTCATTAAAAATCTGTGATGAATCACTATTTTGGGCTATGACCAAAATCTCGCTAACTATCTCAAGCTTGTTGTCTTTTGGCGAAATATCGCCTTGTTAAGTGTCAAAAATAAATCTTTCAGATTGAACCCAGCTTGGCGATATCTCAAATATTTGGCTAGAAATCGCTAAACCTTAGTATTATTGAAGTATTTTATCTCTTTAAATCAAAATAAGTTTAGATGAAGTGCACGAAAATATTCATGATTTAATAGAAGTACAAGAAAGTCCTGAGGTATCCACATCAGATTTTTTCATTTGAAAGAGATACAATACTGCAATAACAATGTTACAAAACTGTAATTTTGTTTTTTCGCATTAATACGTGTTGCTAGAAAGAGAGTTGTACAGGCGTTCTTGCAAGTGAATTGAGTATGCGACCCCGTGACCCCCGCAATCGTTTTAGACAGTTGGCGAAAATTTTGGAGACAAGAGAAAGTTCTCGAAAGTAGTGGAATTTTGGCTGTACATCAATTAAGAAAGAAGTTACGAGAAAAATCCAGAAATATGATATCACGTACTATATGACGTCACATCTTGCTGGGAAATCTATAAATAGGAAGTCTCTCTCGCTGTCGAGTTCACTGTGACGGATTGCGGATATAGAGAGCAGAACTATACGATTGGTACTGCGATTTAAATAGTGTTATTGCTGTGGGATTTAACATTCGCTGTGACATGTGTTGAAAATGCTTTTTTTTTGGGGGGGGGGGGGTGAGAGAGAGCGAGAGATACAGTGTTTTGATTCGTCGAATAAAGCGTTATTTTCGTTTTTCGAGCTTATTGGAGTATACACACCCACTGTGTAATTTTCGCTACAATACTAAGGTTTAGCGATTTCTAGCAAAATATTTGAGATATCGCCAAGCTTGGTTCAGTTTTAAAAAATTATTTTTGGCTCTTAATTTAGCGATTCTTTACCAAAAGCCTCCAATCATCGCGGTATTTTGGGCATACCCGAAATAGTGATTGACCACGGACTTTTGGTGAATTTAAGGTATTCATAGATCTTAATGTATTGAAAGTCTTTTGGGTGACTTTGTAAATAAATTACAAAGTCGATTACAATCGAAACAAGAACGATAAATCATACAAAATACATCGATTATGAAATATTTTCCCACACAACAATATTTTGCGGCAAATTTTACGATGTATTGTACTTAAATCTGACGAGATTTCATCGATAATCTTAAATAGAAACTGTATATCACTATCAAGGACCTTATATTGTTCTCACATTAGAAATTCTTTAATTCCCGTCAAAAATGAAAATATCGCCCAAGTTTGGATATTTTTTCGCCATATTTGGCGATTTATCTTCAAAAGCGGCTCAGCTTGACGACTTTTGGTGCAATTTTTGAGGGAGCCACACGACCGTCAACGGGCCACTGACTAACTATATGGTAAGATAGTATCATGCTTGAAATGGATGTATGGCGCTAAAACTGCCATTGACTGTAATGTAATGGAATTGGCGTCTCGTATGCACAGACTTAAAAAAAATTGTCAAAATGTATTTGCGGTTGGTCAAAACGGATTGTACATGCATACACACGAACATACTTACTGTGCATGCACGTTCACACAACTTACATTGTTGTGTGAACGGAGACGTCTCGCAAAAACTCTTCAAATAAATATAAAGATTTTCAAAATAGATTTTTTTTCAGCAAAATTTGCCTACCAAAATTTTTTGGCGATCACTATGATTCCATTTACTTTGTAGAAGGGAGTAATTATACTTATTTATATTAGAAAAAAATGTCTTAGCACTCCAATACTTCTTGAGTGACTTTATGTTGGTATAGTATCGGATTCGCTTCCATGATAAACATTTCTAACTGCAATAATTTTTTTTATCCAGAAAATCAGTAGAAGGTTAATCAAAAGAGACGGTCACAACGGCGCGTTTTCCTATTTTATTTTTCCTTCGTTTCAATCTTCTAAACCGTCACAAGCAGTTTGGGGATAACGGATTGAATACTGTTGTAATGTTGCTGAAATTGCTCTAATCTACCACTTTTCAGGAATCCTGATTATCAAATCAGTGATTCTTTCACTGGATTTCACTGATAGTTTCAATCTTTTTCCTTGAACAAACTTTATCATTCAATTGCTCCCACTCCTCCTTAAAATTCTCTTTTTTAAACTAATATTTTTAATTGATATGTATTTTTCGTGGAAGTATGAGAAAATATAGTCAAATTTGTGTGGTGTAACTTTAATACACACACGGGGAGATTAACTTTATCATAGTCAAAAGTTTGGAACTCTTTCGAGGCAGCCTGTTGGCGATGCTATTCGTAGTCTTGTTTCATCTTTGCAAGCGATTTTCTGTATACATGAAGGTCAACAATAGAAACCGAAATCGTATTATAATGTTTTACGATGACGACAGATCTGGTAGACAAGGTAGACAAGGACTAATTCTGGTAGACAAGGACGCATATGAAGGAGGGGGGGGGGGGCTCCTCCCACTCACCGAAATTTGATTTTTTGTTGCTAAAATGATAATGATATAGTCTTTTTGTGAAAAATTCTACCTTTTTTACCGTTCGGATCCCCTCCAAAATGTTTTTCTGGATACGCCGTGCCTGCTGGTAGACCTCTTGTCGCAGTTATATCCTTAAGTATACATGCACGATTCACAATTTGCACGCATTATTTCATAGAATTTCCGACTTCAGTAAAAATATTGCAACTGCTGGAAAATTAAACGCGATTGCGCTTAGATAATTTGTTTTTGGTTATTGAGTTGTTTTAATGTAATTACATGTTTTGACTACAGTTTAGTATACAATTTATAAGAAAAACTTTTCCTTTTCATGCACAAATTTCATTTTCGTGAAATACTAAGGGTATCATAATAATTTTATTTTTCCTTGCATAAGGTGATTCGTGCAAAACTGCTTTTACGACTGACAGGGATAATGTTTGAAGCATGTTTATTCGTGAATTTTAACCCATTCGTGCCCAGTTATTTTTGCGACTTTCTCCGATTTTTGCCAATACTAGAAATAATAGCTAAATTTCTGATGTCAACTTCTTGCACAAGGGATGATTTCTTTTAACCCATTTATGCCTAGTGTCCCTTTTTTGGGACGGCATTTTCGCTATTAGTCGAAAACGTTATTTATTTTTCCTAGCCTTTATTGATGAGTATTGAGCCTCAACTCTACAAAATATTTTAACATAACCAAGTAGGATGTTGATATTTCGATTTTTATGCATAATGATTTTAAAAGAAATCATCCCTTGTTCAAGAAATTGACATCAGAAATTTATCTATTATTTCTGTTATCAGTAAAAATCGAAGAAAGTCGCAAAAATATCCAGGCACAAATGGGTAAAGTCATTATGTATAAAAATTGAAATGCTAACATCCTACTGGGTCATGTTATAATATTTTGTGGCGTTAAGGTTCAATATTCGTGAATAAAGGCTAGGAAAAATAAATAACGTTTTTGACTGATAGCGAAAATGCCGTCCCAAAAAAGGGACGCTAGGCATAAATGGATTAATGAAGAACAGCTTTAGAAGTATTTGTGCAAGGTCCATATTAATACTACGCAAATTATACATAGGTAATGAAAAAGGGGCAAGAAACGGAGGAAACCTAGTTTGTTCATCCTATGTATATGCATGAAAAATTTATAAATCTCTAACAAAATGTACTGATACAAAAACACCTAAATTTCCTTATCGAATAACAATAATATGTAATCTGTTTTTAAAAAGTGAAATTAATAATCAATATAAATTTGTCCAATCACAAGCCACTTATTTTTTAAAAAAAGTGTGCTATCTCTCTTAATCTATTTTTAAAGGTTATATTACAGAGCATTCACGATTTCATACCAGCATGGTTGTTTTTTTTTTGTGATTCTTGTTGTCTTGATCTATTCCACTTGTCGCTCCGTTAAAAAGATTGCTGGATATTGCTTTTGTTGGGGGTAAGTTAAATTGTGTTGTTGGAATTTTAATTCACTGCAGAAATCCCCTAAAGAAATATCATATCAGTATTGTAATTAGATATCTCTCCACTTATCGACTAAATATATTTTTGAAAAGAAAAACTCAAGAAGTGAAATATTATTATTTTATGTATCACTTTGGAAGAGACATCAAATCGATTATTTCCTATCAATATTATAAATCAAAATTATTAAACCCAGGTTTAATTTGCCGCGGTGCTAACAGGGTTCGTTCGGATTCTAGATCAGTTAAAATTCCGAACTTTCGAAACATTATCCTAAAATGGTCTTGTATTTCAAATATGGTCCTTCTTTTTATAAAATACAGAAAGAAGTTCTTGAGTGTCTTAAATAGTAGGGCGTTTTTGGACAATTTTTCAAAAGTTTGGAATTTTAACAAATTAAGAACCCTGGCTTAGCACCAGGCCCGTCGCTAGTGGATGGACAGGTAGTGCAGCGCACGAAGACGCCAAGACGACTGAAGAAAAGTTAGCCGAAAATGAACATTTTAAAAAAATCGAAAATATAAACATTTTTTTGTTTAAGTTTATATTGCAGACACCTAGAAAAAGGCTTTCCCCGCTAAAAGGCCCGCTACAATGTTTTGGCAAATCTAAGGCTTTATCGTTAGGTACCATCTTACAAGATCTTGTATACAGTACTGCTTTGTTAGCATCCTTTCTCCCCCCCCCCATTATTGTTTGTTTGTTGTTTGTGTGATCATGACAACTCTACTCTAGGGCGATCTGCCAAGGATGGGGGAGTGGTGCCTTGGTAAGAGGACTTTCTAAGGGGTTCTAACGCGTATACACGTTACATCTGGAGAAAACCTGGCAAAACTCCAGACTGTTAGATCGACAACCGCTCGATGGGACCCGAACCCGGGACCGTCACACTTCGGCCATCTACCATTTTCAGGGGGAACACTGAAAATGGTATAGATGGCCATATCTTAGGCAAAATTATATCTTTATGTATTAAGAAACTCCGAGAAGGTGGTTTGGTGAAACTCCGAGAAGGCAAAAAACCTTCTCGGAGTTTCACCAAACTTGTCTTTCAGTGCTATCCACAAGGCCAAATTTACTGATATGTGATGCCATACTAATGGTGATGATATAGATGATCGTTTTTCGTTTTCAGTTTCCCGATTCATGGGCGCCTGCCTGAGGTCCTGAGATGCTGCAGAGAGAAGTACTGTTGCATTTGCTGGTGGGAGAGGGAAGGGGCTCATCTTGAGTTTTCCTGCACTTTAGTATTAAAATGGTACAAAATATTTCCGTACACTATTTACTATACCGACGGCTTGGGGGGGGGGGGCGATCCGGAGTCCATGGTGACAAATACAAATCTGGGAATGGACATGGACCCAAAAGGGGCGCAAAGAGAGATACATTTTATATTTGTTTCTAATCGAAGTTGCCTGGCACGTAAATGAGTTCTCATGCAGAAAGGTAAGCATGTTGGTAGATCGTGACCCTTCCTTAGGTGTTTATAAAGTTAATATTTTTGTTCTATAATGAAGTTTGTATTGTTTCAGTACTAGTACAGTCTGTAGTATTTTACAGCCTGATAAGAGCATTCCCCACATAGAAACACTAGTAAAGGCATTCTTGCATGGAGGGGGGCCTCAAAATTTGAAAAGCTTTACTAACCTAACAGAAAAGTAACATGAATTGGTGTTCGAATTTATTTATTTTCTGAAATACATAAATACGATCAACTTTATTTGTATTATACGTTAATTGAAATCTAAATTATCGAATCCAAGGGATCGCTCTTCCCTTGAGCACATTTAAAAATTTGTTTAGCTGCTATGGAGTTTAGCCCACATTTGAACCGAGGTTTATTCTGTCTGCTCTCATCATTGAAAAGATGCAATGGAGAAGGCTCTCTCTCTGTGACCAGTGTTGCTTCTCAGCTTGGGTCAGTGAAATCTGCATTTAAGATTGAAAATGAATTGGGCGGGGGAGGGGGGGGGTATGACTCAAAAGTGGTAAAATTCTTGTAATACTTTTTATCTCTCCCCTCCTTCAAGTATTTCTGAATCCACTACTGATCAGTAATTTAGCAAGTCGTGCCATATTTAAATAACTTTTGATTCCGGTAGTAGTTTACATAGAAAATTAAAACAGTGCTGCACCCCCTCCCCCCCCCCAAAAAAAAAGAATAAAATCCTAAAGGGTAACATTTTATTTTATTATGCATTTTGCTTAGGTAAAATTAGCTTTTTTTAAAATTAGCCCCCACTAAAACTAATTACATTGCTTTAGGGTAAAATTTTGCTTTAATGTACAACTTTGCTTAGGTCAAATAAGTTTTTTCATCAAAATTAGCCCCTTCCACACAAAAATTTTTTTATAATCGCTACTGTACTCAAAATTAATGTAATTAAGTTTAATTTACTTTTCTCCAATCGTATATCGAGTAGTAAAGTATTTTCGTCCTTTTCACAACTACACTTTTTATAAAGAAGTAAAGGGGGTAGCATAGGTGGATACAGTTATAAAATAAAATTATAATTAAAATTTTATTGACATTTGAATAATTCATTTTAATAACACTTTTTATATTTTTGAAACCAAACCTATGTATTTAACAATATTTACGTTTTCTCTTGTGTGAAATATGGCAACGAAAGGGTTAAACTGACAGTTTCTGTCGCTTTAAAGAAAGGAATTGTTGCAATAGGTGATTGAGCTAGATAATTCGAAGATTATTATTATTATTATTATTATATATTCGTCATAGACAACCTTGTTAAATCAAGAAAGAATTATTTTGCAAAAACTTTCGTAAATGCAACTTGAACAAGAAAAATTAGCGCCTCAGAAAATCTATATTTTTCCGAACATTTTTCATTCAAACAAAACTCATAATTTAATTTAATAAAATACATAAGCCATGTTCTTTTTACTTTTTTTTGTTCCATTTTCCCATTTTGTTGCAATAAGAGATACTACACTTTCTATTTGAGTTGTCAATACGAAAGTTAAATTTATCAGCCCTTTGAAATGCTTGACTTTTTATTAAAACATCTACTGTTCTTGAAATTAAAGTAATAACCATTTGCCGATATCTTCTCTGCTGAAATCGGTCACTTGAATTTCAAACCTATCTTATGTAAATCTGGATAAACAAAAGAAACTTCAATAATCGAGACTTCCAAATAATATGAAAAAATTTTGAAATTATTAACTATGTTAAAACTTGTCTTTCTAGTTTTCCTTGTATTACATCGCTTTATTTATAAGCAAAAAGTGTACATATGAAATTAAAATATTTCCATGCTTTTTATTTAGATTAAGGATTTCTCATAACTTTTGAATCAATGTCCTGGTGTCTCTCTGTAAGTCGGAAACGCCATACCAAAGTAAGCTTTCTAGTAGTCGTGAAACGCATTCACTCGTTAAACATTATGACAGTGTTCCATAACTATTGTTGAAAAAAAAAAAAAAAAAAAAGTGTATTCTCCCCTCCCCCTTCTTTCTTTCTTTTTTGGATGTAAAAAACAGGATTGGCAACCCCTTGAAGAATACCACCCAAGTCCGCGCTCGAACTTGTGAAAGTGAATTCCATATCACTAGAATTCTGCAAAAGACAGATGAAAGCAAATCTGATCTTCCGCACCCATGGTAACTGTTCGGCTGTTTTTGGTTCCACTGACTTATGAGCATGTATACCGCATGAACTGGGTGAGTTTCCAGTAGTGGCGGGTATCCATCGGGCAACCCTACGGTTCAGAGCAATGTCGTATATTCTCTATTGAATACAAATATGACATTGTAAAATCATAATTTTGTTTCAAAAACTGAATATTTATAAGGGCACCACTTCCCGAGTCTCGGTTTAATTATGATATTTTCCAACTGAATAAGTACATGGAATAGTAAAATGATACTTTTGTTTCAAAGACTGCTTTTTTTTAATGTAGGGGGCGCTAAATCGGTGTTTGCACAAAGGCGCCTGACACATCCGCGACGGCCCTGTTTAGCACTTCCATTAAGAATAGATAACTGCAACAATTCAAGAGTAAACACAATACATGAATTTACTGTAATTAATTAATGTAATTCTGGGAAGAATTGAAAGAAGATATCACCCATGTTCGCCAGTGTACAAGGGCCTTTAAAAGTTTGGGGTCCCCCATCTAGATAAATGCAAAGAAATAATATGTAGTATATATAGTATATATCCATGGAAATATGTGTATGGGCGACCATAGTTTTGTCCTCAGAGCGAGGGCACTACGCTTTTGAGGGGTAAAAGGAGAGAAGCTTCAGTGCAAAATTTTCTGCCAAAAGGCCTCGGAATTATCTACACACAAGTAATGCCCGAAATTCCGAAAAAATAAAAAAATTGTTTTATTTGTAATTTAATCTTTGTAACTAAGCTTAAGTCTGGCGTATTTTCTAAATTATAACGTAAGAATACCAAAATACGTCAACGGGACGAAATTCAGTGTATTGATGATGGGCTCCTCTCCGAACGGCAGAACTAGAACAAGGTCAGATCAAACAACTTTCCCTGTCATTTTCTCTATCCTTTCTACTGTAGTCTCCATTTTACAAGAGGTTTTCATATCAGCTGATCGACGCGAAGAAAGTTATCGTAATCGCAATCGCACACATCACGTGACAATCGTCTGTTTCTCACATCCCGTTTGTTGTTTGTTTGTTTTTGTTATAAAATGTTTATCATTATTTTACGGCTTCTCTGTGATAAGGAATTTATATATTTTGATATTCAATACCGAGTATATTCAACTTATTAAAGAATGTCTGAGAAAAACCTTTTGACAATCAACCTGATGGCGTAAAAGTATTTTTAGTTTTTTATTTTGAAGTATACTTCCGGTGAAATATTCTTGATTAGTATTATTTTTGTACAGTTAATGGCCCAATTAATATTTTACTTATTATTTTCTTTCTAATTTCTTGCCATTTAGTATGTTTTTGCTCCTCAGAAGTATTAAATATTCTCTGGAAGAATTTAAACCGCATGTTAAAGTTTATAGTTTTCTAGTTTGTACGTATTTATAAAAAAAATCCATATAGTTATACGTTTTCATAGTAGATACGTAAAAGTGGAAATTTTAATTATTTAAATAAATAATTAAAATTTCGTGTGTGAAAATTTTAATATAATTTAAGTCTATTAATGCGATGTTTTGCTTGTAATATTTTATTTACGGTTAATTAAATTAGTTAGGAAAAGGAGATTTATTTTCCACAAGTTGTCAGATGCCGTTTTAGTGATTTATTCCTGGGAATCTATTTTCCTTTCTGTAGGAGCCTTAATAAATTTAATGTTTTTATTCATAAAAATCTATATATTTAATGATTAGAAAAAGAATCTAAAAGTTGTTAAAATAATTGTTGCTAAACAAACATGCATTTTCGAAAATTGTCCCTCAAATTTGTGTTTTTAATAGGCTAATCGAATGCATAATTTTTTTAATGGAAAGTAGGTATCCAATAGGTATCAATTTGTCCGGATATAGTATATCTGTTAGCAGTATGTTTTCTTCTTTTTTTTGTATGTGTGTGTGTGTCTGTTTCTTAGATTAATCAGCTCTTACAGGGGTTTTCTTTTTCTTTTTTCTCACAAGCATTATTTTTTCTTTACAACTTAAAATTTCAGTACTTAACAAAAATAATTTTTAAACCATATTATCATCACCTCAATAATAGTGAGTCTCTACTTTTACTTCAAAAGAAATCACTCGTGATAAAATTGAATGTTTACTGAATGCTGATAGTGACACAGATAAAAAATCAGCAGTCTATTTGGGATTGTTTCAATGATATTATTCCAGTTGCTTGTACCTCTAAAACATAGTTTAAATAAAATTTTATTGCCATTATGGAACCAATGACTGTGCTTTAAGTAGTCAATAGCAGGCTTAGAATGATTACATGGTATCTTTATTAATTGATTATAAGAATTAATATAGATTATGACTAATTTCTTAACAGATTATAATTAGTGAATGTTAATTCTAATTCAAGACTGATGCAATTTTATCATATAATGGCATTCCTGCAAAATTTGGGAAATCCCATTTTAAAAATAATTTCAGGTGATTTAATGAGTTTCAAGTTTAGTCAGTTGGTTAAAAATTATAGAAATGCAGTATAAAAATCTGAGATTGTTGAAAAAATGGAAACTTAGTTACCATCAAAAAACCTTACATAATCAATATTTTGTTTTAGTGTGAGGAAGATTAAGTACTTATTTTTTAATTTTATAAATTTTCAGGGATAGCAGTATTCTTGAAAAATGAACAAATCAAAGGTTTTTTCTTTGTTATTACTTTGCATTGTGTTCAGTCACATCAAATATGGCCATTCATCACCTGCTGTTCGAAGGAATGGGATCTATGAACAAAATACGCCTCAGAAGCGTGAATCTGAAAATGAAGTTTTCCATGTCATTAAAAGAGATGAAAACGTTAAATCTGAGCCGCTGGACTTCTTGTCTCATATATTTGATATTATGAAGATTAAAAAAGTAAGAATTTTATATCTTTTTACCATTGGCATAAATTGGCTTGTAACACTGAAGGGGGGAGGGTGCAAAATGTTTCCCATTGTAGGAAATACTATTTTCAAATAGTTGTTTCTGAATTTCCTTGATTTTTTTTTTTTTTTTTTTGGGGGGGGGGGGATGCAATTGCCCCTCTTGCTTCTAATAAGTTACACATATGCTTTTTACTATCCCAGTAAAATATAGCTAAACAGCTTTTAATTACAGCATAGTTTTTTTATTTTAAATTTTTTGTTTTTTCAAAATTGGTACATTTTATTCATGACCAAAATTATACTTTTCCAATGCATAATAGAATAGAAGAGAAGGGATGAAGTATACAGTAGGATACATACTACGAATGCAAACAACAGTATACTGTTTCTGACACACAGTCACACGAGTTTCTGTCACTTAGTCTTTCAAAGGGGTCTAAAAACAGTGCTGCCGGGTCTGATCTTGATGCGGAAATCAGTAAAAATAAATCCCACAACACCTCTAGACCTCTTGCCACCCGATGATTTAGAGGTTATAGAATATAATAAATGCCCTTATGCACTTTTCTTGCCTCTTGTATTCATTTTTGACTTCTCCTCTTTTTATTGGTGGGTTCATACACATCATGGGTGTGGTTTTAGGGATTACAAACAGCCGAGTGGGGGGGAGGGTGATAACTACGGTCCGTGGGATAATATATGGGTACAGAACTATGGGGTTATGTGCAGTGAGCTTGATGCATTGGAGAGGAAGGGGGGTATTGAGTCTACAGTTCCTAATAGAATGGTGGATATGAGGAATATGCCTGAAGTGTTTATGACACACATATCTAATGTTGAGGATGTAGAGTTTGATGTAAGAAAGATGTTCTTGTTAATCTTAAAAGAATACGTTCGTGCACCGAACCTAGAATTATCCAATTCTCTGTGTGAAATTCTAAAGTGTAGGCCATTTTCGAACTTTGCAAGCTTATCTATCAGCGTCGATACTTCCCTGCAATTGGTGTTCTAGAAAGATTCAGCATTTCTAGAGAGCTTAGGTTATGGATGTTCTCCACAATATTTGCAATCCTGTTTCCGGCCAGATAATGGAAAATGTAGGAAATGAAAAACAAAAACTGTTTCACTAAAAAGTTCATGAAATTGAGATGTTTAGTATGCTGTTTTTTCTTTAAGACCAAAAAATTGTTGATGCTACCTTTGGGAAAAGGATAGCCTAAAATGAATATACAGAAAATAAAATTTTTTTCATTATAAAGAGACACATTAGTTGCCCTTAACATTAATAAAAATTTAAAAAAAAATTATTAGTAACAATGCAAAAAACTTTGCATTTGTTTTGAGTACTGTATGTTACTTTTTTTAAATGCCATTTGAATGATTGAAATCTATATTTGTAATTTGTTTCAGCTTATTCATAATTTTGGGAGCAGAATGGAAGTTGGTGCTCTTTGCTTATCATGTAGAATTACTATTTCATACTTACAACATCGCATAAGGGAAGGTGCCACTGAAGATGATATTGGTGCTGTTGTGAACAAAATTTGTACCACTTTTCATATTGAAAAACCGCGTGTGTGCGCTGGTCTGACTCAAATGTTCAAAGTGAGTCCTCTGAAATTTTTCTTTTTCTTTTTATCCCCTCAACAGTAAAGTTTCTGTGAACTTGATTTGTATTTTTTGACTTGAGCAAGTTGCTGAATTTAAAAATGGATCACAAAAGTCCTTGGTTTTTTAAACAAAAAATTTATTAATGTATGTTATATCCATAAATTTTTACTTAAATATATTATATACTTAAGCTTACATTTATGTAAATCATTTTTACATGTTTTGAAGTATGAGTAAAATTTATGAAAACATGTCCAAGTAAAAATTGTATCATTTTTTTTTAAATCTTACTGAAAGCTTTTGTCTCCCCCCCATCATTAATACATTTATTAATGATTTTCTTTGTTTTTAAGCTGTTAATTTTTTTTTTTTTTTTTTTTTTAAGCCAAATTATGTTGTTACACCTGTTGCATCATATACATGATTGCTGTATGTACTTTGACTTATCTATTCTCTCTTTTGGTTGGTGAAATTTAAGGTTTTCATAGTAGAAATTCTAAACTTTTGAGTTATTTAAATAATATTATTGCTTTTCACAGCTAACTCAGTATTGAAAAATTCAGTGGTACTTATTCAAAAATGAATGAGTTATTCCTTACTAAATTGACTCAAACCACTGTTCCAATTAAAGACATTTTATCATTATAGTACAAAATGCAAGTAATGTGAAGATTATCTTAGTGATTTGATGATTAGGTAAATGTGAAAAAGAGCTTTACTTTTTACATTACCCAAATAATTTTCATACTACCTATTAAGCATTTGTTAACTTTCAGGTCTCATCTATTTTGATTGCATATCTCCCTGTAAACTGCAGTTTTTTGGTACTTTTCATGATTTAAGAAAAAATACTTTAACAATACATGTTTAAATAATTTTTTGAATTATAAACTTAATTGTTCTTATTCATAATGATGGAACAATTTAAATGTAAGAATTAATATTTAATGATAAATAGTGGAAAAAGCATTTTTTAAAGTTTAAGAAATCGCATTAGAAGATATCCTTTTTAATTTGGTTACCAAATATTCTAAAAACAACTCTAATTCTTGATTGTTTATACTTCTGTTAGTACTATTAAAATACTTACTTCTCTGTGGTGCTGCCATCTGCATGTGTTTTTTTTAACTAAAAGATTCATAGATAATAATTAAAAAGATCGCAAACATACATGCAGTAGAGTCCCGCTATTCCAAAAATCTGCCTATTTTGCACAGAGTTCAGAAAAAATATAAATTTTTTTAACTTAAGAACAGAAGAAATTTTAAAGGCATTTGTAATAAAGTGTACATTTATTTACACCTGAAACCAAATTTGGATGAAAGCTACTTATCGTACATGCCGGCTCCATTTGTACAATACCTGCACTTAATTTATACCTTAAAAAGTCAATATATTCATATTGTTCATGAAATTTTCCTATTCTAAATTCCCACTAAACCGAACAGTTTTTGGTCTCAATTGGTTTGAAGTATCGGGACTGTTGTAGTTGGTTGTATAGCTGTTGTAGTATAGCTCAGGGAATTGAGAATTAAAACTTGGCCACGAGAGACTCTGGCTTAGTTTGCTTCACTGAAAATTGAAATTTGAGTGACACTCAAGCTTAGACTTCAAAGTGCTAAAATTTTGAGTGTTAAACAAATTTTTATATTAGTTTCATAAATAAATTATTCTGTGAAAATTTTGATTTTCATTATATAAAATACCTTAATTTTTTTTCTGAAGTATATGTGTTTCGGAAAAATTATGATATTATTAATAAAACCAAAGTGGGAGAGCTGCCTTACACTCAAATGCTTTTGTGCGACTATAAATCAAAATATATTGATAATTTCTGAAACATAATCTATCATTTATTGATTTTTAATATATGAAGACTCGCAATCAATTAGTAAATCCAAAACTACTAAAGAGAGTAAATAAATAGAATTATTTATTATTTCAACTTTTCAGAAAATGTAAAAGTAAACAGTGCCTGAGTAAAAAGAAAACTAAATAAATAAAATAAAATTTCTGCTTTTTGATATACCAAATCAGCAGGGATGTATCCAGCAGAAAATGTTGGTGAGGGTCCAAGCAGTGGAAAATTCAGAATTTTTCACCCCAAAACATTCGCATTAACATTTAGTTAATAAAAATTAAAAATTTGAAGCGTGTTTGAACCCTCCCCTTGAATACATCCTTGCAAATGAGGTAATATGCACATTTAGGTTTCAGTAGAGAAATTAAAATTTATTTAATTGAAACATAGTAGCACAGAAATGTTGCCGTTAATAAAAACAAATAAATTTGCAAAATATTAGGCTAATTAATTGATATTTTTTTATCACTGCAAAAGAGTTAAAAAATTTTTTAAATTGTGAAGAGTGATTTTTGAGAAAAAAAAAAAAAAAAGAAATGCATGTTATCCAAACGTAGCAATACATTTTCTGATCGAATACAACTGCTACTTTATATTAATAATGTCCCAGTAAAATTTTTTCGTTGTTGAAATTATATCTTCTACTGCCGCAAGGAAACACATTTTTTAAGGGTATGTAAAAGGAAATGTTAGTTTTTAAATTTTTTTATATAAACATATATATATATTTAACCAAGATTTTTAATAACTGTTTCTATTAAACAGAAAAAGTAATTTTCCATTACCTAAACTAAAGTTAATGTTGGCACATGAGCCCATATAGGGCCAAGGCCTGCCTGTTCATCTGCGCCTTTGTAACTATGGACTGTGGGTTACAGAAGCATATGTCCAGAACCCTGGGCCTGTGGGCAAGATTGACTCAGCCTTTCTTCTCTTGAGTAGATTGATAAAATGAGTACTAAACTTGCTTGGGACTAAACACTGTAGGCTTCATGCCAGGCTGACTATCTGGCTGGGGTATATTCGAGTACTTCTATACCGCCAGAGCCCATGATCATGAAGGCACAGATGGGCAGTGCAGGCCTTGGCCCCACGTGGACTGTTGTACCAATGTTTAGTTTACTTTAAAAAATTGAAAGTGCCTTTTCCCATCTAATAGAAACAGTTATGAAAATTCTTGATTTAAAAAAAATTAATTATAAAAATTGAAAAGGGAAAGAATTGGCATTATTTTTTTTTTACATAATTAAAAAATTTTTACATAATTAAAAAAAATTTTCACTCTTTTGCAGCAGTAAAAGATGTTTCACCACAGAAAAAAAGAAAAAAGAAGGCTGACACATTACTAACATATTGCAATGGTAGTTGCATTCTATTATAAAGTGTACTGCTACATATAGATAACGTGTGTGTTTTTTTGTAAAAACCACGTTTTTTTACATTTTGAAATTTTAACCCTTTTGCAGCAGTAAAAAATATTAACCAGTTGGCATAGTATTTTGAAAAATTATTTATATTTGAAAATGGCAAACTTTTCCGTTTTGTTACATTTCGATCATATAAATTTTGTTTTTTTTTCACTCCACCCTAGTGCACAGCTACAGCTTTCAAACTTTAACACACCCAAACATTTTTTGTGAACCAAGAGTAGGTTCAATCAAGGACCTGACACTTTTTCTTTTTGGCTATGTGCTTGTTTGTGTATTTTAGTGTTTTTTCTTCTAATTTATTTTTCATGATATTTCTTAAGACTATAAGGCACTAACAGGACTGATATTATTTTCTGTTTGTTCTAGCGTGAAGTCACTACTGTTCTTATCAGTATTGCTCTTGATCCTGAAGAAGTTTGCTCCTTGCTTATTACTGGATGCGGAAATGCTGTAAATCCTCTGCATAACTGGACCATTCCTATGACTCCTTTCCCAAAACCACCTGTGTATCCACCAAAAATGCCCAAGGTATATGTATATTTTACAGAAATGTAATGAGAACAAAAATTCAGGGTTTGCGCAAAAGGTGAAAGAGGTGAAATTTCTCACAAAAATGCTTGATTTATTGATATCCAATTAACAAAAATGCAGAATTTCGGGGCCTGTCCCCCCCCCCCCCCGGGCTACATCCCTGATATTAAAAACCTAAAAAAAACTGGTTTGCATTGTTTTTGTGACCTACCACAAAAATATTTGTTAAATTAGAATTATCCACTAACTGGATACTGTTGTTCAATAGTATCTACTTAGAGTCTACCTAGATTTAGTACGCTGCTTTGTATTTTGTAAAGAATGATCCAATATTAGTCTGCTATTTTTATTTATTTTTTTTAAGTAATATTTGCTTGGTTCCTGCTTCCTTAATAATTAATTGAATATTTTGTATTTTTCATTAATTATGGAAAATGATGTCAAGCAAAGCAATAATGCCAATGCATTTACGAATGAAGCTTAAAATCCATTATTGAGATTTCTTCACAGTTTCAAGAATTTTATATTTATCGTTAATGATTGTTCTGACTTGTGATTCAGTAAATCAAACTTCTTTGATAATGTTAAGCTTACATTCCAAATATAATGTGTTCTCATATTTCATGCAGATTTTGAAAGAGATTAGATTCTGAAGGTGATAGATTTTGAAATTACCAGACTTTGAGCTTTTTTCTAAATAGAGGCTAAAACAAATGTTATATGATTTTTTTTTTCATGTAAAATTGGAAATATAATCTAACATAGTGCTTTGTTTCTGAGCTACAAATATATATTTATCTAATATAGTATGTGATAAAGGGGGTATGTTGAGCTATGACACTTTATTACAAAAGGGGGAGGGGGTCAAAAATATTGAAACAAAAAGTGTGATATCATGTATGAACAGCCCATATAACAAACAAATTTAATCTGAAGCTGTGTGTTGACTCTTGTCTGAAAGATGTTCGATTGTACCTTATGTCTAACACTAGTTCAGGATAAAGATTTGCATGGCCTCAAACATAAATTGGTAAGAAAATTTAAGAAGCATTTAGCTATGGATTTGCGTAAGATGAAATAGCATATTTGTGGTATTGTTGTACTTTTCTTATTTATTTTTTATTTTTACTTTTTACTGTATTTTCATATCTTAACTAAAAAAAAATGTCTCCTCACTCTATTTTTTTAAATTATTATTATTATCCATGAAAGTTATATAATTTTACTAAATTATTTGGTTGTTTTTTCTTTGTAGCCTGGTTCTCCAGTTTTACGTGTTCTCCACATCTCGGATGTTCACATAGATCCATATTATAAAGAAGGAAGTAATGCTAACTGTGGTGAGCCCCTATGCTGTCGCAAAGCCTCTGGTGTCCCTGCCACTCCATCGGATGGTGCTGGATACTGGGGAGACTACAGAAATTGTGATATTCCTTTGCGTACTCTAGAAAATATGCTTCTTCACATTAATAAGACACATAAGGTATTCCCACACATGCTCTCATTTATTGAGAAAATATACATTTTATATTATGTCCTTCTTTTACATATATCTTTAAAAGTAGTCATTTTTTGATTTTTCATATTAGTGATTTCATAACTTTTCACATCTCATGTAACTTATTTTTAAAATTGCTATAGTAATTAACAGAAAGTAAACAGCAAAGGGTTCCTAGAGTTTTATGAAACATGCTTTGAAGACTGCTAATCTATAACCTTAAAATCATCACTTGTTTTAAGTATATATTTGTTATATGGATAATGAATTCACCTTTCTTCAAGAATATATCACAAAAGAAACTTTGTGAGTCAACTTAGAGTGAAGTATTTTCGATGGCACCCTGTTAATAGGCACAAGTATGAAAATTTATTTATATTTAGGTGACTTAACATATCTATTTTATACCAAAGTTAAAGGGCATCAGTTTTATATCTAAATTCAGCTTGTTTGAAATTTTAATTTAAAATTTCTTATTGAAAAAAAAAATGTGTCATTTTATTTCAGATAGATTATGTTATATGGACAGGCGATATTCCACCACATGATATTTGGAACAATTCTAGGGAAGAAGCTGTATATCTTTTGCATGCAGCATCAGATGTTATTCATAAATACCTTGGTAACATTCCTGTCTTCCCTGCTCTCGGAAATCATGAAAGTTCACCAGTCAACAGGTGATAACTTTTTTTGTTTATTTTTTGTAAATGTTTCATATTTTCAACAATCTTTTAACGTTTAACCCTTTCTAAATGAACACATACAGTCAACTCCAGTTATAGTGAACTTTTGGCTATAGTGAATGCAAATCGTTAGTCTTGATTCACTTACATTAGAAGCGTGCATAATGTTTTTCAGTTTTAGTGAACATGACTTCGGTTATAGTGAACCTAAAAACTGAACTTCGAAAATTCTGAAAAAGGCAGAGATGAAGTTTTTCGATGTCTACATTTTAAAAGGTTGTCTGTATTGCATTCGATAAATACACAAAAAGATTATCAAGCATCTGTTCCAAAGTACAGGAGAATTGTAAGGAGAGAGGGTAACAACAGTGCACTAGAGAAAGGGCTTTTAGACTTTTGATCGCTGTGAAACCAGGAATTTATTCATTGCAGTGATGCATACTTAACTTTAGCTCTTCGATTCCCTTGCAAAATAGCCCAAGTCTTGTGGTGTGTGCCTCCCCATACTCCTTTTGTTCGATACCCCCCCAGTGCTTAAAAGAAAGGCTCATGTTTCCCAACCTGCATGAAAGACCATGACACCCACACTTCCACAATAAGGAAGGTAGCAATGACAATTTTTAAAAGAAACATGCAAATTTTTTCATTCTCATTCTTGACCGGAAAGAAAAGTCTACAAGCACTTCGATCCAATTCATCAAACTGTGCCCCTCCTAATTGTATTCATGCTTGCTATCCGGAAGCATCTCTAAAAGGGGATTAAATTCTTACTCGGTTAAAATCAATTACATTTTTTGGCTACTAAGAACATAAAAAAAAATAGGGTACATTTCATGGTGAACAAAAACGGACATGTTTCTCTTGTTCTTGAACGATTCCATTTACTACTCCCGGTGTAATAGGATGGCTTAAGGATTACCACTACACACAATTGCTTGATTGGCTATAGCACTTTCCGGCCAATTGAATGGAATCTCCCAAATTATTGTAGCACTTAGGAGTAATAAGACATAAACATGATTAATTATGTTTGATTTACATAAATATTCAGTGCTGGTATAAAACACTATTTTTTACTTATGTATATAATGTATTCCTTGTTCATATGGGGACACTTTGCTCATAATTAACTTCGTATTCTTTTTAAAGTATTGTCGTTGAACGAAATATGCCGGTCTCCAGAGGTTCACTATAACCGGAGTCAGTGGCGCACCCAGATTTTAGCTTAGGGGGGGGGGTTGGGCTACATAATATTGCTGAACTCAGTGATCTTGGTTAGTTACAACTCTCTTATAACGTCAAAATATTCAGTATCACTTGACTGTCCCATAGAACACAAGCAATGTAACTCATTATAGAGTCATAAATAATTATCTGATCTTTTGAGCGACATTGCAACCGTGTGTAACAGTGTTTCAACTAACTGTGAGCATTTATTTAAAAACTTTTTTAAATAAATGTCTTTTTTGGTTAGAAATAATTTGAAGACAGTTAAAAAAAGAAAGAAAGAACTAAAAAAAATTAATTCATTAGTGACAGTTTTCATTTTTTTAACGCTTTTCACTTCTAACTTTCTACCTTTAGGGGGGGGCTTCAGCCCCCATAGCCCCCTCCGTGGGTGCGCCTAGGACCGGAGTCAACTGTATATGTGGCTGCACAAAATTTACTGCAAAGGTCAATGAACACACTTACAGAATGGAATATGATTTTAAAAACTTTCATGTTAATAAGCTTAGCATTAAAAATCTGCTGTCATCCTGGATAATTTGCTCAGTGATGATTTTTGTACCCATGGTAACTTCTGCAAAACTTGGTGGCTACCCTTAAAGGGTTAAATGATAAATAATGATTTTATGCAGTACTATTTGTCAGATTCTAAAGCAGAGTTTTATCTTGAGAGGACAAGTCATAGTTTTTGAGTGATTAAAATGATAAAGAATTTTTGAAAAGTGGGCTTTTTTTGTAATACTAATAATAGTAGCAGTTGTAGTTTTGAATTGTACCATAATCTGGAAAAGTTTAGCCTCTCCATGCATGGACGGCACTAGGATTTTTTATAAGGGTGGGCAAAATGTCACACATTCCAGTATATATTAGGTGTACTGGAAAGTATTGTCGTTTTTTCATATGCCAATATTTTGCCTAGCCAAAACTACAGAAACTTATAATACGAAATTTGCCAGGTACGTGAGTTTTATAACATAGGCGCTAGAAAACAGAGCATTTTCCAAAATTTGTAACTCAAGGGGATAGGGAGCCAAAACGTTCTTTTCAGATATCCTGTGTGATCTCAAAGAAGAAAAGAGATATCCATAAAAATTCTTGCCTTAAAATACAATGCTCACGAATACCTAAAAATAGATTTCAGAACATTTTGATACTCCAAGGAGGGTAGACGTGAAAAAAGGGGGAGGGTGGCCATTTTTCTCTGAGAGGGGAAAAAAAAAATATTATCTATAGAATTCTCGCTTTGAAATTATGAGTCCTGTGCTTAGGCGCAGCTTGATAGTTAATTCAATAATTGATGAAAATTCATTTGTTTGAATTTTATGTAAAGCAACGACATTTTTTTCCATTACACCTAATACATACATGTACCAACTTTGTTTAAACATATCTCTGAGCCGTTTTATGATGAAAGACTGAAATTTTGCACATCAACTAATTAATGTATAAGGCACGTTTTACTAATTGAACTTTTTTGTGCGGAAGCCGTAAAAAAATTTTAATTTTTTATTTATTTAGATTTAATCTCCAGAAAATTTTAATTGTTTCTGTAAAATTATGTACCTTTTTTATGTAACTTTGTAATCTATTGTATAGGTCTATAATTAATATTTAAGGAATATATATTTGAAATACTGACATATCAATCATATAGAGACATATTGATCGATCGTGGAACTCTAAATGTCCCTTATCTCCCCCAAAATTTACCGGTCCCATGTTCCATTCTCGGTGGATGTAGATGTTATTTACTCAAAAGATAATATCTACTTCTTGTTTGGGATTGCACTCTAAGTATAATCTCGATGTGGTTCACAACCAATCACATTGAGTGCAGTAGTAGGCGAAATGTGTGCAAAGAAGCAATTGTGTTGCATCTGACTCCTTTGGGGATGGAGATCATGACTTTGTTATTTTTTTTTTCAGTAGAAAATTCTAATTAAAACTGTATAACTTGGGGTCCCCTCTCTTGTGGAGACACCAGGGTTGCAGCCCCAGTTTCCATCCCCCTAAATCCGGCCCTGACTAAAGACTAATGAAGTTTCTTCGCTTCATTCTTTGGACCTTCCCCGAAATAAAATCCCAGATAGGTCCTTGTGTACAGTAGGAAAATGCTTCAGTACTCTACATAGAGTTAAGTCGTTCGTAAAATCAACTATGACTGATGGGATATTATTAGAACTTTGTATGCTAAGTGTTCATTGAGAGAGAGAAACGAAAGAAAAGAAAAATTGTGATTTGGAACAGTTCATACAAAAGATTTTGGACCAGTTTTCACTGCAACCATGTAAGCTACAATATTTATTCCACTAGGTGTACTTCAAATCTTCCATTCTGTTCATTTTTAATTCATTCTCCTAAGGTATCTCTTAAATGTTATCTGACCATTAACTATTTTGTACATTTTTGTTCTGTGATGTATTTAAGTAAAATTACTGATTTAAGATCATTTTTTTTTTAAATTGACCAGAATTCAGCATTTTTATATCTATTTATAATTTTGAGTGATTTCTTCACTCCAGGGGTGGGCATTTGCCACCCTTGCCCATAGCGGCTGGCACCCATGCCACCATTGCTGAATGGTTAAGGCACTCCAAATGGTAGACGGCTGAAGTGTGAAAGTCCTGGGTTCTGGTCCCATTGCGCTGTCGTTCTAATGGTCTGGAATTTTTGTTGGCTTTCTCCAGATATAACATGAATACCCATTAGAACCCTTTAGAAAGTCCTCTCCCCAAGGCAACCCCCATTCTAGGCAAATCGCCCATGCTTAGCATTGCTATAACAGCCCAAACAAATATAAAAGTTTATTCCTTTACCACACCTATCATATAATATTTTTCTTCAAAACATTGCACCAGTCACAAATATATTTAATATATTTTTTGTTGTGGTGTTTTGTGCTGCATTACCTAGGTTCAACCAAAATATTATACATTGAATCATAAATTAAGCTTTTATCAATGTTTTTAATTGTTCAGTAATACATTTTTTGGAAAATTCTCCTAGCCTACTGGAGTATTTTTAGTTCTAGGTGTAAAAGAGTTGATACTCACCAGGAAGAAGTTACATTTAATTTGTAAAACAATTTTTCCTTACTGTTTGATATAAGGATACTCTCTTGTGAACATGTAATAATAACTGAAAATGTTTTAATGATTTTTGTGTAATTTAGGCATTAACGTAACTGGATAGGTTCCTTGGATATTTCTAGGATTTTGGATATTCTGTTCTTAAATTGGAAATCTGATTTTTCTAGAGCAGGCCAAAATCTGCCTAGGGTGGGCTTACCCCACCCTAGCCAATGCCTAGTTATGCTAATGACTTTAATTTAGGGGCATAGCCACAAAGAATTTTCATGGGTAGGAGAGCTATTAAATAAGTCATGAATAAATAAATGGAATCTCTGCATGACATAAAGCTTATATCCCATTCTCCAAAGATTTCAGGGTGGGGGAGGCGGGCTATCAGTATATAAATATCGGTATATTTATATACCGATATTCCCACCCACATCCCAAATTTGATTAACTTTTAAAGTGTGCTATTACAAAGTGTTACATTTTATAACATTTTTTTTCTCTCTCTCTCTCTTACTCTAGCTTTCCTATTCCTCAAATAAAAGGGAATGATTCAATTTCTTGGTTGTACAATGAAGTTGCAAAGGCATGGCTGAAATGGCTTCCAAACAGCTCATTTACTTTGAAATCGTAAGCATCATAACTTGTACTATATATTTCTGTTGATTGTGTGACATATGTAATTAACCTTCACAAATGTCAGTCACCACTCACTGAATGATGATTAAAAAATTCGTTCTAAGAGAGTTATATGTAATACAGATTAGATGAATTCAGATGGAATAACTTACAGTGGCTTTTAGGCTTGGGCTCACAGTAGAATTCTCTCTTAACTGATCACTCTGGGACAAACAGATTTTAAAAATTACCAGAAGAGAAGTATTATAAATTGCATGTGCCTTAAAAGTATCTGTTATGTTCATAGATTTCTGAATGTTTGGCCAATAATGGTAATTCTGAATGTTTGGTGTTAAAAAAGCCAATGAAGTTGTTTCATTGGCCTTTTTAATGCAATTGCTAACTTTTTTAGCATATATTGGCTCTAAATTATGTTTCATCATGTATAATTTGCAGGGAATTGATTGAATATGTTTAATAATAAATGTATATACATACTTTCTATCTTGGAGAAAACATAGTGCTGCAAAATGCATTGGCTGCATTGTGGTTTCAAACAGAATATAAAAAAAATTAAAATACAGCTGAATTTATTTATTATGTATGAATTATAATTATAAAATTCATCTAAAGAAGCTTAACATTAAAAATAAGTAATAACTATTATACAATCAAAGTATTAAAAGTCAGTAGTGTAATATAGGTTAACAAAAATGTAATGTATATAGATAGATAAATATTTTAAAAGCATTATGTTAATCATTGTAGACTGGAAGGTGCGAGTACTAAAAAAATAATTAAAATTAAATGTCAATCTATTGTTAAAATGTGGCTTGGTTATGCAGATGACATCTGCTAAGAAAGCTAAGTAAATTTTCCATGATATTAATGAAATGGATGATAATATTAAATTTGCATTTCAAGAAAGAAGACATTTTGAATTACCATGTGGTAAAGATAATAAAAAGTAAACTGGATGAACTTCACTCTACTATTTTCTGAAATCCAGCAAACAATGAAGAAATCATTAATTCTAAATCAAATACCCCCTGTAACTACAAAATCGCAGCTAATACATTCTTATTTTATGCTTGCTTTAAACATTTGCTTGATTGATTTCCTCCTCAGAGAAGAAATTGATTTTATTCCTAAACAAAGCAAAGCAGCCCACTACCCAAATCATATTATCTCTAGAATTTTAAAAGAAACAATGGAAAAAGTAAATACAATAGAAAATGGACAGACAATGAAACTTTCACCAGTGCTTTACCGCACAATCATGGTGTTGGTCTGAAAATTTCAAACCAACCAATGCTGCCATCAAGAATGGAATGATAAAACCAAATACAAGCATTTTTAAAAGAATTAGTTCCAAAAAGGACAACATTGACCCATAAGAAACAGCAAGAGCTTGTAAACTAAACTTAATCTTCAATAATACCAGGAAAATGGGAAGTTGTGGAGAAAGAAAACTGAAACATAAAAGCGGTGTAAAATTCTAGAAATTAAGCACACCCCAATTGCAACTTTCACAGACTTCTTCTATAACAATAGATTTTCAAAATAAGATTTCCAATATTAACAACCGACACTATGCTTACCAAAGAGAATCACTTGAGATTCTGTGAACAAAGAGTGCGATTAACGGGATGTCACACTTGCTTGTGCATGAAAGTTGGTGAATGTTCTGCAGAAGGAAGAGAGATCAGTTTATGTTCAACTGAAGACAAGTGCAGTTTGGCATTTGGTACCTAAAAAGCTTATCATGGAATTGTGCTATTGGTACTTGTTTTAACTTTATACTATAGCTTAAGCTCCATAATGTATTTTGAACCTAATAATTATGTTAATATTTTCTCTATTTTCAAAATAAATATCCTTTATTTTAAAAATTTTGCATTTTTTTTTAAGGTCTAATTTCTATTTATTTTTATTTATTTATTTATTTTTTTTTCAGTGGTGCGTATTATTCAGTTGCTGTTAGCCCTGGGCTTCGAATTGTTTCACTGAATATGAATTACTGTAACAGTTTAAATTGGTAAGAATTTTGCTATTTAGTTTGAAATTTTTTTTAATGAATAGGTGGGCATGTTTTCCTGTATTTATATTTATGAAACTTTTTCACATGCTGACAGATTTCTAAGGTGAATTTTAATAACTTCTGTGGAATCTCCCTGTAATGCATATTCGCTTGGCCCCTATTGAAAGATTTGTTATGGAGAAAATTTCACAGGACAGATTAAAAGCTGTGTTATGACATTTAACTGGGTATTACAAACATTTTCGTGAATGTAATAATTTATATATATATATATATATATATATATATATATATATATATATATATATATTAAATATAAATTTCATTGTATAAAAAGCACAATGTCTATTCATGGATTAAGCAAGCTTAGAGGATTTTGTTATGTAACAGTGCTTTCCATTCATTGATGTTACATTGTCATAAAATTTATATAATTTTAAAAATAGGCAAAAAATAGAATAAAATATTTTGTACATTTGCAAATTTCTTTTCTTATTGCAAAATCAAGCATGTTTAAATGGACTTGATTGTGAGTTTTTAAAATGAAAATTGAAATAAGAAGCTGCTTAAAAAATTCATCTTGAGACAGTCACTTTGTTATGTAGAGGATGTTTTTAGTTTGATTAAAACCTTATTTTTCTATTCCATTTAAAAATGTAAGATTTTTCTCTATAATATAATAATCAATTTACTTAATTGCATAATAAAATTTTATGTTTCATACTTTTAGAAAAAAAAAAAGAAAAAGAAAATGAACTAAGACATGATACACTTGAAAGTCTTTAATGCATTATTCCAAAATCTAAAAGAGTGTTGTTAATTGAGAAAAAGGAAAAGTATATGCCCATGTATCATTTATAAAATGACTAAAAATGTTACCTACCATGTATTCTAGCTTGTAATAATGCACAATAATTTGAGACTACATAGTTTGTGTCTTTAGCATATTTTTTGTATTACACTCATATTCTTCTTTACGAAAGAGGTAATCATAAATACTTCAGCATTTACAGATGGTTTGTGATGCATCTTTTTGAAATCATTTATTTGGAAAGTTTCTCTGGTTCTCCAAAATTTATTAACTATTACAGAAGACAGATAAACAAGATAGAATGCTTTTCAGAAATCTGCACAGGTCTGAGAAATTGCGGTAAAGAAAACAGTATAAATCAAATTGAAGGTGACTGTTTTATAAGGTTTTGGTTGGTTGGTAGTGTTGCAGTGATTATGAAAATGAAGCAGAATTAAATAAAATGCCTCAGAGTATTATTGAGATTAAATGCGTGAATATCTGATAGTGTTTGATAATGAACCTTGATTTCCCTAAAAAAATGTTTGTAAGTCAGGCAGTGTTGTGAAGCAATCATGTGTAATTAGATCAAAAAGCACTTTGAATGATATTCTCATTCTTTTGATAGCTGATCAGTTAACCTTGGTAGGCAGCTTGTGAAATCAAAAGCCTTCACCTAATAGAAGCCCAATAAAAATTCTAAAACCATTTGATACATCATTTTTTTCCACTTTTAAATCTTTTCTCTTTCAGTCTTTTTCTAAAATATTACATGTACCTATAAATGTTGACAATTTTTTACTTCCTTGTACGTAGTATAAGGAAGTAATGTGATCCCGAAAAATTTTGGGGGCCAAATTTCGACAAAAAACCCAATTTTGACTACCTCTAAATTTAATAAAAAAAAAATTTTCGATGCATCTCATCGTAGGCTAGCATGCACGATCATATTAACGCGTCTGCAACTCATTTTGACCAGCGGCGAGTCTACTGTGGCCAGTTTTTCCATGCCGTCTGTACGTACGTACGTCCGTATGTATGTAACTCGCATATCTCAAAAACTATGGGTCGTAGAATGTTGAGATTTGATATTTAGGATTGTTCTATGATCTAGTTGTGCACCTCCCCTTTTGGTGGCAATCGAATGGATAGTTTATGTACAGGACCGCCCAAAAGATTCGAAATACATTACGCTCTATGGGCCGAAATTCATTAAACTCGCCTAACTCAAAAGCTATTAGGCGTAGAATGTCGAAACTTCATATTTTGGATAGTTGTAACATCTAGTTGTGCACCTCCCCTTTTGGTTCCATTCGACTGGATAGTTTATCTACAGGACTGCCCAAAACATTCGAAATACATTACGCTCAATGGGCCGAAATTCATTAAACTCGCATATCTCAAAAACTGTTAGGCGTACAATGTTGAAACTTTATATTTAGGATTGTTGTAACATCTAGTTGTGCACCTCCCCTCTCGGTTCCATTCGACTGAATAGTTTATCTACAGGACCGCCCAAAAGATTCGAAATACATTACGCTCTAAGGGCCGAAATTCATCAAAGCGTTTTTTAGAGGTATTGGGCTATTTCAAACGACTCAGAAGTGATATATGCTGTAAAAAGTTAGAAAATGAATTTCTCCATTAAAAAAAGTGTCTTTATCATTTATAGTTCTGCTACAGGAACACTCAAAAGATTTCCAATACATTACGGTCAATGGCAATTTTAGGGGCATTCATCCATTTCAAGCACAATACCGTCCTACCACATAAGTTAGGTAATGGTCCGACCACGGTCACGTGCCTCCCTCAAGAACTATGCCAAAAGTCGCCAAGCTTGGCGACTTTTGGTGTACGTGTGTGCATATTTAACTCTCAAATCTCAAAAACTATTATGAAATTTCATATATAAGAATGTTGTAACATCTAGTTGTGCATCTCGATTTTTGGTTCCAATCTACTGGAGAGTTTATTTACAGGACCACCGGAAAGAATTTCAGTACTTTAATGTCTATGGACATCTTCAATATAATACTACTGTAGATAGTCATTGTTTGGTACATGCCCAAAATCTCGCCGTCTGTCCTCGACCTTGGCGAGTTTTGGCGAAATATCGCCAAATTTGGCGATAGTCAGTCATTTGCTCCATGCCCAAAGTATCGCCATTTGTCATCGTTCTTGGCGAGTTTTGGCGAAATATCGCCAAATTTGGCGATAATCTGTCATTGTTTGGTTCATGCTTAAAATCTCGCCAAATGTCGTCGACATTGACGAGTTTCGCCAAAATATCGCCAAATTTTTTTTTAATCAAAAATGTGCATTTTGCACCAAAATATAATATATATATATTAGCAAATAGATTGTAAAATCCAGTATGGTCTATTTCATTGTTAGGTGGCTTCTACTTAATTCTTCTGATCCTACTAATGAGCTTCAGTGGCTTGTTACTGAATTGCAAATGGCCGAGGACAAAGGTGAAAAAGTAATATTCCTTTTCTGTATTTCCATTTTCATTCAGGGTATTGATATGATTTATTCCATTTATTGAAATATACTATTTTCAAAATTTAATATTCTATTACTTTTATCCAATTTTTTTTTTTTTTATTTGGGAGGGGGAGGCTAAAAATCACTGTGCATAATTAATTTTCATATTTGATATAGTAAGTATGGGAATTTAAAAAAAAATCAACAATTTTAAGCAGGGGTGCATTATTGAACTACGTTTAAGTTTTCCAAAATACTTCCATTTTGTCAGATCATTGTGGTTATAGGACCCACTTTTTTAAAGACCATCAGAAACTTCAAAATCCATATTTATTACTCTGCATTTCCTTTTTATCTTAATTATTAACCTGTTCCATATTTTATGTATTTCTAATATTAATCAAATTATACAATGGGAAAATTTTTTCTTTCTCTAAATCATATTTTTGTGCAGGTTAGTTTCTGTTTGTATATAATAATCTTTTAATGGACATCTAGTAACATAATGTATTATTTTATCATAAAAGATGATAAATCTGAACATATTTTTAAATTTTAACAAATTACTGAAAAATGATCTAAATATTTAGTAGGATTCCAAAGTTTTTAGTCCTACTTTTTTTTCCCCCAGGGAGTCCAGTATGACACCCTATTTGAAACTATGAAAGCTTTAAGGCCGAATAAATTAAACAAAGGTTGATTTATCCAATATTTTATTAATGTTTTGATGAAATGTTGGATGTCATTGGTTGATTTTATCTAATTTTTTATTAATGTTTTTTTTAAACATAACTGTTATGTTCTTATAAATTCATTTTAGTTCTATAGTCTTAAGGAAAACTGACCTATCTTTACTCTCGTATAAAAATACTAAACGCATACAACAATCATAAGCCAACTCTACTTAAATAAATAATTAGCATTTTAGTATCAGTACAACAAATGTCAGATTATGCTATAATATATATTCCGTTCATTCAATCACCATCCTTTTTTTTTTTTTTTTTTTTTTTTTTTTCTAAATTTGTTGTACTGGAGCAGGCATAAGTTCATCATAAAATATATAATATATGTGTGCTGTTTAGTCATTTTCGGTACTCATATTTCATAGTAAACCTTTTAATTAAGTAAGCCAAAAAAAAAAAAAACTTGCTAAATTAAATGGACTAATTCTGCAGATTATAGTCAGGTACTAATGACGTTAACATGATATAAATACAAAATACAACATGTGTTGTTGTTGTTGTTGTTGTTTTAATCATTAAAAGTCTGCATCTAAGTTGAAGTTGTGTTTCAACTTTTTTAGATATGCAAATCAAATTATTGACTTTCTCCTATAATGAAGTTGGTTATAAAATGTCAGCAGAGGAAATTTAATGATTAATAGTGTTTGCGAATTTACTAATCAAACATGATAATAAACATTGTTTTTGTAATTTTCTGTGCATCTTAAACTGTCCTATCAGGTAAATTTGTATCATTATTGTTGAGGAACATTTTTTTTTTCAATCAAATGTATTCTTACTGTTAGTGAAAAAATTTAATTGAATATTAGTCCCTTTATCTAGTCAAGATATTTTTACATGAAATTTGTTTGATTAGCAATCCAGTGTTATTGAATGTATGTTGACATTGGACCTGTCTTCCTAAAACTTTCACTCAGACGTCTCAGAACTACTATAATGCAATTTCATATTTGTTAACCACCCACCGCCCCTCTCTCTCACTTTTATTCCTGTGATCTAAACTTATAATTCTTCTTCTTATAAAGTGAACATATATGACATATGCTATACAAGTTTTGTTTTATTGTACAAGTTATTTTTTATATTTTACTTGAATTACTGCCTTTGTTTTTTATTATATGTCATAATCATATAATCAGTCTGTTGGTGTGTTATTCAAAAACAGCTTATGACAGTCTAATAATAGTTTTCATGTCTCTTATTTTAGTAGGTTTTTATTTATTTCTTTTCTATTAAAATTTACACTTTTAATGTTACAGGTGCATATTATTGGTCATATACCTCCTGGTATGCCCGATTGTTTAGCAGTTTGGAGTTACAATTATAATAAAATTATAAATCGGTAATTTTCTTTTCTGTTACATATATTGACTCTCTGGCCTCTGGAAAATTACAAGATATTGATGATAGTTTTTTAGTACACTATTTTTAAAATGTATTATGGTATTGATTTTTTGGATAGCATGCTGCCCAGGTTGCATTGTACTTAGCGTTCATACTTCCTGATTTGGGCTTGGTTGATAATTTAACTGTCTCTTCCCAGGGGACTAGTTGCCCACCTATAGGGTGCCCCTGCCTCATAATAAAGTGACCAGCACTTCCAGCCTTAGTAGTGGCCAATCCCTAGACAGCAAGTGCCCACCATCGATTAAAAAATGTTTCAAAACATCTGAAAACCTTGACTTACAAAATGAATTTCATTTTTTTTTTAATGTAATGAACTGGTCTTGTCAATCAGAGCACTATTAGCAGTATTAATTTTTAATACTTTAAAAACATTTTAAACGTATTTTAATGTATGTCACTAATTTTAAAATAAGTGTGATTGTTCTTAATTCAATTATTTTTCGTTTATCCTGAACTAATTCATTTTTTTAGCTTATTTAATTATTTTTGTTAAACATTTAACACATTACTTTTGAAAATCCCTCATTACCCCCTCCCCTAAAAATACAAAACTGTTGAAAGCACAAACAATAGCATTAATTTGTTTTGTTAGGTTAATACTATTTGTTACACACATATTAAAACTGTTTTCATTTATTGATTGATTCATTATATTAAATTTCTAATGCTAAAAAAGTGTTCTTACTTTTTTAAATAATGGTTTTTCAATGGAAATTTTAAAAATTGTACAAAAAGAAAAAGTAATCTTCTTAATTTTACAAAATCTTAATGCCTTTACTTTAGAGTTTTTTGTTATCTTTAAGCAAATCATTGTTCATATATTTTTAAGCAAATTAATGCATGCTTTATATCTATAATAGTATAATAGTTTCATGTGTATATATATATATATTTTTGTTGTTTAATTTTAGCTATGAGAGTACTGTCACTGCCCAGTTTTTTGGGCACACTCACAAAGATGAATTTGAAATATTCTATGATAAATCTGGGCCCAAACCACGTGCTTCAAACATAGCATATATTGGCCCAAGTGTTACAACTTATGATGGAGTAAACCCTGGGTATCGAATTTACACTGTTGATGGCAATTATCCTGGAAGCTCAAGGGTGAGTTCATGATTTCTATATAGCCATCAATAGGCTCCATCTGCTCTGGAAAATGCTTTTATTATTATAATTTTTAATGTTATAAATAAATTAATAAATAAATAGTTTATAAATATTTTTATCACACTTTACCGGGCTTGTCTTGAAAAGGAAAAAATGATATCCTTTTGAAGCTGTGTAGGTAATGGAACCTCTGCCTGTATAAAACATAAAATTCCAAACATGTCTAATTGCAACACTGAAAGGATAGATGATATTTTTCAAACTTTAAGATGCAATATTTAAAAGCCACAAAAACAGTATATTCTGAATCTCATTTATTTTAACTTTTGTGGCCTCCTTTTTTCCTTATGACTAACACAAATTAATCAGAACTTTAGTATATTTATTAAAAATGTACTAGTAATTTTAAATTGTTTAATGGTTTTAGGTGATTCTTGATCATGAATCATATTACATGAACTTAACGGAAGCAAACTTGCATGGCAAAGCTGAATGGAAGTTTGAATATTCAGCCAAAGAAGCATATAATATGACTTCGTTGTTGCCCAGTGATTGGGATTCTTTAGTGGAAAGATTTGAAAATAATGACAAGTTATTCCAGAAGTTTTACAGGTAAAAGTTTCCTTTAGTTTTTTTTTTTTTTTAGTACACAAAAGAAAAATCCAAACCTAAACAACATCTTTAATTTTAACTCATTTATAAATAGAGCTTTGATATCCTGTATTAAGTTGCCATCGATCACAGCTCTATGTTTTACTTCATTCGCATTAGCCAATGTTGCTCATCATTAGCCATTGATAAGCAAGAGCTTTCGCCAAATCTCTTGCTCTTATTTACTTATTTGTTTTGTTGTTGTTGTTTGAAAGCTCTATTGACCAATTACTTAGTAAAATTTCATGTTCTTGTGCATGTCTTTTTGTATGATACAGAAACAAAAAAGTCTGACAGACGAATGGTAAAGCAGTCAAACTTTTTTCTGAAACTTTTTTTTTTTGGCATCTTTTGTTCATAAAATGGACTTACAGCAAAATTGTTTAGATTTCAAGACAGTTTAAAATTTTGACAATTTGTTCCTAAAAATCAAGATATTAATTTGGACCCTCATATTCAGTTTTTTGTTATTTATTTCCACTTTTTGCATCAGTTTGCTGATTGTGTACGTGCATGCATGTGTGTGTGTACACACACAAAAGGTTTCCCAAGAGGGTGGTAACACACTTTAATCCTTTATCTATTAGAGATAGGTGAGCAGTGTGTAAGTTGAAAAATTGCTTAAAATAAGGTTGGAAAAAATCTGTATTAAGAAAAAAATTATAAATTTTCAAATAGTTACCCTTTTTAAATTTGTATAGTTTCTGTGCAAAAAAATTTCTCAACTAGTAAAATGTGCCCAATACACTCGTTAGGTTACGTACAAAATTTCAGCCTTCAGAGATATGAAGATAAATGTATGCTGATTTCAACCATCTTTTTAATGGCGTTTGAAGGGAAAAAATATCATGTTAAATCATTACAATTCAAGGGTCATGCAAAAATTAAAAAATAAAATCATTTCTTGCACTCTAACATTAAACTTTCATATTCAAATTCATGTATAGCCCGTGATATTTTGTTTTTAAAGATATCTCAGACTTTTCATGATGAAAGGCTGAATTTTTGTGCATCACCTCATGAGTGTATGGGGCCTATTTTACTAACTGGGAATGTTTGCACAGGACTGTATCAGGCATGAAAGTTTTCAGTCTTTTACAACATCACTAATGCATTTAAGATTTAGTATTTAAATTAGTTTAATGAATTCAGTTATACTGAATGCAGTGATATAATGAATATTAGTGAATTTAATAATGAATACATATAAAACCAGTACAGGTAATGTGTTAAATGCATAATAATTTATTTGTTCTGTATGATCCGCAGCAAAGTTCAGTCGTTTTAGCTGTTTCATGCCTGCTGTATACAAATTTCAAAGTGCAACTTTCTGAAAACTAACGGGAAGAATTTTTTTCTAAATATAGTCTTTTTTCCTTTCCTTATTCTTCACATTTTTTCAATTTACATTACCCACTTATCTCTAATAGATAAAGAGTTAAAGCATGTTACCACCTTTATCGAACACCCTGTATAAATGAATATCTATATGGAAGAGTGGCTAAGTCTAGCCATTTGCTGTTCTGAATCCACTAGATTCCTTTAAATGTAGAATCTTTCCATTAAGATGTAAATCAAAAGTTTAAGTCTATTTCTGACCCATCTAAGTGTACCGATTGATGCACTCTCGACCTATATTTCACTTATCATTTATTTTGAATGGCAGTAAAAATGTAATTTTTTTCGTTCTTTTTGTTTATATTACATAAATGTTACATTGTTAGAAAGAATATTGGAAATTGAACCTATTACATCAGTACATTTTCCCCCTAATTTAAATAGTTTACGAAATATTTGCTTTTGAAATCTACTAAAAATTTCCATAACTCTTGGGCCTGTTTGGCTGACATATGTGATTTTTTTTTTTAAAAGTACTACATATGATTTTATGTTAGAAGGAAGTTAGAAACAGAAAATTTTGAGCAAATATATCCTTATATATGTATCTGCATGTAATTTTACCCCAAGTTTAATAGTTTACAAAATATCTGCTCAAAATTGCCAAAATCTTCTGAAAGAAGATTTGAAATGAATTAATCATTCATTTCAAAAATCTATTTTTAATAGAATCAAAAGGGACTCAAAAGTTTTTTTTTTTTTCTGTTAAAACCTAGTATTTATTGCAAAAGCTGAATTTTGTACAAGGTAATAAGAATAGGGACTAGAAAACAACAGGTCTTTTTAAAGTAGGCTTGAATTAATATGTAACATGGTTATAGCTTTTCTTTCATTCTTTCTTCAGGACTTAACCTTTGTATTTGGGTACTGAGTTATAAATGTTATATTTATTTTTGGAGCAATTTAATTAAAGTATTTTACCTGTGTACAGTTTTCTGTAAAATATAATAACTGTATGATGAATTAATATGGAGTTTAATCATTTTTCAAAATATCCTTATATAACTTTCTTGCATAAACTTATTAGTGGTTTTATATTGTTATTAATCACTGCATTGTTTTTACTGATTTAAAATAACTACATAAAATTATTTATATGATATTTCAAGCAAGTAATTAATTTATAATGACATTTGTGTTGAAAAATTTATCTTTTTTTTTACTTCCTTGTACGTAGTATAAGGAAGTAATGTGATCCCGAAAAATTTTGGGGGCCAAATTTCGACATAAAAACCGATTTTGACTACCTCTAAATTTAATTTAAAAATTTTTTTCGATGCATCTCATCAAAGGCTAGCATGCACGATCATATTAACGCGTCTGCAACTCATTTTGACCAGTGGCGAGTCTACTGTGGCCAGTTTTTCCATGCCGTCTGTACGTACGTACGTATGTACGTACGTACGTACGTATGTATGTAACTCGCATATCTCAAAAACTATTAGTCGTAGAATGTTGAGATTTGATATTTAGGATTGTTCTATGATCTAGTTGTGCACCTCCCCTTTTGGTGGCAATCGAATGGATAGTTTATGTACAGGACCGCCCAAAAGATTCGAAATACATTACGCTCTATGGGCCGAAATTCATTAAACTCGCCTAACTCAAAAGCTATTAGGCGTAGAATGTCGAAACTTCATATTTTGGATAGTTGTAACATCTAGTTGTGCACCTCCCCTTTTGGTTCCATTCGACTGGATAGTTTATCTACAGGACTGCCCAAAACATTCAAAATACATTACACTCAATGGGCCGAAATTCATTAAACTCGCATATCTCAAAAACTGTTAGGCGTTGAATGTTGAAACTTTATATTTAGGATTGTTGTAACATCTAGTTGTGCACCTCCCCTTTCGGTTCCATTCGACTGAATAGTTTATCTACAGGACCGCCCAAAAAATTCGAAATACATTACGCTCTATGGGCCGAAATTCATCAAAGCGTTTTTTAGAGGTATTGGGCGATTTCAAACGACTCAGAAGTGACATATGCTGTAAAGAATTAGAAAATTAATTTCTCCATTAAAAAAAGTGTCTTTATCATTTATAGTTCTGCTACAGGAACACTCAAAAGATTTCCAATACATTACGTTTACTTTAAAATACCAATAACGGATTCCTCACTACTGCATTGACCTGTTTAGGTTCTGTACATTGTTGAAAACATTGTTTTGTGTTGAAAACCTTTACCTTACAACATAATAAATTCAACTAATAAGTAAACAAATAGAATAAAAATTATTTACATGTTGTATAAAATAATTTTACAGACACTTAAGATTCTTCATGATACAATTTTTAGCAATTTTGTTTACTTCTGTTGTTATTTATTATCCATCTATTATCTTTGTAGGTTTTATGGTAAGCTAAGTGACTACATTCCAGAGACATGTGGCTCCAATTGCAAAGCAATAACGCTTTGTAAACTAAGAAGGTCACAATCTAATGATCCCCTTGTGTGTTAAATTTTGCCTTAAATATGAACAATTATGCTGCTGCAAATTTATTTTTGCTAAATATTTATACTAAACTTAGTAGTTGAATTAAGTTACTAAATATGTATCAAAAATATATCAGTTGTATACTCAATTTGCTAACTACTTAATGCAAAGGTGCAGATTACTTACAAAAAGATTATCTAAAGACTAAAGCTTTCAACAATCACTTCTTTAATTTTCTTTCATATTTAAACCAGTGCTGATAGCTTTAGACATTTTTTAAATTTTAAAATTTTATCATGTAAAAAACAAATTTACACTGTATGCATTAGGCTTGAATAGGAATATCTGAAATATCTTTTCTCATGATTAAGAACTGTAGACATATGTATAAAGTATATAGAAATTACTGTTAAAGAAAATAAATTTTAAGCCTTAATACTTTAAGAATCCTGTAAAATTATTTAATTGTAAACATTTATTTAATTATATACTTTGTGTTTCTTTGATTTAATTAAGCATCTAATATTTTAAACAGTGAGTTTGTGACAAATAATTTTATGTGTATGTTTAGACTCTTGCTTATGTGTTAGTTGTACATAAACTTTGAAAATAGTTCCACAGTTTTATAGATTTAACAAGATAAAGGTGGATACATGTATGTGTGTGTTTGTAAGAGAGAGAGAGGTGGCGGTTGAGGTAAAAAGAGAGGTTTATAACTTAAGAAAATATATAAAGATTTATATATAAAACTTTTTAAAATTTTTATTCAGTGTTTCAATTATATTTATGTTTTAGAATATTCTTACAAATAAATCTAAAAGAAAGCTTTGGTTTTAATGCTGATTAATGAGTATAATAACACTTTGACCATTTCAAGGAATTCTATAATATAGATATCTTATCTCTAAAGAAGCTTATTTAGAAGTGTACACTTTTTTTCTTTTTTTTTCAAATATTTCCAACAATAGCATAGTGGGTTTTTTTTAAGCTGCATTTTGTATGTGATAATTTCATGTCAGTCTGTAAGATTAATAATACAATCAATAATTGTACATAGTCCTAAAAAGTTGGGAAATTTACACTTTTGCTGAATAAAAACATTCTTGTTTGTAACATGCAAAACAAATTTTATCTTCAGTGGAGTGAAACTTACCATACATTCCTGTTAACGAATATCAGGCCTTTAAAAGTGGAAACCGGTGATATTAAAGTTTTAGTAAAATGTATATATATGTAAAGTTATTCTAGTTTTTGGTTGTGCAGAAGAATGTGATAGGCTAGTTCAAAAGTTGTAGATTTTTATGACCAAAGATATTTGAAATGTATCTCATACTTTGAAAGTATATTTCATTTTATATCTTGAAATTTTATTTAAATGTTATTTTGAAATTAATTTTCAGACCTATTGCCTATGTTCAGTTTCTATATGTTTTAATATTTTATTACTTTTCCTACATATACTGCTGTTCATCAAAATATTCTATATTTTGAATTTTTGAATGGTTTGTCCAAATCTTTAATAATTCATACCCTTAAAAAAAGTTCATAGTTTATAATCTAGTCATTAATAGATGTAGTATTAAATCATATCGTTCAGCTCAAAATAAGAATAATAGAAATTAATATAATTGTTAAGGTCACATATCTTCATTTGAAAACTTATTCAAATGAGACAAACTATATGTATATACAACACTTCTTTAAATTCTAATTTTAGCTGAAGCTTGACTCTTCAAAATTTTCCTCCTCTTATGAAATTAATCAGAAATTTCTAGAATTAAATAAATGTATATATATATATATCTTAAAGAATTAATATGTAGTATTAATTCTTTAACATACATAGCACAAGTTACTTTGTTTTAGTTAAAAATAACTACAAAAGCATTCACACATATTTTTCTGTTGTTGTTTGTTTTTTGTTAAAGAGTTTTCCAATCTTAAAGTTTAACACAATTTTTTCTTTTTCTTGAAATGATTTGTATGTTAGGAATATCTTTCTTGTGCCTGAATGGTTGAATTTGAAAATGTTGCAATCTATCTTGCCTTAACTTTCAGTGATTGAGTTTTGTTTTTATTTGTAAATAGTGTATAGATTTATACATATGTTTTGTTACAACCTTTCTATAATGTGTAGTAGAAATTATGGAGATGAGTTGTGCTCAATAAAAATATTTTTTACTACAATTGAATGTTTTATTGAGAAAAAAAAGCAAAAAACTCATAAAATAAAAAAACTGTATTTTATGTCTTAATATATATAAATTAAGTGAAATTTTTAAAAATAATATTTACTGGAATATGTTTTAAGGATGCATGAGTTATTCAAAGGTGTTTGTGCATGCCCATGCTAAGTTGTTAAAATATTGGAATGGTATATCATTAATGGCATCTTTTTTTAATGTCTTTAAAATTTGATTCATCTCACAATTTTTCATAAAATATTAGGAAAATACTAAAGTTGAATGATGTTACCATCACAGCTGTCATCATGTATTAATTTAAACACTCATCATGAAGAAAATGCAATTGAAATCACTTCATGTAAAATATGGAGATGATAATATAAATATAGAAATTAGCTATAATTAAAACTCTTAATATTGGTTGGAAATATCTAATTCACTTTTGTGTGTGTGCTAATGATCATACTACTAACGATTGTGTATGTATGTTAGATGTGCAATATTGAAGTGACATTAGCAGAAAATTGAGGTACAAGATTAACCTAGAAAAACTTGCATGCTGATATTTCTTTTAGCCACAGTGAAATTTTTAAATTTTCCCATCATTGCACTTGTACAAAACTAGACTACATCAAGAATGTTCAGACTAAAGCCAGGAAGCAATGATGAGTTCAAACTGAGAGTATATGGCTCAGCATCTTTACAGTGAAGAGAGGAGATAGGTTAACTCTTCATTATGTAGTAATGTATCTCAAGTAAGTTTTTGTTAAAAACTGTTTTATAATCGATGTTTTTTAACATAATTCATCTTTCGTGTTTTTTATTCATTATAAAATCCATACATTGCAGATAAATCTGAATATCTTTCAAATTTTGTCTATACCTTAAAGCTTATTAAGTGTGCGAAAAAGAAATATAAAAACAAGAAAAATATCATGCAAAGTATATTATTATCAAACATTTTTTGATAGTTTGTGAACCTGTATATAATATGGTTGCCCAGTTAAAAGTGAACCAAAGATTTTAGAAAAAGTAATGTATTTATTGTACATTTAACAGAAATCACCATTTCTTTCTCAGTTTTCAAATTTAGAATTGTGGTTGATGACAGTGATAGTACCATATTAAACAGAAAATAGAATTTTGTATTTGTTAGATGAACTAATAAATATTAAAATATTAACCCTGTATAGTACATACACTATGAATAATAAACCCAAACCTAATAAAATGATATTAAAGTTTTAGCCCTGTATAATTTATACATTATGAATCTCAGATTCATCTTGAACACTTATCAAGATGGCCGAGCACTCTAAGTCACGAGTTCTTAAACATGCATAATCTGAGGATCCCTTCTTGAACATTATTTTTACAGACCCCATCCCAATCTGAGGCAATTCACCTCATTTTTGAGGCTTAATTTCTGGCTCAGTAACCTCATTGGCACTACATTTTAATAAATGTTTTCAAAAATGTGTTTCTGTTTTTTTTTTAATATATAGTCTTGTGCATTTATAAAGACTAGTTGTCTTCCAGTGGTCGAAATTCGACCATAACGCATTAAATTTTTAAATTTGAGCTTGAATAAAGTTCTTCTGTCAAAGAGTATGTCTCACCATTCCATATATAGTGGAACCTACTAAAGTGACCACCTTGACTAAGAGACCATCTGTCTATAGTGACCACTTTTGGACAATTTCACTTTACAACCACCACACTTTTCTGTGATGGCGGTGTTTTTGTAGAAACTATCATATTTTGCTAAATGCGAAGACAGCTCCAGTGAGTAGGCATAGGGGTCATCTCTCTCTTTCAACTTTGGATTTTACACGTTCCCATACGATTTTATACATTGAGTTTGTGTTTTAAGCAATTTAGGCTAATCTAAAAAGTCTCGTGCACCCTTCAAAAATTCAGCCTGGAGCCATGCTCGTCCATTATCTTCGGAGTTATAAAATCTTAAAACATCGAATGATTGAACTCTACTTGCTGAGGTGTACCACTGATCGTGCATAAAAGCTTGCTGCCTCAATAAATTTGCACTTTTAGCGAATGATTGTCCTTGAGATTTATTTACTGTCATCGCAAATGCAGGTATTTGGAAATTGAGTTTTTTAAAAGGATAGGTAGAATAGTACCACAATATTTTATAAGTGGAATTAAAATTATTTTATTGCCTGCAGTTCCAGTTCAAACTTCGCAATCAATAGCATTAAGATATATAAACTGGATGTGCATTCTTGTTCCATTGACTAATGTTTCCTTTGTATTTAAGTTTATTAGTATAACAATGCAATTAACTTTTAATACTAACTTATGTAGTGGCAAACTGTGGTATTTTTCTGTTAACCAGGAGCAAATCCTTCCAACTGTTTTTTCTGGGAAACATTTAAAAACTACTTCTAAAACATTGTCATTCCCTCCCCAAAAAAGCCAGGAATTTTTCCGTATACAAAATAGTATTTATATACAGAATTCATTGTATACAAAAATATTAGTATACTAAAAAGAAATATGTATGTTTATTGGTTACATAATGTGGAATTAAATGAAAATGCAAAATTAAGTTAAACTTCCAAAATATGGAAAGGCTAAACAACTATGTACTGGAAATCACTTTAGGTTTGTTAGCATTTGGCACAGATCACAAATATTCTGCAATTTTTCACTTGCTTCCGGCTAACCTTAAAAAAAAAAAAAAACCCAAACCACTCATAGTGAAAGAATTCAAAAACTCTACTGGATAGTTAGTTATTGATTTTATTGTCATCATAGCAAATTATTTTATTATGGTTATGGTGATATGTTCTCTATTCATGAGATATTCGACTAAGTCAGCATTAATAAAAGTTCAATCATCATTTTTAGGTTCTATTATAACTGGCTTCAATATATTATCTGAGAGTATGTTTTCGGAAATATTTCCATACACTTCATCATTAATATTATTTTCATTCTCTATTAATTGCTGAGGTATTTCTTCAATATTTTTGGAGAAAATTTGCTTTAGCATATTGCATGGCAGGAAATTGTGAAGAAATTGTCTAATTGGCGCATTTCTCTGGAGCCTCTCTTGGATTGCAACCTGAATTGTTTGGTTCATTTTTCCTCAACTTTAAAATGTGGAATTTACAACACTTATCAACTGTCTAAAAAAATTCCCCAAGCACAGGGCTAAATCACATTTTAAACATTAGCGTTTCACAAACTGGGGAATAATTACACGTTTTGCAAATTTTGTTATACTATAACCCTATAGTACTGCTGAAACTTAGTGTTCTTATTTCAAAATTGACACAACAATGGAACCATCGCCCAACTTGGCATGAAATACTGCATGCCAAATTACTTCTCATTTTTTACGGTACATTAGCATATTACACAAAAATTTTAACATTCGCACATCCTTTGAACCTCCATTCGAACTTTGACGAATTTCAGCCTCATCCAATCGCGCAATACGCTACAAAAGGGACATAGTTTTCTTAGTTTATTTATTATACATAGAAGATGAGCATTTTTGCTATGATAAAGAACAAAAAGCATTTAAAAAATATGAATCACAGTGCATTAAATGCTTAAAACATTTTTTGGTGAAATACTGACCAAAATAGATCATATAAGGTTTTCTGTAAGTAATTTTCACTTAATGAGGTGGGTGCAGTTATTTTCTTGAAACCAGAATCACAATTTCGTGCACTATATTCAAATCTTATTCCGAGATCTGCTTCTATATAATATAAATGTGTTGTACAGAATGAAATCAAATATTGCAGTGTTTTATTTGTAACTTAGTTACAGGGTTCTTGAACTGTTTACAACCATTTTTCATAATTTCGCTGATTCCCATACCCAGGTGTCTATTGACTGCAGTTTAAAAACCTCTGGTCTATAAGGTGTGCAATTTAATCTTTGCTTTTCATAGTGAAAATAGATTCAAATACCATTCCTGATAGTGTTACCATAATCTTTCACTTTTGAATTGATTGGTTTTTTTTTTTTTTTTTTTTTTTTTTTTTTTTTTTTAATAAGGTTAGTACACATCCAAAAAAAATAAAAATTCTTCAAAGAATGCATAGTCAGAATCAGATGTAATGATTACTATATGTGTGTGGGTACCTAGAAAATTTCAAGGAACAGTTTTAATAACTTTAGTAGAAAAAATTTATTAATTAAAAAATCAGATAGTTTTCTTCAGAAAAAAGGGTCATTTGTGAAATTATTTTATTATAGTCTATTACTGCTTGACTCAACATAAAATCAACCACAGATGGAAAAAGGAATCATGAATGTTAAAAAAATAATAATAACTCTTGTTTAGGATGCAAAATTCATTCCATTTTGGTTTTTTCATCATGGGTGCTTGGAACCTAAGTTCTTGCAAAAAAATTTAATGGGTACTCAACTTTTGAATTGATTCTAAAATCAAATTCTTCTACTTGTTGGTCATGTATGTAGTGCTTTAGAATTAGAGTACAAATGGGAAAATATTAATCGATAGATACTGAGCTGCTTTGTTTTTCTAGACTACATTAACCTAAAGGCTTGAGTAAAAATCAACTAGGGTAATTTTTCGTTTAAAAAAAATTGACAATTGCGGACCACCCCCTCCTCCCAAACAAAAAAGAACATCTGTTGAGATCAGTATTTCCCAACCACTGCTCAGCAGACCAGTGCCAGTCCTCAAGACTTTATTCCCGGTCCAAGTACATCAAATGGGAAATGGGCATATGCCTGGTGGGTTTATGAATGTTTGCCAATTCTTCTTTTTGTTATCGTACTACATGCAAAGTTGCTGCTGGCAAGGGCGGCTCCAGTGAGGGGGCCATAGGGGCCATGGCCCCCTCCGAAATTTTGTTTTACAACTTTAGATTCGCATACTTCACGATTTCACACGTTCAATTTGCATTTTGAACAATTTATAAGTAAGTAAAGACCTAAGTAAAAAGTTCGATGGCCCCCTCCGAGAATTCAGTCTGGAGCCGCCCTTGGCTGCTGGTCACTGTTTTGAGCTCTTATTATAATCACATGTATTGGAGTAGTTGGGTAGGGGCTAGGATGGGCTAAGCCGAACCCACCCTAGTAAAATTATATAAATGGAGCCTCTAGAGTGGGCCTATCCCACCCTAAAAATATCTAAAATGCCTACCCAGTTACGCTACTGTACCGCATGTCAATAGTCTTTGTCCATACTGCAACATCACCTTTGGCACCCTTTAGTAGCTTTGCATTTGTTCAGACTTCTATCAAAGCTATATTTGTTTGATTGCTTGTTTGTTTGTGTTGTTATGGCAAAGCTACGCACGGGCTATCCGCCTAGGATGGGGGATGTCTTGGTTCGAGGACTTTCTAAGGGGTTCTAACGTGCATTCACATTACACCTGGAGGAAACCGACCAAAACTGCAGATCGTTAGAGTTAGATCGACAGTCGCGCGACCAGAACCAAACGCGGGACATTCACACTCAGCCGCCAACCATGTTCAGTGCCTTATCCACTCGCAGGGCCGGCCCAAGGGGGATGCGAATGTAGGCGATCGCCTAAGGCCCCGCTCCTGGGCCATTTTATTGCTATCTCATAAGACATGATAGAGAAGAGGCCCCGCTCTTGCGCTTCGCCTGGGGCCCCGCACGCCCCTCGGGTCGCCTCTGCCACTCGGCCATGTTGGGGCCATATTTGGTTGCAACAAAATTTTCTATCTTTTATAAAATACATTGTTGATGTAGATACATTATTTTAAAACAATTCCTTTCATTCAAAAAAATTTTAACGACTGATTCTTTTTCCTTTAAACTTTTCTACATCTCTAAAACTTATAGATGTTAATGGCGATGCAACTTTTCCACCGATCGGCGGATTTCCGCTTTTATATTATATATATATTATCATTCTGCGTATTCAGCGGTATTTTTCAGAAAATTCCATCGTATTTACGTTTTTTTTCCAGCAGTAATTACGTATTAATTTCCAGCATCTCAATTTCAATTTTTTCCCATTAGTTTTGAAAATTAATATTTTCCTTTAGCATTTCTTTATTTAACTATCTAATGCTGTAAGAATGAAAATTTACTCTCCTATTTCAAAGATAAATTAGTTTTTTCAAAGAAACCAGTAAAGAAAAACTTTGGGGGGGGGGGGAATAGGTTCAGACGTGAATGAAAATGGTGTAAAATAATGCATATTTATGAAAGCAAACAAAATATGAAATTAATATGCTTTTTCCAGTTTTCTCCATGCATTATATATACTTTTTGGAATTGCTTTTCACCTATGTAATACATTGCGGGGTTTTTTTATTATTATAATTTCCACTTTTTCTTTATTTGTGTGGGATTTCCTCTTTTTCCACTATTTTTGTTTATTCACGCATGGTTTCCTCTTTTTAGGCTGAGAAACTTTTTCCCAATCTCACTAAATATATCTACATTGCTGAGGAGCATGTATTACTTGTTTCTTTATTAAAAAAATAAATTTTATCATTTCGATTAGTTATGTATGTTCAAACAAAGAATTTCAGTACTTTCCCCAACTTTCATAAACGTATCTTTAATGATTATGTGCATTTGCAGATCGAGAGGACGGGAAACGTGCCCCCCCCCCCCCTTCCTCCAGACAAATTAAGTTTTCACTGTAAACTAGGTATGGGCAACCTTTGAAAAGTTGTGGGTCAAACTTTAGGATGTTAGAGAAGTCGAAGGCCAAACTTCAGGATGTTAGCGAAGCGAAGTCGCTGGCCGTATAATTGGGATTTATATGGGGTTTTGAACGGTTTATATGTATTTTATAGGGGTTTTTCATTTTCTCTGAAGACCGGATCAAAAGCCATACAGGGCCACATTCAGACCGCGGGCCTGAGGTTGCCCATATGTGCTATAAACGATTGATGCATTTTGTAATTTAAATTATTTTGTTGAAGGAAGACAAAAAAAAAAAAAAAAGAAATGGGCGCCCTCTCCCCGCCCCCACGTGCACAAACACACAAATTTTGCTGCATTATGTGCAGCAAATGATACGAAAATGATTTTTAGCATTGCGTATAATGGTTTATAATGTTGCTTCCCTGTCAAAATTCCGAACGCACGCACATGCGGACAAGTCTAAGCATGTGCTTTGTAAGGGAAACAAACTACCGTACCGAGAGTTGCGTTGCGTTACTCCAGTCAGATTTACGGTACCTGTTGATTCAGTCCTCAGTCCGATAAGTTTTCCACTACAGTTTGCTGAGAAATCAAATTTGCTTACTAGACTGCTTTAATTTGAGGTGAGAATTTCGTTCTAACTAACTATTATTAGCAGTAATTTAATTTGCAAATTGTGTTTTTAAAACTTTTCAAAGTGACCTGACTGTCTAGACTTCTTCGTGGGACATGTTTATGGACATAATTAGGAAATTAATTATATGCATACGTCGATTCTTTTTTAATTTTTTTACTGTTGCAAATTCAAAAAAATAGCGTTGACGTACATAGATATATATAACTAAGATATGTTAAAATATAATAGACTTCTAATGCATGTAGTGAAATCCTTGAAAAACGATGAAGGAAGTGGTTGTTCAAAAGTGCCTGTTTACAATGTATTAAAGGGCAACGAATTCAGTCGAGACACTATGAAATAAAATTGTTATGCAAAGAATAATGAGTACTTAATATACTAATTGTCAAAGAACTTTCCATAAGAAAACACCATATTGGCATAAGATAAATTGAAATATATTTATTTTTTAAAAATACTATATTTTTGTAAAGTATATTTTACCTGTACAGCAGCATAAGTTCCGAATAGCTGAAAATACTACTAGCAGTGCGCGGTTACATCTTATGAAAAAATTCTTAATCTTTTCGCGTCTCTGCCGTAATTTAATTGTTTCAAAACTGTTCAAGAGTTGAATTATTTCTTAAAAGTACGACCTTAATTAATGTTTCATATAATTTGTTTTAGAGAAAGCTTCGTCATAATTAATGCATTTATTGGCATCATATACTTAAATCGTTTTTCAAAAGTTATTAATACTTTTTTTTAGTGTGTGCCGTCTCATAGTCGGAGAAAACACCTTATTGCGTGCTTTCTGGCTGCGAAACAGTTTTAAAACATTTGAACATAATGAGAATCCTCTTCCCTATCTTTGAAGTTTCTCAATACTGAATTTTTTGGCACCCTTTGTCACGTTACGTAAGTGATGCGCTCGTTTCTTGGACGGGTACCCAAAAAAGTGTTTGTAAAATTTGAACATTTTTCGAATGCTTGTTTTCAAAAATTAAAAATACGCAGGGCATTCAGACAACTGTAGTGAAGAAAAAGAGTGAATTTTTATTTCCGTAAACACATTTCTGAAGAAGACACCCCCCCGCAGAAATTCTCGGTTGTTTTTCCCGAATTTCGGGGGGATATGAATGTTAAAGGGGACTTAGAAATTAAATTATTAGAAAATATATATTTTTCGTTTATTTAACACAGTTAACTGTTATCTTTTGCGAAATACCGCATTCAGTTTTCTGTATTGATGAAGTTAACGTAATATTTTTAATAAGAGGTAAGTAAACATCGTAATTTATCTCAAAAATAAAATCTTCTCAATTTTAGACTTTTGGCATAAAGTTATAAAATTTGTTAATTGCAATCGTCATAAGTATTACATCAAATGTCTCTGTGTTTACCCGCTTTGGAGTTTGAGATATCGAAAATGATTTTATATAAATCCTTGAATTAAGCCTGTAGAATTTTTAATTCTTTTTCTTTCTTTATTTTAACTTTAACCAAAAGTGCGCAAAAGTTATTTTGCATAATAAAATAGAAAAAAAAAATATCTATGGAGCATTTTTAAAGTTATATATGCAGTTTTGTGTTCGTGTACGTGGAAGCTGTATTAACTTAAGTTTGATAAATAGTGTAATTTTTAAAGTATTCAATCTTTCTAAATAAGAAAATTTCAAATGATCTTTAAAAGTTTTCAGATCCTTTATGAATTACTTTATTTCGTTGGCATGCCAGTGGCTTCCATTTAATTTTGAGTATAAAAAATAAAAACTGTGTAGCTTAGCGGACAATTGGGTATATTTAACTTTGGTATAGCATTCTAAAATTTGTTGAGGGCACTCGTGATAAGTACTACTGTGAATCAGGGCCGATCCCAGAAGAAAATCTTGGGGGGGGTGAAGAGAAGTAAATTGCCGACTGAAAAAACAAATTTGCCGATTCAGTTTCCAAGTTGGTCACCTTCCTATATTAGACAGTTTTCCGACGAACAGAACGTACCCATAACATAGAAACAGCATAAATACCTCTGTAAGTTGTAGAGAGGGAGCCGCTAACGTTCGACTTTCAGAGGATTCACATTATTTACGCATTAATGATCAGTCTGGTTTTTACGTTAATAAATTGCAGCGGGGAGTACGCAAAAGGCGGAATTTTCTACAAAAAGGCTAGATTATTATCACTTTGTCAACAAAACTCCACATTTTTGTTGGGGAGGAATGGTTACATTCCTGACTCTGTCACAAGTAATTAAAATTTCATAAAATATTCATAACTTTTAATTGAGTCATAAAATACTATCTCCGGACTGAAGAAAATATTTGCTTGTCCGTATGCGACAAAACTATCAGGCCATAGTTTGGGTTGGCGAAAATGAGTTTGGGGGTACCCTAAATGGAGTCTTTACATTAACTTAAAAAAGGAAAGGAAGCCATGCAGAGAGCACTGTTTATACTTTCAACAATGTCTTATTTGCGTATATACTATTGTATACCTGCCGATTCTACTGGATTTTTCAGGAGAGTACTAGATTTTGATGGTTTCTCCTGGTCTCCTGATTTTACATTAAATCTCCTGGTTTTCTAACATTTTGAAGCTTTAATAATCGATACATTTATTTCTCCACCAATTCTGAAAGATTACCGCTCTCTGGGTCTATTCATTCAATATAGACAAATATACCATGGTATTTTGGTCCAATAATAAAGGTTTGTGCTTATATTTATAACACATTTGTGAGCGATTCTTGAAGTTTTCAGAATTCGATGGCAAATCGTTTAATTGTAACATTTTTTGAGTTCAAAGTTCCAAAATTTTACTACACTCATGTCCATAAATTAAGGATAATGAAGTTCAGGCAAAGAAAGAGAAAGAAGCAAAACAAATTTGACTTATTTGTAAAGTCTATTTATTAAACAAAAAGTAAAGAGCAAAAAAGATGCTACATGTTTGACATAATTAATAAAAATTGCAAGTTTTACTCCCTTGACCAAATTTCAAAAAAGAACCTATTTACAAAAAACAGTATAACATGGTTAGTAGGATGGTTAATACGGAGTATGTCTCCCGGACGTTGCAATACAGGCCTGACAACGCCTAGGCATGCTGAGTATCAAATGATCAATCTGATCTTGGGGAATATTACACCACTCATCAAGCAATGCACTCCGAAGTTCCGGTAGACAGGTGGGAGGGGGTTGACGGGCTGCAATTCGTCGGCCAAGCATATCCCACACATGCTCTATTGGATTCAAGTCCGGTGAGTATGCTGGCCAATGCATACGGGTGATATCCTCCGATTGAAGGCATTCGTCTACAATGTTTGCACTGTGAGGACGGGCGTTGTCATCCATAAACACAAATTCAGCACCCATGGCGCCCCGAAACAAACGTACATGTTGTTTCAGAATGACATCCCGATAGATGTGGCCTGTCATCGTTACACTCTGAACATGCAGGTCAGTTCTAGAACCAAGAATAATTCCTCCCCAAACGAGCCATCCTGCACCACCGTAACGGTGTCTTTCAATGGTGTTCTCTTGGTAGTAACGGGTACCTGGCGCTCTCCAGATGAATGTCCGGCGAGAATCAGACTCCAAACTAAACCTGGACTCGTCGGAAAACATCACACAAGACCACTGTTGCGGTGTCCACAATGCATGCTCTCTACTCCAGGTTAATCGCAGGCGACAGTGAGTTGCGCTAAGTGGAACACATCTGACAGGCCTACGAGCATATAGACCAATGTGCCCTAAGCGTCTGTACACGGTCTGCTTTGAAACTGTCGTACCGGTAGCTGAAGAGAGCTGACGAGACAGGTCTGATGCTGTACTCCGTCTGTTTCTTTTGGCAGTAACTGCCAAATAGCGGTCCTCATTCGGCGTTGTAACTCGGGGGCGACCTGTGCTGTAACGTCTACTCACATTACCATCATCTTGGAATCGTTGCCAAAGCCTGGAGATGACACTCTGGGCGATTCCAAGTTCCTCGGATACTTCCAGCTGGGTACGTCCACATTCCAGTCGTCCGATAATTCTGCCACGTAAAACATCATCCAAATGCCTCCTTTGTGCCATAACTATGCGGTTTTTGCACTGAAAGGCTTTCACAGCGCTTGTGAACAATTTTACTTCTTTGCCACCATTCCTTATATACCCCTCTCTTACACTCTCGTCATTGTGACGTACCATCCACGCCATCTGGTGGTTTCCTGTAATTTGTAGAGCTGAAGCAAACCGCATGTATTCGGTACTAAGATACGGGTAATCACTCAGACTCGAAGTAACGAATTGTTACTTTTCGGTTGATATCGTTACTCGATCCGAAGGTTTCGGATCGAACAGCTTCGAACTTCGAATACAGACTGCCAGGCGAGGCGAACTGGGGGAAACAGGTTCCAGTAATCGAGTACTAATATCTTCTGAGTCCGTGCTTCTGTTATTTGTTACGGGCAGTTACTGGATATCGGATCGCGGTTTCAAGGGGGAAAATGACTTTCGAGTGTGCATTTCGGATCGACCAGGTTCGAACTTCGAATACAAGACTGCGGGAGGGAGAAAATGAATTTCGGTATTTGAGTAATAGTATGTTCCGTTCCGTTACTAGATACCGGAAGTATTATGGATTCTCGCTGTTTGAAGGGAAAAATCAGTTTCGGTATTTGAGTAGTAGTATGTTCTGGTTGCAATTCGTTTGTGCCGAGCCGGATGGTATCGTTTTGATGAGGTTTGGAAGAATCCGTATGTATCGTTACAGTTATGGAGATGGATATACTATCTGCTGCTCTATTGATATGGGTCGTACAATGGGGGGATAGGATCCGGTGTATAGCATGTTCTTATGCGCAGTTGAACTTTTTTTGCAGGTGGGTGGAAGGGGGTGTTCTTATAATTGTAGAGGAGCAATACATATAAGAGAAGCATGTTAGTAAGGGGTGCTAATTTCGGGCTTTCTAACATTTTGGTACTAAATAGTGGTGCAATCAGAATTCTTTCTTTCAGGGTGGTTCCGAAGCAGGATTGCGAACTTAACTTTTTCTTTTTTTTTAGCTAGAATCGAAATATGAGTAATAAATAACAAATTATTTAAATACACCTTTTAAAAAATATATTTTTATAAAGTAAACGAATTCACACATTTTTTATTATTTAAAATATTATTTGGAACTAAAAAAAATATTTAGCATGGAAACCTAAACACATTTTTTAAGTAATTGTTTAAAAAATATATAAAAAATTGTGAGCGACCCGGGATTTCTATGCCCACTCCTGCGTAAGCCACTGGTATTAAAATAATTCAATGAAGTTCAGTATGTTTCTAAAATGTCGGCGTTTAGGGGGCCATCTGCCCTATTTTATGGTACATTTTATTCCATGAACTCATGGAATACGCATAGCCCGGTGCAACCATTCTTTCTGTATGAAAGGAGTGATAATTTTTGTTTAAAGAATGCTCTCATATATGCACCCACAGAAGGGGCTAACCTCTTTCATCCCAAAAGTGCAGAAATAGAACTGGAAATATCTTAAAAATAGGTAATTCTCATTGAATAAAACAATTTTAATTTAAAATATGGTAATTTTTAATTTACTTCGAAAAATGGTTCAGCAAAAGAAGTTTTTGATATGAAATAAGAACTCACAAATAATAAAGATATTATGCTTTTAGAGACGCAAAGTAGTTGATATCATACTGAGATCCCCTGCCCTGTGAATGTTATATATGTGGCCCAATCCCTGGATCTCAGTATTCGAGAACCCGCTCCCAGAAAAAACACGAGTCACAAGCTTTCCTTTACACTTTTTATGATAAGAATGAACAGGTTAAACCAGCGTTCAGAATTTAAAAAAAGGGGGGGGGTTGAGAAAAAAAAAAGAATGGCATATATCTTTGGAAGATTTCTATGTGCACTCAGTAATTCGGATAATTTAGCATTGTATAAAACCATAAATGTGTATAAAAACAATCTGTAAATCAGAGAAAATAAGCTCTAAATACAACTTTGTACAACTTCGCTAAAAAAAATTCTTTTTGGTTATGGGTTTATGTATGGGCGGCATATACCCATAACAACACTGTCCCGGATGTGTTGTTATGGGGCACTATATAACACCCTATTACCGATTCTATTAGTAGTAACGAGTAACGAATACTTAGTAACGAATAGCGAACATCTAAGTAACAAATACATACGGATACTCATTTTGTCGTTACTTTTACAGCACTAGTAATTTGCATATTCTTCTTCAAGATGTGTGTGATCATTCCACAGGTGAAATTTTTTTTTAGAGATCAATTTCTGTGTGATTCTGAATTATCCTTAATTTATGGACATGAGTGTACTTCTTTTAGTCTTAGATTTTGTAAAATTTCGAACATTTGAGAAAAACTTGTGAATGTAAAGAAACATTGACGTTTTATTCATTTTATGTTAAAAGAATTCTATTTCTGAGCTCTTTTACAAATTCTATTTTTAATATCGCGACCTTATGTGTGATTAAAATTTCAAACATAAGCTGTTATAAAAAGCTTTTCACTTTAAAAACCATAACTGTGTCGTGTTATGTCAAATTTTATTTTTTAAAAAATGATACATAGAATAAATGGCGAAATTTAATGTGTGAAAAAATTTCGAAGAATGTTTTGTGACTTAGATAAGTAATTATGACTTTAAGATTATGATACCACATAAATATACTGGATTTTCTTAGCTAGATGTTGGCTGGAATACTATTGCACGACGAACAGTTAACTGTTTGCTCCCGGCGATGTTAACGACGCGATGGCAGAGATTCCTCCTTTCTGCGTCCATCGTTGCTTTCCGGCATGAGTCTTAGAATGTCTCTGCTCTGGCCACAGCCTTGCACAAGCGCATGGCTGGGCCATGCCAGGGCATTCAAAGACCCATGCCGGAAAGCAACGATTTGTACAGGAGGGAGAATTTTCTGCCATTGTATCTTAGCAACGACGGTAGTGAACAGGTTAAAGCAAACAAGAAACTAAAATATTGTTTTAACTACTGCTCTTAAAGCCTAATCTATGAGTGTTATTTTGTTAGCCCTGCATAGGTATCAACGCTACGTCCACCCATGCCGATGGATAGAATGCCCTCATAAACCTCAATAATAAATACCAATTTCGTTTTGCTTGAAGTGGATGAACGTTTCTAAAATGTACTCTAAACATTCTCTGCCCATAGGCTGCAAAGCATTGGAATTATTTTGTGTGTTCCTGTAAAAGAACTATAAATGGTACCTACATCCTTTTCAATACGGTACATGGTACGGTAATTTTCATTATCACATAAAAATTCGATCGATGGATATATGCGGCAGTTAGAGCACGGGCAGACAAACTGAAAGCATAAACATTTCAAGTTCTTTGGAAAGCGTTAAAAAATAAAGGTTTAAAAAGAATGTGAGGCTTAAAGGGGAAAAATGGAATAAGGAAAGTAATTCTAGCTCGAAAAGTTAATTTTCCCTGTAATTTAAGAGAAAATGGAAAATTAAGCATATTGATTTCGAAGCTCCTAAGGTCACGACTCCCCACTATTTGCTGTGCCATGTCTTTCTATTTTAACGGGCCTTTGATCTATAGTCTTGCATTTTATCTCTTCTAACTGACCTATTATTTTTCTAAAATCAAATTAAATTACAAAATTGGGGTTGTTTCTATATGAATGATATGAAAATAAATTATAATAAAAAGTAGTACAAATATAATCTAATCGGCGATGACCTTTTTCTTGGATTTGACGGAGCTCCAACAGTTTGCATGGAAATTCTCTTTCCATTATGACAGTTATTTCGCGTTCTTCTTTTAGTCATTATCAAAGCAACTACATATCACATTTTGTGCACTGCACTTTTTGTCATTTTCTTTTGTTTACAACTACTATATGTTTCATGTTTTTGTGTACAACTGGTTTCAAACTTATCTTAAATGCACACTGAAGCAAACTTTTACTTCATTTTATTAAATGCTAGAGATTTTTTTTTTTTTTTTTTTTTTTACCAAATTGATGTATTAATAATATCTTAAAAGCTAAATATGGTTTTCTTCAAATCAAAGTATGCTTAGATTCCAAGGTATGCCAAGGCTTCAAGTATATGTTTGACTTTGGCTCGGTTGCTGTCTAGCTAACCGGAATAGGGGGCTACTGTTCAAAGTGAATTTCTTTTTCCCATGCATTTCAAAGAAGCAAAGAAAATACATCTATTTCCTAGAAAAGACCACGCTGGACCAAAGGGTGGTGACAGCCTCAGGCCAGTTGCGGCCTTCTTGCGATATTTTTACTTCTTACAGAATGGTATTTCTTAATTTGTCTCAGGGCAATATATAAGACTGGAACATTTTCGTTGTTGTTGTTGCTAATGCCCTCTGGCAACCGCGGGGCGGTGCCAGATCCCCCATATAGGCAGGCGATGGGCGGAAGGGGAGTCTTCCATTGTAATGAGCCCCAGTCGGAGGAAGTCCGACTCAGCTCGGAGTCCCCTAATTTTGAACCAATTCCAGAGGAGGGACCCAACCCCCCTGAAATTGGCACCCCCAGAGGTATCGTTTAACAACTTGGAGGACATTGGAGCCACGACGGATTTTACGTGCACCAGCTCCCATTAGCGTACACGCTCCAACAGCAGTCGAGCCGAGAGGAAGTTGACCCTCCCAAGCACTGGCCAAGCTGGATGCTGCTTCCCTTGCCGTGTTCTTATTGGAACTGAGTTTAGCGCCCAGACCACTGCGGGACAGAACATTCTCGTTCTCACCCTCAGTATTTCTCCCATAGAGATGTGCACAGAAGATTCTTAATTAGATTACTATGGACATGTGAGATAACTATTTGCATAGGGGAAAATGCCGAGACAGGTGCTATGGGATGTATGTGGTGTCAATTGCAGAGAGCTGATTTTCCGACTCCTCCTTCTGTGTATCTGGCCACCCAGTGCCGAGCGCTCTTTATACATTCCCACTTCTTTCTTTTGACTGATGTGAATGAGAAAGGAATTTCTCACTCGATTTGGTATGCATTGGAAGTACTAGGACGTCAAAGGGACAAAAGTTAGAAAAAGTGCCGATTAAAAACTCTTTTGAATACTAAAATGAGAAGTTTGGAATAGCAATTTTGCCGACTGCATTTTCAGTGGGGGGTGTCTCACCCCCCCGTGGGATCGGCCCTGCTGCGAATGTGTTTGTGATTATCGGCTTTGGATTTTCTATACTAAACAGCAAATTTACGAAAATTATAAACCTCTTGCTCAGAAAAAAATTCTGTAGCATACAATCCTACTAATATTATAAATGCGAAAGTTTATTTGTTACTGTTTCCCGCTTAAACGGCTGGTCGGGTTTGGATGAAATTTGGAATAAAAGCTTTTACCCTGGATTAACTCTTAGGCTACCGTTTGTCCCGGGAGGAGGGAAAAAAAAAAAGAAAGCACTTTTCCCATGATTTTCATAGATTTCTAAATTTTGTGACACATTCTAGTTCATGACGCAAAACCGAATGTCACCTTGCAGTGCTGCAGTTAAATAAAATATAAATATATAATTACTGTGATTGATATAATGTGTACAGCGAAATTATATAGGGTTAGAAATGGGGAAAACGCATCGATATTAAAAATGTGATTATACTTATGAAAAACGAAACCGATCACTGCATCAGTCAATTTTTTCGACAAATTATGGCCTGCAGCTAAAGCATCCGGTCCATTTTTTTAAGTTTCTTTAGTCGCATGGGTTTATATTTTTTAAGAGATTAGAATTTAACTTAATGAAGAAACTTTTTTTGTGGGGGGGGAGAGAGTTGCGGCATATTTTATTTATTTTAAAGATTGTTTAAGGGCATTTGAAATGCTTTGTTCTTTTAAGGAACATATTTTTAAGTTTTACTTTAAGTATGGCTTTGTACATTGAAAATAAAATACTATAAATGGAGTAAACAAAATTTTAAATGTTTATTCTCCACATACAAATATACATAAGAATAAAATAAAACTGCAAAGGTCAGAAATACTTACATGTATTATTTTTTACAACAACATTTAATCGTTAATGTGTCCGTGTGATCAAGATAAACTGCTGTTCTCTTAATATATTGAACTTTTGCTAATAAATAGTAACTATTTTATAATCTGCCTAAATGAGTTAATTTCTAATAAATTATTTGCTACATTAATATGGTGGATCTATAACTTAATGAACTATGAACAGCAGTAATAGTGTACGGGAATTGCTGAGAGAGGTTTTTCGAGAAATTCTTTTTCTTGGCATCCCCCTCCCTCTCTTTCACAACACTGTGGCATGTTCTGAATCCATGAGTGAGGATCAAAAAGGAAACACGACTGTAGGGATTCCCTTTCTGTGCCAGTCGTTGCTCCCCGTCACGGGTCTTTTGAATGCTGTTTTGTGGTTCAGCAAAGTGCAGTCTAAAATAAGATTGTGTTCGTAAATATTCTTCATTTGGCGCTGTGTTCGTAAATATTCTTTTATATTCTTTTTTATGATCATTATAATTATATTATTTTTGTCGGGGGACCGGTTGAAATATTTTGCGGACATTATTATATGCCGTTACATAAATCTAGCGTTCTCTATTTTTATCCCTTGTACGTGATGTACTTTGCTTGAAATACGAAGACCCCATTTAAAAGTTACATAAAAATTATAATTTATTTTATTTTTTTCAGATTAAAATATTTCGTTGTTTTCGCTTTCAGCACTTTTTGGACCGGTGGTTTGCTGAAAAACACGATCCTGTCCTTGAATGATAAGGAATTCTTTCTCTTGACATTCAGATGGCAGAAAGATAATAGAGGAAAGAACATGCATTTAACGTGTGTCATAACGTTTTCCAGGCTTGACGGATGGTACAATAACTTTGCTCACTTATCCACAGTATCAAGGTCCTTCCTTTATTTTGTCCAGATTTCGGAGTCTAATTTCTACTTCGGTTTGCAATTTCAAAAGGAAGAAACTTAGGTAGTACGGTTATTGCACCTGAGCGCGGCTTGACGCAAGTAAGGAAGTACAGAATCCGCGCGATGCACAATATTACAACACGAGCACACATACATTGGAAAGAAGAGTAAAATTGATTTAGATCTGCAAAGCAATGTGTGTGTGTTTGTCTCTATTTAAAAAGTAAAGAGATTAAAAATTTAGGATTTAAACATCAACCAAAACTTTTGGCCCTATAAATTTAACGTGCATGCTTTTTGTCCCGTATACCAAGGCGTAGCCAGAAATTTTTCATGGGGGAGGGGTTTACGAGTACTGCAACTCACATATATGTATACTTGTGTGTGATAAGGGAGTGAAGAATATACATTTTGTATGGCAAAAAATTCCTCATTGGGGGAGGGGGGTTGTGACCTACCTATCCCCCCCCTTGGCTACGCCACTGAAAGGACGTATTTAAGAAGGGGGAAGAGGAGATCCGGACACACACACACACCCTGAAAGTTCGATTTTTGTCTGCAAAATTAGAAAAATCCTTTTGTGAAAAATTCTGCCCTACTCTTTGGACCTTCTGGACCCTCTCCGAAATTTTTCCTGGATACTTTTTCCTGATAAGTTTTTTTTCTCTAAAAAAAAACTTATTTAGAGAAATAAGTTTTTTAATTAATGCGGCGTTCTTTTATAAGCGTTTCTACGACACTTTTTTTTCAACTGAAAAAGAAAATATTGTCAGACTGTTAATTATTGTCAGGGACCGATTTAGAGAAATAAGGGCCCAGGGCAAAAGTTTCAGCTAGGCCCCCTCCTCACGAAAGCTGCGTTATGCCCTACGAACCAACTTTCATACCACACCATACAAAAATAGATGTTATGGGAGTATGAAAATGATTATTTAATCCAGATGCAATGTAAAATATAGAATAATTTGGCAATAATAATACTACGTAAGATAATAATACTTTAATTATATTATTTAATTTACAATTCTTAATTTGATTTCGTATTTTTCAAGTAACGTGTAACAGTATTTTTGTATTCACTTTACTACAGTTTTTATCAGTGCATTTATTTTTATTTATTTATTTATTTTTACTGTGTAGCAGAATATGGGGTTTGGCAAAAATACTAAACTTGTCTTTTTATTCAAATTAACATGAAAAGACGCAAATTTTCTTATAGAAACTAAAAATAATATAGATTACAACATAGAAAGAAATGTAGCTATTAATCACTTTAATGGCCATACCAAAAAAGTTATGAATAGCTTTTTATGCATATTCAATAGCTCTTAATGAAATATATCCTTAAAACAGATTAATTGTGTATGAATATTAAATTATTCCCAGTCTTTTTTTTTTTTTTTTAAGCAAATTTTTATTTTAAAGGATATACTTAGGAGGTCCCTTTTTGTCGGGGACTAGGGAGCATGCACCGAATGCCTTGCCGGAAATCAGTCCTTGATTATTATTATTATTATTACATAAAATAAAAAAATATAACCAGTAATCCGTCAGGAGAATACTAGCCCAATAGCCTCTTCCTCCGAAAAACTTTTGAGAAGCCCTTCATCGGAGTCCTCGTTGTCCTGGGAGCTGCTGAGGTTATCCGAATAAAGACATTCCGTAACAACAACAACAAAAAAAAAAGTCTTCCCTCCCCTCCTGTTTTTTGGAAACTTTTGTGCTTTACGAAAAGGGGGGGGGGGTATAAAATTGTATTCCTTCTAAAATTTCTCCTTGCAGTCTGGAGTTAGGGGCATTTTTTTTCCAGACGTAACGTGAATGCCCATTAAAGAGTTCCTTCGCCCAACGCACCCTCCCCCCCCCCCCTTAAGCAGATAGCCCTCTTGTAGGTTTGTCTTGACGAGAACCACATCAATCCGAGGCCCTCTGCATGAATTTCTAGGTGGCTTTACTCAATGAGGTCCACTGGCATCAGGGGAACATCATAGAACTAGGATAGGGGCGTAGAAGAGAAATGAGTATGGAGATTCCGACCGCAACACGTACGGGAGGACGGGCGGAAGGAAGGACAGATTTCCTACTGGTGGGCGTTTTCCGTTTTCCAGATCTCCCTTCAGACAGCTGTCACGGTGTATGGATCATTTATCACTAAAGGACTAGAAAAGCGCTCTTCGCCGCAAAAAGTGCATGGGATTAGAGGGACGAAGAAAGAAATATACATGTATTTTAGACATTTGCGGTTTTATACTTTTTGGATCAAATTAATAGTAGTAGCATGATTATTATTATTTTTTTCTATAGTGATACACTGTGACACATTTCAGATCTTGAGATAAGACTCAATTTCTTTCATAGATTTTTGAGGAAAGGTAAAAATTTGACTGTTTTTTTTTTTTTTTTTTAAATGGAGCATTTCCCTATGCGCAGGAAAAATCAAATTTAAAATGCATGTATACTTATAGTTAAATATACTTAAAATTGCAAATGAAGTGAAATATATGTTTTACAGAATGAAGGATTTCTTTTAAAAATAAGCACATATCTAGTATTTTTTTTTTTTTGTTTGGTTTCAAATTGTAATTTAAAAGATCATGATTACATATGTATATTAATACATACGATTGTAAACATTTTAAACGTTTTTCTCGTCCAGGTTTAATATGAATCCATTTATATTAACACCAGTTACAACTTGGAAAGTTTCATTAAAATAAGACACATACAGAGAAATTTGGTTGTTATAGACAGTTTATGAAAAATTATTTTTGAGTAAGCACGGTTTAAAGTTACCTTACTGTTTTTAGCATAAGTTTCAGTAACCTAAGTTTAATTTGTACTTTTTATCTTTTTTTAAAATAAGAACTCATTTATTTATAACTTAGTTTGTCAGGATTGTATTTGCAAGGCGCGCTAACTTGAGCAGATTAATATATCTTACAAATCTGCCTTTTTTTAACACAAGCCATAATTTTTAAAATTTTAATTTTGAAATATTCCACTTTCTTGTTTACGACGCTTTTTAATTTTAAAATTTTCATTAAATAAATTGCACATACTATATGATTGTAAAACTTATTTTATTTCATTACTAGCTGAAGTACCCGTCCTTGACGGCAAATTTCCGATCAATCGGTCGAAGCAAAGCATGGCGATTTCCTATCTAGTCCTTAAAAGATCTATGGGGAACATCGCGGGGTTTGCAGTTATTGTTCTTACGCCACTGCTTTGGAAAAGTACTTTGTACCTTTCTATACTCTGGTGAGAGAGGGAAGGGGGGTTATTCCAGCTCACCGTTTTTAAATCGCTAGATAAAACGACATCATTATCGCGTCGCAAGTTTAAATTTGCATTAAAAACTCAATAAGTTTAAAGAGCCCCTGAAATAATTTTTTCAGATTCGGATTTGCTCGGAATAGAAGCCCTCCCCCTCCCCCAACACACACACTCCTCAGTACTAGTATGTATAGAGAACTATAGTATACAATGGAAATAGACCCCGCAGGTCAAGTATCGAGTTTACAATTTTCCGATCACTATATAACGAAAATGCTCTAGCCAAGTACAAGCGTGTAGCTGAGAGCGGAGGGTTTACCCTAACCCCATGAAGTTTTTGGATTAGTTAGTGAGCTTTTAGATTTTTTCGCGTCGTTCAGAAATTTCGTTTATTAGCTCAGGGTTGTATTTCGCTTCACCCTTCCCACGAAAAAAATTTCCTATCTACGTCCCTGGTCCAGTACTGTAAACTTACGCTCTCAGTACCCTTCAGATTAAATAGATATTCTGATTGCAGAATAATTTACTAAAACATTATTCCAATATTTACATTACGTTACATTTTATTATTCCAATATTTAATTCGAACTCCATGATGCATTTATTCATTTATATTTAAAAAAAAATTTAAAGTTCGCTCTCCCAGTTGCAACCAAAAAAATATTGTCGATAAACGTCAGAGGAAATCTTACATATGAAGGGTCCACGGGAAGAACGATGACAGTCCAATACAGCTGATTTTCCAAAAATCGAAATAGCGTACGGGACTTTCATCTTTATTCCCCAGTAAACTGTATCTTTGGGCTATCTTTTCGGTGTATTCCCATCCTTATTTCCCCTTATTGGTTCGGATATTAATAGTGCCACTAATGAACAACAGAATGCAATAGAAATTTCTACATTGACGAAAAGTGGACTCTCATCGTTCTTCTCGTGGACCCTTCATATAATAATCCTAAAAAATTCAGACCATGAAATACCTAAACGTAAACTTCATTACTCGATAACAGGCTGCAAACAACGTTTGATTCGGGCTCACTTTTTAGAAGATTTTTCCAAGATAAGTCGATCGTGCGAAACGGACATTTTACTTGTTTACTTTTTTTCTTTCCTTGATGTTCTCCATCTCCTAAACTTTAAACATTGATATTTCTCTGTGATGCAACAACACTGGGTTTTTAGTTTCTAATTCTTAGCCGCGATCCGCTCCCGTGGAACATTTCTGCAACATATTTAATGGACGGTCTAAACCACATGATGTATGGTACCTCTCATCGAACTGCAGTTGCAATGTAAGTGGTAACACCCTCATTCATTCTTTTTCCATTTTTTTTTTCTTTCTGCTCTCGAAATGATCATCTGTGATTTTGGTACATAAATGCAAATAAACTAATTCTGTCAGGGGGCTAAAAAATTTTGCGAGGTCTCCAAGGACGCATTTAAGGGAGAGGGTCCGCTCCCCCCCCCCCCCCCCGAAATTTTGATTTTTGTTACTAAAATGATAATGATATAGTCTTTTTGTGAAAAATTCTGCCTTTTTTTACCGTTTGGACCCCCACCCCCGACATTTCCCCCCCCCCCAAAATGTCCCTTCTGAATACGTGCCTGGAGGTCTCTAAACAATCTGCGTTATACATTGCAATAAACGATAAATCGGTATCAGTTACGAAACTTTTAGAAAGAATTCTTAGAAAATTTGGTAAAATGTATCACCCTTAGAAAAATTTCGCTCTGCAGTTCTATGTTTTTAACGTTTTTCTGAAAGTTTAATCAAAACCACAGGAGTTTTTCTTTCCGTCTATTTCAGTGTGTAGTGCAGCTTAGGAAGAATCACCTTGAATTTTTTAAAGTACCCGAAACAATTATGGTTTGTTTAAATGTTTGTACCAAGACCATGAAGCAGGTTTTGTTTCTTTGAACTACAGCCTTAAGGTGATATCCACGAATTGGAAGAGCAAGCTGCGAAGTCCCATTTTATTCTACGGTAAAAACTATTTCACTTAGTGCATTCAGAATTATATTTTGTCTTGGATTTTCCTCCACCTCTAGCTACTGGTGCATAGTTTCCCTTTTCTAAAAGTTTGATAATTTTTCTAGCAATATTCTACATATTTCGCGAACCCTTTGAAGCGCAAGCATTTACACATCAATATAGAAGATCAACTGGATAAACTGTCCAACGTTGAAAAAGTGCAGCCTTTTCCATCGATCCATTTAGCTACCAACAACTTGGCGGTCGATCGTATAGTCCACCTGGCGCCATGTTGTTGGTAGTTAACACTTTAACGCGCAGTGTTCCCGCTCTGGGAACACCAAACTCTGACGTTTTGACTATTGTCAGTCACGAAGAATAGATTTAATTTCTATAAAAATAGTTGCGGGTGACATAGCTCCACGAGAATCCTTTACTTTTTAGCACGAAATTTCCCGTAAAAAAAATTGTCACGATTATGTTTAACAGCACTGGCATCTGCTGGAAAATGGAAGAATGCGAGAACAGCTGGACAGATTGCCCAATGCTGGAAAAAGGGCAGCCGTTGCCATCGCTCGACTTAACTACCAGCAAGATGGCGGACGATCGAAACGTTCATCCGCCATCTTGCTGGTAGTTAAGTCGAGTGATGGCAACGGCTGCCCTTTTTCCAGCATTGGGAAAGGGCTGCGCTTCAAAGGGTTAAATGGATCGATGGCAACGACTGCATTTTTTCAGCGTTGGGACCCTTTATCCATATTTTTTTTTTTTTGGGGGGGGGATAGCAGTGAAAGCGCTGAATTAAGGTGGTTTCACGGCGCAACCACCGCGTGGCGAAGCGTTAAAATTTGTAAAGCCGATTTTGCAAAAAATAATAGAATATTTTAAAATCGGCAGGAAAAGAATATCAAAATTTCAGAAAAGGCACATTATGTATCCAGTCATTGGAGAAAAGGAGAAGAAGAAAACATGGAGGGTGGCTGTGTCGTGAACTCGGCCATGTGTTTTACGTAAATTCGTGTACGTAATGAGAGATGAGATTGGCTCGGGCTCTGTAATTCACGATTGTGCTTGGGCTCGGACTCGTGAGAAATTTCTCCTTATCCTTTATATCTTTCTCCTTTCTTAAAATTATTATGCAATATTTATATAGCATTTTATAATGCGACTATTATATGAGATTTATGACTCGCGTTATTCTGTTTGTAATATAACAAAGTCAGTAGCGGATCCAGGGGAGGGGCTAGAGGGCTTCAGCCCCCCAAAAGAGATTGCTCAAGGGTAACATTCTGCTTTATTATACACTTTAAATAGCTAAAATGATCATATTTTATTACTTAGCCCCTCCCAAAAGCCTAATACATTGGTTTAGACTAAAATTTTAATTTATAGTACATTTTAATTGGGTGAAATAAGCTTTTTAAAAATTTTAGCCCCTCCCAAAAAAAATTCCTGGATCCGCCACTGAACAAAGTACATCCAAATGTTTGGCACTGATGCGACTACTCAACGGAAATTTTGATAAAAATTTAAACATTATTACTATTATTATTTGATAAACTTCAATATAAAGAATTAGAAAGTTCATTAAGAGTTTTCTACTATATTTATCTTTAATCTGCACAAACAGCAAAATTTATGATATTCTATCAAGGAAGTAATTGACTTTCATTTATCCGTTAGCTGAAATTTCCGGCTTTAAAAAATGAGCTTGAACTCATCTCTAGTACGTAACTAGTGATATTTTCTTTGAGTTTCGTCGGAAAGAAATCAAGTAAATAAATAATTACTGTGTTATAACTTTATTCATGATAGGTCTGTGATATGAAAAGTACGAAACAAAATGGCATACAGAGATTTCTGGTAAACGTTAAATGAATACAGGTATTAATTACCTAGTTGCTGGAGAAATTAAACTCGCAAGACAAATTAAACTCGCTGTGCATGAAATCGGGCCTCACACTAATGTTTTATAGACACAATCGATAGATCTTGACGAGAGCTGACGACTCAAACGCACGTCCTAGCTTCCCCGAGTCAAAATTTGTACTAAACGGACATTATGTGACTTAGCGAAACGACCTCAAAATGGCGGCGCTGAACCTTCCGCCACAAGCTATGCGTCACAGTCCTCACTGAGCGTAACCATTTCTTAAAAAATTAAAATTCAATTTTCTCAAAAACTATTGATTCTAGGTTATGCATGTGGGGTTAAAACTGTAGCATTTTGGTTCCCCTATCACCATTGGCGTACCGCAAAAGTCCGAAGCGCGCCCCCTGCAAAAAGTTTCCTGGGGCCCTCTTTGAATTATTTATTTATTTATTTACCAGTTTATTTTGATGTAATACCTTGTATTTATGATGGAAAATGAGTGAATATTTATTATTGAAAAGATTTTTTTTTAAAATTAAATAAATGATAGATTTCTGCCAGAGGCATGGCGCTACGGTCGCACAGATTTAAACCTCTCCGTTGCTTTTTTTTTTTTTTTTTTTTTGTTCTGCTTAGAAGATAACGTGGAAGTCGGACCGCACGAGTGCCAATGTTACGTAATGATATTGTGGCTGAATGGATTCGTCGCAGGGCCTCCGAAAGAAATTTTATAAGGCGGGGCGAAAATCTTCCCGGCCCCTTTCGTAAAGCACAAAAGTTTCGAATAAACAGGAGGGACTGAAGAAATTTTTTTTTTTTTTTTGTAAAACTGCTCTTTTTGATGATTTTCATATAAAATTCTAAAAGGAAAGAAAGTGGGAGGGAAGTTTTTCTGATATGTAATGGTACTTTTAATTCATGTTCGAAGGTTGAAAACAGTCCCGCAGTGGACTGGGCGCTAAACTCCGTTCCCATGAGAACACGGCAAGTGAAGCAGCACCCGGCTTGGCCAGTGCTTGGGAGGGACTTCCCCCTCTCCGCCCGTCCGCTGTGGAACCGTGTACGCTAATGGGAGCTGGTGCACGTAAAATCCGTCGTGGCTCCAAAGTCCTCCAAGTTGTTAAACGATACCTCTGGGGGTGCCGATTTCAGGGGGTTGGTCCCTCCTCTGGAATTGGTTCAAAATTACGGGACCCCGACCTAAGACGGACTTCCTCCCACTGGGGCTCATTGAAATGGAAGCCGCTCCTTCAGCCCATCGCCTGCCTATATAGGGGGATCTGTCACCGCAACGCGGTTGCCAGAGGGCATTAGCAACAACAACAACAGCAAAGGTTGAAAAAAATATTGATATTTAAATGGTAGAGTTAACATTTCTATCATCTAGATCATTCTAGAATTATGTATTCAAAATTTAGGCTATTAAAAAAAAGATTTTAATAACAGATCAATAAATGAAATTCTTAACACGTTCTAAAATATTCACGGACGCAGTTTAGCTGAACACGGGCCCAGGGACGGCGCCCAGTCTGCCCCCCCCCCCTCTCGTAGAGCCTGGTTCGTCGCTCTAAAGTCCAGTTGGTGTAGAAAGTTCTAGTAAAGAGTCCACTTGTCAGGATGGAAAACAAACTTTATTGCTCCTAGAACTTCGTCGAACAATCAGCTGTAAAAAATTCACAAGCTCAATCTGTCAGTAAAGTGCTTTTAACAGTCCGCTTAGTACAGAAGCTTTCAAAAATGCTGTATTTCTCACATAAAACAAAACACATACACTGGCAATAATTCAGTGGAAATATACGAGGGATATCACTAACAGTCCCTCAAGACTCAACAATGAAGAGTTTACACACAGCACTTAAAAACAAGATTTCATAAACAAGCGAAAACACGGCTTCTACAGCGTCAATATTGTTACAAATTTTTGGGGTAACCTGCCGTTCTAGGGTTTAAAATAGCTTAAAATTCGTTTCCTACGCGTCAAATAGTTGAATTTTGCTTTTTGTCGCATCGAAATCTGTCAACTAGAACGCGAGATACTTCAAAGGGTTTTGGGTTTCCGTATAGGTTTGAATAGCATTTTAGAGATCTCGAGAAATATTCGTCCTAGGCCTTCAATAACCTCACTTTAGGAAACTTATTTTTGGCGCCAAATTTGGCGATATTTCGCCAAAAGTCGCCAAGCTTGGCGACATTTTGGTCATTTGGCGCAATTTTTCCATTGGGGCTTGTAAAGTTGGTTTTTCTGCATTAACATGCATAACAGTCTAATATTTCTGTTCTATTACGCAAGCATAATCGAGTCTGTTCTAGTAAATTCCACGGATGGATCTCTCTGAAACCTTCCACGTTGTTCGTCGAAGACTATAAAAGCAGCAAGCTCCTCCAGTTTGAGTCAGTGTTCATTCAGCTCTCGTCGAGTGAGTTTGCTGTGTTACGCTTTGTATTGACTCTATAGAAGCTGTATTTTTGCTTGCTTTTTAAAGCTGATTTTTAAATGCTGCGTGTAAATTCTTCATTGCTGTGTCTTAAGGGATTATGTACGATATCCCTTGTGTATTTCCACTGAATTTTGCCTGTGGAAGTGTTTTATTTTGTGTGAGAATTGCAGCATCAGTGAAAGCTTCGGTACTGAGTGGACTGTCATAAACGAGCTACTGGCCGTTAGTGCCTGTGAATTTTGTACAGCTGATTGTTCGACGAAGTTCTAGTAGCAATAAAGTTTGTGTTCCATCCTGACAAGTGGACTCTTTACTAGAAATTTCTACACCCACTAGACTTCAGAAGGACAAACCCAGGAAACAAGCACAGTTTTCTGCAACATTTGGTGTCAGACGTGGGATGCTAAAGAAAGACTTCAATTTTCCAGTTCATGGTTTTGACAAGAGGAAAAATGAAAGAAACACTTCAAAAGCTCATGGATATGATGAAGGAGATGAAATCCGGAGAGACGAGATAAAAGCCTCACAAGGTGAGATGAAATCCGGAGAAGCCGATTTAGAGAAGAAATTTGAAGCCGGACAAGCAGATTTGGAGAAGAAATTGAATCCGGACAAAGAGATGAAATGATTCTCCATTTTCCTGATTACAGAAAATGGAAACTGCTTTGGGAAAATTAGAAAAGTTGGAAAAGAGTATGGTGGAAATCCAAGATCAAATAAAGAAGAGAATACCGCTCCAAGACTCCTCAAGTGAAATACGAGGAAATAATTGAGGAAACGATCGAAAACAAGTTAGAGGAAAAGCTGGACAATTTAGTAAAGCTAGGAAAAATACCTGAAAACAACGGGTTGTCGTTTCGCCACCCAGCAGTGAAACTAATGCCTTATGAAGGAAAGACTCCCTGGGAAGCATACAAGGCCCGATTTTTAATTGTCGCTAAAGCAAATGGCTGGGACGACTACGGAAAAGCGAACCAACTGGCCGCTTCCCTTAGTGGAAACGCAATTGAGGTTTTGCAAACCCCTGAAGCGACGAAGATAGGAGATTTTGACACCCTTATCAATGCCTTGGAGTTGAAATTCGGTTAGAAATGCCAGGAAGAGGGAAGTAGAATACAACTGAAGTCAATGATACACAGACTTGGCGATATCCTTCAGGAACTGGCTTCGGACATAGCCTAGTGTCATCTAGCCTACGACAGTTATCCTGATAATGTTCGAGAAGAAGTTGCAGCGCAACATTTTATTGAAGGTGTCCGGGACTCTGAAATTCAGAAAGCAATGATCTCGGCGGATAGTAAACATCTCAGATCCGCCCTCGTATTCGCTATGAAGTTGGAAAGAGCTCAATTGGCCTTGAGTAAAGATCGGCATACTGTCAGAGCTGTGTCGTTCCAGGAGCCTAAGGATGGAGAAATTAGTTAATAAATTAAAAAGCCTCGAAGATCTTATGAAACAAGTACAGTCAGAGCCAATGAAGACTAAATGTTGGAGATGCGGCTGCGAGGGACATTTACTAAAGTACTGTGACGTTCAAAAGTACTGTCGTCGTGAATGTCGCAGATATCAGTATACCAGAAAAGTTCATGAAGGAAGACAGAATAGAGACGACCTTGTGGAACGGGGGCTTCAGGATATTCAAAAGCCTCACTTGAAAGTCTTACAGATTTCATCAGTGAATGGCGGCAGTAATGGACTTTTTGTATTCGGATACGTGAATGGTTTTCCATGCCACTTGGTGATTGATACTGGAGCGAATATAACCATCATATGGACAGATCTGGCCAAGAAATTAAATTTGAAGACTATCTGGACTCCTCGTTGACCCTCCAGACTGTGACAGGTGATAATTTCTGTCAGAGGAGTACTTGTGTGAACAACACTTGTGATTTTGTCGAGAACAAACAATGCAGTTAAAGTAGTAAATGTGACGGACAAGTCGAAGGTAATAAAGAAAAATGAAGTGTTGGAGACATGCACTCCTGTTACCTGCATTAATAAGAACATCAGCCAAACGATAGCTAAATCATGTGAGTGTCTGACGGACGAATTATTACAAGACGTGGAGTTAACGGCAGAACAGAGAAGCGCTGCGGAGAAAGTAATAGCTGAATTTGAAGACCTCTTCTCTGGTACTTCGGGTGACTTTGGCCGTACGATGTTAATGTGATACAGAATAGATACAGGCAGCCATTCTCCCATCAAGCAACATCCTAAGCTGTTGCCGTTTGCTAGGCAAGAAGAGATGAGCAGACTTTTCGAGGAGATGCAGCGTGATGACGTCATCAAGCCATCGTCTAGTTCCTGGGCCTCGCCGATTGTTTTGGTCCCGAAGAAGGATGGTTCCACCCGGTTCTGCCTAGACTATAAACGTCTGAATGAAATTACCAAGAAAGGCAGCTTAAAGCTGCAGAAATTGAAGGAGGCAAACTTAAAAACTGAGTCCATCTAAGATCTAAGTACAACTTGTTTCGTCGGGAAGTACGTTATCTCGGGCACATAATATCCGCACAATGAGTCGGAACCGATCTCGAAAAGACCTCCGCAGTCAAGAACTGGAGACGTCCTCAGAATGTCCATCAGCTGCGAAGTTTTCTCGGACTTTGTACCTACTTTCGAAAATTCGTGAAGGGTTTTTCTCAAATTGCAAGGCCACTTCACAAATTGACCGTGACTGGACAAAAGTTCCAATGAATGAAGAATTTGAGGATGCGTGAGGAAGCTCATTATTCTTAAAGTCCAGGTTAAATTTGGGTAATTTTTAAAAGTCCAGTCCGAGAATGAAAGAGCCCGTGATATTGGCGACATATACAACGTGGTCGTATCTGGCATTTCCAAATGTGATTTCTGCTCTTGCTTTTCCGCTCACTTCTATCTTGTCACCTGTCACAGTCTGGAGGGTCAGCGAGGGCGGAGTCCAGATGATCTTCAAATTTAATTTCTTATCGAGATCTGTAATTATGATGGTTACATTAGCATCAATGACTATGTGGCATGACAAGCCATTTGCATATCCCAGTACGAAGAGCCCATTACTGCCGCCATTCACTGAGGAGATCTGCAAGACTTTCAAATTAGGCTTTTGAATATCCCCAGCGTCGTTCCGCAAAGACGTCTCTCTTCCGTCTTCGTTCGCGGGCTTCTCTGGTATAGTGGTATCTGCGATCTCCACGACGACAGTTGTTTTGTACATCACAGTATTTCCGTAAATGTCCTTTGCCACTGCACCTCCAGCATTTCACTTTTCTTGGCTCCGACTGTATTTGTCGTTTCACCAGATCTTCAACTTTCTTCATTATTCTGTTTTCTAAACTCTCCGTGTCCGTATCAGCTCGTTCTTAGACCGTCGCCGCTCTAACAGCATGACGATCTTTCCTTACGGCCCGCTGAGCTGCGTCTAGCTTCATGGTGAATACGAGGGCGGACCTGAGATCTTTATTATCCGCCAAGATCAATGTTTTCTGAATTTCAGAGTCCCGGACGCCTTCAATGAAATGTTGCACTGCAACTTCTCTAACGTTATCGGATAGCTCCAACCATAGGCTTTGGCGACAATCAAAATTTGGGTCTTGTACGCTTCCCAGGGTGTCTTTCCGTCCTAGATCGTTACTTTCACAGCTGGAAGGCATGAAGATAGCCTGATGTTTTCCGATATCTTTCCCAGCTTGACGAAAAAGTCCAGTTCAGGGGCGGATTCAGAAAAACCATCTTTGGGGGGGGGGGATCCGTTTTTCATTAGAATGATACATTGATTTCCCAATGATTTTTCTCCCAATGCATAACTAGACATGGTATATCACAACTAAATAAGTATGTTGTCTGCTGCAAGGACCATCGAAAAAACACGAGCAAATTTGCATCAAACTTGCAGTAAGCTTGATTTATCAAGTCAATAAACTTGAATTAAGCTTGAAAATTCTAAGCGTGTAAGCTTGAATCAAGTGTTCAAGTTTACACTTGCCCAACTTGCATTAAGCTTGACGTAGCAAGCTTGACATAGCAAGCTTAATTCAAACTTAAAAAAATTTCCTAAATACATAGGGCGCCGGTCGGCGAACTAGCCCCATATATTTTATTTTCCCACGCATTTTCCCCTCTACGCTGAAACCTTAAGTTATTTTAATCTGTTTCCGTCTAGCGTCCGGGGCTGGGATCGATCTCGAGACCTAAGGTGTGGGAAGCCAGCGTCCTAACCACCATGCCAATCTAACTCGAGGTGATATGACTAAAGTTTGAAGTGACTGTTATGTTTGTCACGCCGTTTTTTGGCGAGATTGATCAGTAGTGGCCGATATGTTTCCTTTATTTTTCCATGGGATGAATCAAAATTTAAATAATGTTATATGTGATTTATAGGCTCTACTAATAGGGAAATAAGCATAATATAAACTTAAAAGCAGCACACGTTTTAAAACTTTCCATATGGGCAATATTTTCCAAAATCGAGACAAACGACCGATTTTGAAATAAATTTTGTAGTATATTTGTATTTTATTTTGAAGAATTTCAATATTTGGAAATAGGGAATGTTTTTTTTTTTTTTTAATTCTATGGTCAAGTACATTTATGACTGATGATAAATTATTTATGTGGATGTAGCTTTCCCAATCAACCAGTAATCAAGTAGTATTCAAGCTTGACAGTTCAAATGACTTAAATTCGGCTGGATCCTACTCATTTTTTTTTTGTAGTCTCCAAGCTTGCTGCAAGCTTAAAATTAATTGAACTGTCAAGCTAGCTTGACTTGTATAAATGCGTCAAATTCAAAGAAATGGGAAGCTTGATTTAAGCTTATGTACTGTCTGGGAAATCAAGCATTTTTGCTAGAAATTTTACCCTTTTCATCTCTTGGGCACCCCCTTCCTCGAAATTTTTTTCCCCGCTACGTCTTTGCTTATAATTATTTAAGATTAAGGTGACCATATTTTTGAATGTAAAATTGAGGACATTTCATAATTAATGAAATAATTAACAGTAATCTAATTAAAAAACAATGTTTTTTTTTTTAAATTTCCAATGGTGTGCAATACAGACACACAAGCACAAATATTAACAGAAAAACAGAGAAATACGAAAAGAGTAGGAAAAATTATCACACATGAGCAGGAGAATTAAAAACAATTTATTAATTAAAAATTGCCCCCAATTGCTTTGTTATATTTTGGAAACAAATTGCAATTTTGTTTCAAAATTGGGGACTGGGGTACTTTGCCGGGAATTGCACTTGAACACGCTCTACTGCAAAAGGCATTCTCCTTTCGTAGGCCATTATTTGCTTATAGGCGGCTGGCAACGGTGTAATACAGTAATTTACGTTACTGTCGCGACTAATGGTCTGAAAAAGTAATAATTTTTGTTGCATTGGATTTCCTTCATGCTGGACGCTTCAATGTGTATCGACATAGCCGTAAGTTTATAAAATGAATATATTTTGAGTATGTTTTTCTTAAGATTTTGATTGGCCCTCAACATTTTTGCTTTTAATAATTCCAATGTACCCGTAATGTGATAGTCATACCTACCCATCCCTCAAAAATTTGTTGAGTCAAAAAAAATTTTTTTTTCTATTTTAAGTGCGATTTTAATAAATCTGGTGTTCTAACTCTATCCTACTCAATATATATAATGCTCAGTGTTATGTGGTAGACATGTTTCAGCATGAAAATTCACGTATGACCCCCGCCATTAGTTTTGACATATGCATTGAGAACAAGCATTTGTTCATTTGCATTCAGAAATTTTTATCTATTTGAGAACCTATGAAAAGTAGTTTCATTATTAACTTTACATGTTTTTTCTCAATTTTTATAAAGTTTTTTAATTAAGCTAATAGGAATTCTCATGTATAAAGATGATTTACATTTTGAAGTACGTTTTGAATATTATCTGTAGAATACTTGTTATTGCTATGAAATTTCAAATGCTTTGTCTTATTCTTTGTGGTTATTAAATATTCTAATTGATTTTTTAATGCGTAAAATTTCGTGAGATTTAAATATACAAATTTTATTTAGTTTTTTACGTGTAGGGTATTTATATTATGTAGGATTTTAGTAAGTGTCTGTATTTTACGAATTTGTATTGTTTGATTATATACTTTTACATGGGTAATAGTTTTTAATTTTGGTGTCTAGTTACTTAATTAATTGCAAATTAAATGATAATTTATCTATATTGGTATTCTTTGGGCGATTGCTAATCATTAATGCATATTAATTTTATTAAACTTTTACTGTTGAAGATGTATCTTTCTTTAATATATACAAGTTCTAGAGTATAAAAATATATTAAATTACGTTAATATATTATTTGATTTTAAGCCAAGCTTTAAATAGCCAGGCATTATTTATTCTTCTCAGTTTTCTGTTTATATTAATAAACCTGGAGATTGGCTAAAAACGTAGTGTCTACACACAATGTGATAAAAGCCTACTTCTTTTCAGTACAGTTTGAGCTATGGTTTTTCCACTAGTGATATACTTGCCAGTCTTGCGACTAAGCATTAGTGCTTTAAATGGAAATAACCAGAGACCCAATATTGGTGTGTTTACTTTCTTTTTGGAGGGGTTGAGGAAGGAAGGGATTGCTGTAAAAAAAAAAATTTTGGGCCTCCCCCCCCCCTAGATTTTAAGATAATGTTGATATAATTTCAGTATTAGAATTCAAACTGTTTTGTTTCACATTTCATGCATTTTCTGAATAACAATCATACATTCAACTATTTGTTTCTTAATCATGATTTTGTAATCAAAATCTTTACAAATCATAAGCAGAAATATTGTAGGACAAAAGATCACTATAAAATTTTTGTTTGACAATTAAACAAATAATACAACTTTCATTGTAGCTGTCTTTCCTAGGGGCCATGTAGGGTGATTTTTCATCATTCCAGAAGGCCCCTTATTTTCCCTCTTGGAGTTATATTGAAACCAGTTTTTGATAATGAACTTCTTTGGAAAAACCAGTTTACAGATTAGAGGGAAAATGTTAGTTCTGAAATAAGTACTGTTATCTGTTCTTCCTTCCTTATTCACTTGATATGTTTGTAGGTGTGTACATTGATGTCAACCCCCCCCCCCTCCTCTCCCCCCAAAATATATTTATTTAGTGACTGTTTTAGTTCATATAAAATGTAGTAGGAATTAAAATGAGGTGCTTTATGCATATTGTCAGCCTTTTACTTTAGTAATAAAAACAACTCGTAGAAAAGGATGTTGTATTAAAGAACAACTAGAAAATAGATAACATTGTTTATCAAGCAGTTTTACATGGATTTCTTATTTGGCTACCAAAAATTACAAGCATAATGCTCTATACTATCAAACTTTTGCACTCCTGTATTTGACTTATATGTTCAGTTTGAATTTCATTGATGTCATCCTTTTCTGGAAATGTATATATGTATATTTCCAAAGTGAGATTTTGCAAGGTATTTAATTGTAAATAGCTCCTTTTCTGCACAGACAATCTAAAACAAATTTTAATAAACTTTTTTCTGCAGTATTTAAACAGCCAGCAGATGTTTTGTCCAAAAGAAGTGTTATGGTCATGCCATTTTGAACTTGTCTTTCAACTTTTTAAATTGAAAAATCCCCCCCCTCTCACACAAAATTTGAAGAATATCATTCTTTCTTTATTTCATGGACTTCATGCTCTTCTTTAAAATGTGCAGCAATCTTATCCTACTTAAATCTAGGTCCAATATCCTAATTTTGAGTTATTTTCCCATTTTTTGGTAAAAGTAGGAACTTATTTATTTATTCAAGTTATTACTATTTAATATTGTAAAATGCATTAAAGATATAAAAAAATCTTAAAAAAAGAAAAATGTAAGCTACAGCCTAGCAGTATGATCATTTTACCCCACTTCATCTATATAAAATTAGACTTTTGTCTGTACATTTCTTGGAATTCTAAAATTTTGCGATTTCTCCGTTTCAAGCACCTGAGAATCCAGTACGACCCTAAAAAAATAGTTTGTCTGTCTGTCATTCTGTCCGTGATGCTTTTTTGTTTAAGCATCCCGTAAAAAGGACTTAAGCGAATATGAAATTTGGTGTGAGGATAGGTGGTCACTCAACTTAAAACATAGGCGTTGAATTAAAAAAAAACTTGATTAGATTTTCAGATTTTGCAAAAATCGTTTCAAACTGCATAAATTTGTGTTAGAGCATCACGTAAAAACGACTCAAGCGATTGCAATGAATTTTGGTATCATGATTGGTGGTCATTCAACTTAAAACATAGGTGTCAAATTTTATTAAAATCTTGATTAGTTATATAAATACAGGGTGTCGACAGATCAGGGAAATCATGGAAAAATCAGGGTACTTCATCGATCTGGAAAAATCATGGAAATATCAGGGAATTTTGTAAAAATATTTAAAAATCAGGGAACTTTCGTTTTTGCCTAGTAAACTAGATCGTTTTTAGTTGTCAGTCAGCGTCTGACTCGCGGCTCCGTTCCGGATCATACGATCTCAACTGATGCAGACATTTTAGGAATCCAAAAACCAGAATACAGATCATACGAGAACATAAAAATATGAATCAGACTCAAGTGATGTAGGTACTATCACTGTACGAATCTGAAAAAGCGCATGCATTCGGACTCGTTCTAAAATGCGGATCATACTAGAAACCGGATCTGCGAATCATATCGGCATGTGAATTAGAGATGAGACGAGCTCAGCCCAAGCCTGAGCCAGAACCGGGCTCGGGCTCTGTAATTCACAATTGTGTTCAGGCTCGGGCTCGTGAAAAATTTCTCCTTTATTGAACTAACTGCTTGAAACAGATTTTAAGAAGTGATTCGTGAGGAAAATAAAAGTACTTATAAAAGATAAATAAATAAACAAATAAAAATATCGGCATGGGCGTCTAGAAGGTGCGTGAAGCTCTTTGGGTATTTTAGAACGGCGGTATATATTCCTTAGCTAGTCATGAGATCCGACATTTTTTGATAAAGGGTGGATACAAAGAATTAAAAAGTGTATTGGGAGTTTGCAACTATATTTGTCTTTAATTTGCACAAACGGCAAAATTTATTGTAGTCTATCAATGAAGTAATTGAATTTATTTTATCTTTAGCTGCAGTTTCGGGCTCGGGCTCAGACTTAAATAATATTGCTCGGGCTCGGTCTTTTAGTGTTCAACTGAATTTCATGTTTGAATTTATGAAATTGAACTACAATTTTATTAATATTAAGTGTTTTTGTGGTTTTCTCTTATTTATTTCCCAATATGAAGCATTCATCTGTTGGTGCATGATACACAATGGTGATTTACATGAAAGATTATGGGATGTATACAAATAATTAGTTCTGGAAATTTGATAAAGATAATCGGGGAAAAATCAGGGAACTTTTTTCCTCAATTTCTGTAGCCACCCTGAAATAAAAACATTAAAAGCCATTAAAACTTCCATAAAATCAAGAAACACGCACCATTTGAGTGCTTTTGGCAGTCAATCCACTGCCGTCTTCATAACTGAGCCAGTCTGGCTCGCTCCCCGTTTCTTCATTAATTCAAGCCACGATTCCTCTATTAGCGCATGCGCCATGTCGTAGACAGCTCCCTCTTGTGTCATTATTTCCAACGCTTCCCGTTTCAAGCCATAACTGTGGTTATTGTAATTAACTATTTTCTTGACATTTATGAAATCTATATCTATATTTTCTTTTAAGGCTAGGTGGGAAAGGGCGGTACTCTGTCTATTGTATTTTATATCGTTTATATGTTCTTTAATTCTGTCTTTATTTATTTTTTTTGTAACACCAATGTTGTATCTGGGAAGGCTGGATTCTCTAAGTAAAATTTATTGTAGTATAACTACAAAATTTCAATCCTACGTTCCCATATTAATAGGGCTCTAGAAATATGTTCCTACCAGAAACTACTAAAATATGAACTATTTATACAGCAACTTGCTCGTGAAGCCAATTATCCCAGCAATATTATTCCCCGCCTAATCAAAAATAGAAGAAATAAACTAAACATCATCAACGACGCACAGAAAGAAAAACCCACCTTCACTCATCCTATCACTTACTGTTGCAGTCTCGCTGTAAAAATATCCAACCGCGCAGGTAAAATGAACCTCCGTATCCCGATTAAACCCAATTGCAATATCTTTAAAAGAATTCGGTCAGATAAAGGCAAAGTAAACCCTCCAAAAACTGCAGGTATATACAAAATAAATTTTACTTATAGAGAATCCAACCTTCCCGGATACTACATTGGTGTTACAAAAAAAAAAAAAAAAAAAAAAAAAGACAGAATTAAAGAACACATAAACGATATAAAATACAATAGACAGAGTACCGCCCTTTCCCGCCTAGCCTTAAAAGAAAATATAGATATAGATTTTATAAATGTCAAGAAAATAGTTAATTACAATAACCACAGTTATGGCTTGAAACAGGAAGCGTTGGAAATAATGACTCGAGGGAGCTGTCAACGACATTGCGCAAATAGAGGAATCGTGGCTTGAATTAATGAAGAAGCGGGGAGCGAGCCAGACGGGCTCAGTTCTGAAGATGGCAGTGGATTGATTGCCGAAAGCGCTCAAATGGTGCATGTTTTTTAGATTTTATGGAAGTTTTAATGGCTTTTAATGTTTTTATTTATATAACTATGGTACTTCCGTGTTTGAATTTTAACTAAATAATCTTGATTAGATTTTGAGATTTTGCGAAAATTGTTTCAAACTGCGTAAATTTGTGTTCGACCATCACATAACTGCAAAGGTGAAAAAATGGTATTTGCTGAAATGATAGGTGTTCACTCACCTTAAACTACAAGCATCTGGGGAAAAAAAAAAAATCGATCAGATTTTGGGATTTTAAGAAAATTGTTTGAAACTGAGTGAATTTTTGAATGCTTATTATGTATTACGTAATAACGACTAAAGCGAATGATAGGTTGTTGCTCAACATAAAGTATAGGTGTCAAAACATTTTTATTAGATTTTGAGATTTTGTGAAAATTCTCTCAAAATGCAGTTATATTTCTTCAAACATCGTGTAATAACGACTAATGCAAAATTTGGTGATATGATAGGTAGTTGCTAATCTTAATTTATAGGTGTTGAATTTAAAAAATATTTTGAGATTTTGTGAAAATCTTTTTTTTAAAATGCTGAAATTTTTGTTCCAGCATCACGAAAGAAAGACTGCAGGGAATGAAACGAAATTTGGTGACATGATAGGTAAAGATGTGGGGAGGAAAATTTTCCAAAATGGAAAATTTTCCAGAAAATTTTAGACTTTTTCCAGAAAATTTTTACTGTCAAAAAGAAAATTTTTCATGAACATATTTGAGCTTTCTATATTATCTTTTATTAGTCAATTTCTGTACTATTTAAACAAAAAATAGAAGTCATAATTCTAACATTGTAATCTACATGAATAAAATTTTAGTTTGATTCTTTTTTATACTTTCAAATTCTGCTTCTACTGCTGAGCATGACCTATCGAAGGAATGCAGACACAATATTCTCTGTTAGTAGTAGTAATTCTGATTTGATTACCCCATACTCTCCAGTTCAGAGAGTGACCCAGAAAGTTTGTAGAAAAAATTGTGATTAAAATATTGAAAATAATATTTTATTTTTTTCCTGAAAATTCTTATTGCCTAAATTTTTTCTTTACACCCCCCCCCCCCCAAAAAAAAAGGAAAGAAATGAAAGCTAACATATTTTTATAGTAATTTGTTTTTTCGTGAAATGTGTTAGAATAACTAATTTTTTTATTTTTTGGAAAGAAATATGCAGTTACTTTGGAACATATTTTATTTTCATTTCAGCTATTCATAGATCAATTTAATAAATAAAATATTTTGTCCAATATGGTATTTTTTAATGAATTACTGAGACATTATATGGGTAGAATAAATATTAAAGAATTATATTTTAAATTATCAGCTTTATACATGATTAAAATCTTAAATCACAATTTCTGTGCTATTAAAAATGTAATTTAGCTTATATTTTCTTGAAAGGAGAAAACTCAAAAGGACATCACAGAGCTGATAATAATACTCCAGTTTTGTTTATTTTGTAGCTTCTAGTGAATGCGAGTTTAATATTACAGTACCTTATTGTGTTGATGGCTTAGAAAATTTTCTGTTTAAATATTTTCTGGAAAACCCACAACTCTAATGATAGGTTGTCACTCAACTTCAATTCTAGGCTTCCAATTTTTCAAAAATGTTATTAGACTTTGCGAAAATTATTTCAATATGCAGAAATATTCGTTCACGCATCACGTAATTACGACTAAAGCGAATGAAATGGTATTTACTTACTCTCTAGCCTGTAATATTTTAATAATACATAAAAATTATAACTTCGTTTTCTTTACTTTTGGCAGTATACTACACCCATTCTGTGTACTCCTACAATGCTGACGAAAGTTTAAGTAAATTTTAATGTTCCATAAGTGTTGCCTTTACCCAGTCCCAGTAAAAAAATGTTGCCACATCAAATAAGTAGTTAAAATTTTTATGATGTGAATCGCACATGGCTCACCGTCCTGCCACGCCTTTTGATCTGGCTCACGAAATGCATGAAAACCCCGTATAAAACCCATATAAACTTCAAAATCCCATAAAAAATGCAAGTTTGTGGATCACAACTTCACTAACATCCTGAAGTTTAGCCCACAACATTTCCAGATTGATGCATTATACATAATTGATTCCATTGTGATTAATGTAATTTTTGTAACAGGTGAAAATGAAAACTTTTTTAATTACAGAAGATCGATATACCGCAATTCTATAAACCGCAATTCTCCATAAACCGCATTAACACTGCAAATGTAAACAGAGAAAAGCACAATTAAGAAATTTCTGCAATCTGCTTTTTTTTTTTTTTTTTTTTTTTTTTATAATTGCTTTCCTAGGGAATTAATTTTGAGACATTAGATAAATCCCACAACATGCCAAGCTTAAAATAAACAATTATTCTCCCATGCATGCATTATGCATTATCAGCATAACAGCTCACCAGCCGGGTCAAAGAGGAAGAAATGTTTACTTTAAAAACAAGGAACCTCTCCCTTTTTCCCTCCCCTACCGAACCACTCTTTCTCCCTCCTCTACCTTTGACTTCCCAAACAGACGTTTATTTATTTAATTATATTTCTCTTTGTAAATTAAAAGCATTGATTTGTTTTATATTAAATCGTATGCCATTACTTGGGTTCTAAATCATACGCATAGCATCACCAAAAGGTTTTTAATGTGTGTGTGGGTGAGGGAATGCACATAGCATATCCTAAAGTAAAAATAGCCATGTTTCTTTAAGTTTGGCAAGAAGAAAGGTTTTCAAATGAATGGTTTTCTAAACAAAGTTGGGGGGGGGGGCATACGCCCCTGCCCGACGATATGCTTATGTCTCAATATTGACAGTAAAATACTTTTAAACAGTCTATGAGAAGGAGGGAGAGAAGTTTGAAGCTGGATTTAAGCCTAGTGTTGACTCTAGAAAAAAAGGGCCGGGGGGGGGGGGGGGGAATTTTCAAAAGGGGCACCCTGTTCTCAAAAAGGGCACTTTGGGGTTCCACGAGAATGTACAGGTAGATAACATATAGAAACTGGTTTGAAACAATCTGATCCCCGAAACTTTAACATGTAGAGTTGTAATATGTTTTGACTTCCAATGCATAGTAAGATTTTTTCCAATTTGTCTTAGTCCCCTGCCCCCCTCTTTTGGAGAAAATATCCAGTAGAAGTAAGTGTAAGCGAAATAGGAAAAATAATTTGTTGATAATATTTTGGTCTAAACATGACATAAATATGTGAATTAAATCTACATAAGTAGAAGTTTTGATTTAAAAAAAACTTCTAGCATAAAGAAGTTTTAATATAAGTAATATCAAATTTTCTGCTTAATTTTTTTTTCTCAAAATTACGTGACACACATGCTTATTATTTATAAGAATAGTACATTTATTGAAGAAGATTTCAGAAATTTTTAGCCAGACATGATTTGTTAGGCAGTAGGGGAAGGCAGAGGGACTGTTAATTTTTGTTCCTCCATTTTATCACACTATCACTACTGGACCACAATTACTGGATCTCATTCATATATGACTTATATTAAAACTTCTGATATTTCACCTATATTGGTACAAACTTTTAAACAGAAAAGTACTGTCAGTATAAGTGGATTAGGATAGATGCGTTTAGCATGTAATAAAAATAAAATTTCTGCAATGCAGGATGTATAAAATTTAATTATATAAATCAGAATTTTATTTAAATTCTTTTGTTTGCAATAATTATTGAATGAGTACCAAGTAAAGATTTTCAAAGTTACCCTTATTACTATTAGACCTTATTAAAATTGCATCAAACAATTTAACTCATCCATCAATTGATAACTACAGAAATTGGGGAAATTTAATTCAGAACACAGAAGATTGCTGGAAAAAATGACATAGTCATGCAAATTTTGTAATACATCCTATGGTTGGAATGTACAACACCATATCAAATCAAATCACTGAAATATATTTGTTAGTCCTCTTTCACTTCTAATTTAATGCTTGCTCATTCATGAAAAGTTAATATAAGTTTTTTAAAAAGTACTTTTTCTTTAAAGTTTAAAATACTTTCAATAATTAATTTTTCATTAGCTTTATTTTTAATTCCTTGTAACATACTTAAAAAGGTCTCTTTAAAAACACTAAATTTTCTTTCTTAAACCTTGCTTTAATCTTTTTAAAATAAAAAAAGTACTAATCAATATTTAACTATCAAATGTTTTTAATCAGCTTAATATAATTAAAATAATCAACATCCTGGTGCCAAAAGTACTTAAATTATCTATTAATAAACCTTCCAGAATTTTTTTATTTTTATTTTTTTTTTTTCAACTGAAAATAAGCTTAAATTGATGACAGTTTGTTTTATGTATAAGGGTCATTCCATTTCAAATCAACCAGGCCATGTCACCCACCGTCTCGGATTTCTTTGAAAATGTTTATAAATGTAGCCATTATTGTTCTAACTAACAATATGAAATTTTACTTCAATATCTCTAATACTTTTTTAAAATAAAAATTATTAAAATAATGGAAAAGTGACCATAAAATGGCGTTTTTGCAAGCAATTATTTTAATGGTGCTTTTTTCAGATAAAAAAATCATAACTTTCTTTATTTTTCAATATATTAAATTGAAATTTATACCAAAATGTTCACAAAGGTTTGGAGATTATAGAAAAAAATAATTTGATAGTCCTGTTTAGCACTGGAATCCCCCAAAAATTCATAAACTTTGTTTTTTTTCAAAAAAATTTCATAAAAAACAATAATTTTGCAAAAGCTGTTTCAGAAAATGGTGTAGCTCTTAACAAAGCAAACTATTTTTTTACTTACATGTAAATGCATAAAGTAAGATAATTTAAAATAAAAACGGTGGGTATTTGAGTCCTAATAGGTTAATTTAATTAAAAACCAAATATTTTGAAGATTTTTCTTAAAATGTTATGCTGCATGCAAATGTTACTATAAAATAATATTTTATTTATTTAATTTTTAAAAAGTGCTTATTTTATTTAAAAGTTAATAGAGTTGTTATTTTACTTAAAATTTAAATTATTTTAAAATTAATTAAAAAAAAAACAAAATTGGAAATACATATAGTTAACATGCGTCAAAATTTTTCTAGCTTTTTTTATTGTCAACTACAAATTAATACTTTAGTTAAAAAACAAACATTTTTCTTAAAAAATTTAGCTGTACGCAATTAAATGTGTAAAAAAAGGATTTATTTAATTAATACTTTCTTAATTAAAAAAATTTAGACACAATTTGTACATTAATTAGAAGATGTGTGCTGAAGATTTTTGAACATTTCTTTGAATCACTGACTACAAACTAAATAAGAAACATACTAACTTGTTTTAGAATAAAATGAAAATATTAATTATTATGACTAATTAATAATGAGTTAAAGTTATTTTACTTAAAATTTAATTATTTTTATTTTTAAAATATAACACTTTTTAAACAAAAACTGAATATACATAAAGTAAACATGTGTCAAAACTTGGAAGTTTTTCTTTTTTTTATTGTCAACTACAAGTTAAATTACACTCATTCTGACTTATTTTAGATCAGTAATGTAACTGTTAATTCTATTTTTTTTAATGTAGACAATGCTTTGTTTATAATGGGGAATCTCCTCACCGGTCAGGTAAAAACTTGGTATTTATTTATTTTGAATGAAATTTTTTAATGTGTCATAGGATATCAAGTTAAAATAGTTTATTAATGTTTAAATCAGTATATTTTTAATCAGTTCAAGCAAAAAGGAAAAAGAGTATGTCAATAACAAATAATAAAAAAATGGGGGTTGGGGAGAAAAAGTGGAAACAGGCTTTTTTTTTTCCTTTTCCAGGAATGATAAAACTTTTAAAGTTATTTTTATGCAATTAAGTTGTCCTAATTTAGAGATTCAAAGTTTTTAGAATGTCTCTTCAGAAGTTGTACTATGCACTTTTAGGAACAGTTTATTCTAACAGTAATGAAACATGCAGAAAAAAGAAATTTAGTTCAATTTATGTGCTGTATGGTTGGAAAATTTTCAAAATTTAAATGTTGTCTCAGCCAATTTTGTAATGTTTTTTAAGGGGGAGGGGGTAAATTGCCTGAGGCATGAAGAAGGCATATCTGTATATTGTTTATATGTAAAAGAATTATCTATTTATAAATAAAATTTATATTAATTTATAATTAAAACAATTTTAAAAACTGTTTTGTTTTTTATCTTAATTTTGTTTATTTTTACATCAATTTAAAAGAACTATTGACTGACAGTGAGACTGACAGTAGTCTCTTTTCCGTCAACAGGCTTTTGGACTGTAACTGGATCAGATCAGATCACATGCTTTCTGTTTGTTGTGTGGTAAGGAGCTAGTGTAATATGAGAAGATGCAGGGGAGATACTGAGTAGTGTAGGATAGTAAAGGCCATTGCCCACACCCAGTGATTGCTGCGGCTACAATGTATTTGAATGGGGATATTTGGCTGCGTCTTATGTCGGGTACACATGGACTGTCCTCTACTGAACAATAAATGGGGGTGTGAAACCGCAATATTATCTATGGTTCCCAATTACCTTTTGTCCGGAGTATCTCCCTTATTCTCTGCAGTGCGAAAAATTTATTCCTTACAAGTGATAATTGGCCAAGCAGCGAGCGGCTCCCTCTCGATGTGGAAAGTGGCCTTAAAGGGGTGAGGTCCACTCCCTCTTCCAATGAGTCATCCTCTTGTTTGCAGATGTGAATATCTCTTTCTTGGTCAGATGCTTTGAGAATTGGAATCAGTTTTGCCTTTCTTTGGTTAAGTGAAGATGTTCTTTGGAATTGTTTTTGATGTTCTCTGGGATTGTTGAAGTTATTTTAAAAAGAGTTAAACCAATAATATAAAGCTAAATTATTCAGCTTGATATGTAAGCTCATTTTTGTTTATCTAATTGAAAGACTTTAAATTGGAAAGGTTTTTTTTTCTTTTTTTGTGCTACCACTGAATATCAGTTCCATTTAATATGACAGCAGAACATTCCGAAACGTGCTGTAGTATTGGCTAAGAAAATGGAACTGAATGCCATAAGACTTATACTCAAGTAGAATCAAGTTCTGCATTATTAAGCCCTTCAGACTTGAACTGAATAAGTTTGAGAAGTAATGTACAATCGGAGCTTTTACTTAATATTTGTGAACATCACAAATTATTTTATTTGAATAAATTTGAAATACTTCAAACATCATGTTTTGACCCGTTTTAAGTGACATAAAAGTAAAAGAAAAAAAAATGTTTGAGAACCATTAATTTAAATTTATCGGAGGTATTAACAAATTGCCAAACTGTAAAAAATAGATTCCTGGACAAAAACTATGTAGTTTTTGTAGGAAGAAGGTAAACTTATTTCTGAGCTTGATGACAAAGTATTAACTGGCAGTGGTGAAACTGTCAAAAATTTGAAATTGTCAATTTCAAAACAAGAAGCTTTAGAAGATGTTAATGCATCGTTATAAAACATAAGTGAATCTCCATTGAAATTGATTGATTGAAGGAAAGGGACTACTTTTTTTTTTCTTGGAAAAATACTGAACATAAGTGTCACAATTAGTCATACTAATTAATATTTTCATTTTATTCTAAAAAAAGTTAGTATGTTTCTTATTTAATTTGTAGTCAGTGATTCAAAGAAATGTTCAAAAATCTTCAGCATGCATCTTCTAATTAATGTACAAATTTTGTCTAAATTTTTTTAATTAAGAAAGTATTAATTAAATAAATCCTTTTTTTACACATTTAATTGCGTTACAGCTAAATTTTTTAAGAAAAATGTTTGTTTTTTTAACTAAAGTATTAATTTGTAGTTGACAGTAAAAAAAGCTAGAAAAATTTTGACGCATGTTAACTATATGTATTTCCAATTTTGTTTTTTTTTTAAAATTAATTTTAAAATAATTTAAATTTTATGTAAAATAACAACTCATTATTAACTTTAAAATAAAATAAGCACTTTTTAAAAATTAAAAAAATAAAATATTATTTTATAGTAACATTTGCATGCAGCATAACATCTTAAGAAAATTCTTCAAAATATTTGGTTTTTAATTAAATTAACCTATTAGGGCTCAAATACCCACCGTTTTTATTTTAAATTATCTTAATTTATGCATTTACATGTAAGTAAAAAAATAGTTTGCTTTGTTAAGAGCTACACCATTTTCTGAAACAGCTTTTGCAAAATTATTGTTTTTATGAAATTTTTTTGAAAAAAACAAAGTTTATGAATTTTTGGGGGATTCCAGTGCTAAACAGGACTATCAAATTATTTTTTTCTATAATCTCCAAACCTTTGTGAACATTTTGGTATAAATTTCAATTTAATATATTGAAAATAAAGAAAGTTATGATTTTTTATCTGAAAAAGCACCATTAAAATAATTGCTTGCAAAAACGCCATTTATGGTCACTTTTCCATTATTTTAATAATTTTTATTTTAAAAAGTATTAGAGATATTGAAGTAAAATTTCATATTGTTAGTTAGAACAATAATGGCTACATTTATAAAAATTTTCAAAGAAATCCGAGACGGTGGGTGACATTTTTGGAATTTACTGGTTGATTTGAAATGGAACGACCCATAACCTAGCTGTTAACTTATGACACAATTTGTTTTCTGAAGACATCCTTTTCCAGAACTAGCTTTCTTTTGCTTTTATTATTTTTTTTCCTTTCTTCATTCATTAAAATGTTGAGAATTTTAAAATCAGAAGGTGTATAATATGAATATTTAGAATACCAAATCTTGTCAATAGTCTGATTTACTGAATTCTGCATTTACTCCACTTTTATGCAATTAAAACTGTGGCGTAATAAGAGGGGGGGGGATCCGCCCCGGCGGCAAAAAAAAAAAAAAAAAAAAAAAAAAAAAAAAAAAAAAACATGGTGGCCGGCAGGACACTTAGAAATAATAAAGTGGAAAACTAAAGGACCGAAATGGGGGCAGAATGCTGAAACTTAGAAAGAATGGGGCGGCAAACTGAAGGACTGCACCGGGTGCCAATAACCCTAGCGCTACATTGCTAAAGCAAAAGATCATTATGCTCTGATTTTGGCAAAAGCATAATGTGTTTCAATTGCTGTATTTGCAAAACGCTGCAAATCCCTTGATTTTCAGATGGATTTGAGTAGATAAAGCCACTGAACATGGTACACGGCTGAAGTGTTGAAGTTCCCACGTTCGGCAGGTCCTGCCCGAGCTACTGTCGGTCTGTTTGTCGGTGTGTTTTGGTCGGTTTCATCAAGATGTATGCGTCAATACACATTAGAACTCCTTAAAAAGTCACCCAACCAAGGCACCCCTTCTTAGAAGATATCCCTTTTCTAGGCTTGCCATAACAAGGAAGCAAATCCCGCGGAGGCGGAATTTTCGAATCACAAAACGTCGTTTTGCTAAGGCATTCTTTCTGTATCATCTGTAATTATATATGATTAGTAAATAATTGTTATACATTACGAATAAAATGTACTAAGAAAGCCGAATAAAAAGAGCAAATTGTTTAGGGGGGGGGGGGACTTGCTAGTGTTGCGAAACTATTAAAGACATCGAGAAGAGCAATAATTATATACAGCTGGCGACGAACTCTGGTATAATGACTGTTTGATAATTCGCAACTACATATTTATCAAATGTAGCCACTGATATTTGAGGATTGACAGATGGAATCAGAAATTTTTAGATAACTTGAGAAAATTTTGAATTTCCCAACCGTATTTTCTTCCCCCAACTCCTAAGTGAAATGCCGATTGGGCTTCTCGCTTGAGTCAGCAAAAACAAAACATACAAGAGGGGCCTTTTCGGGTTACTCGGCTGTTTGACTCGCGCAAAAGAAAGCAAAGAAAAGGGCAGTAGCAGTATTTTGATCTGAAAGAGTAGAATATTTGAAAAAAGCATTTTAATAAATTACATTTGTGGGAAAGATCGGATTTCATAGACGGTTTTTGTGAAAGGGTAGTTTTCACTCGAACCTATTTTTATGATGGGATCATTGTACTCAATCGTAACCATTTTAATTAACGTATTATCGTGATGGGCCGCAAATGGTATGTAGGAAATAAAAAGTGCTGGTTGTTTACTAATAATAATAAAAATGTAAAAGCAGGAGGGCGCATAAAGAAGAGAAATAGGGCCGCCCGGCGCTAAAAAGATAACAAAAAGGCTGCCGGACGCTGCGCCCTGCCAAATTAATCTAGAGTCAACACTAAAGCCATCATTAGTTAAAATGAAAACTGCTGAACTAATGCATTGTGCACAAAATGGAAAGTACTCAGTTTGCAAACCTGCATGAAGAAAACATTTTGAATATTTGGTAATTGATGATAAGTCACAAATTGTTAATCATTTGACCAGTGCTGAAATAATTTCCTCTGTTTCAAAACAAGAGGAAAACAATTCTGAAACAGAATCAAATGCTGGAGAGAAAGTTGAAAAACTTTCAGAATCTGAAGTAATTTTCAAAAGAGATCAATATTTTAAATTCCTAGAAACACAAGACTGTGTAACCAAAGTAAAATTATTACCTGTTCAAAGGCTGCAAGAAAAGTTATTTGTTGAGAGATTGCAAATTCTAAAACAAATCAAAATTAATATATTGTTTAACAAATAAACTTTAATGCTTTTGGTAATTTCAATTTATTTATTTTTTCTGTAAATAAATTCCATTTTTTTGTTTTTTAAAGTAGTATTTGTATTTTAAAAAGTTTTAAGCATTATATTTGTGTTCCAGCTATATTTTAATATGCTTACTAGGGAAGTTTAATGATATAAGTGAATGATCCATATAATGCAAAATTCTATATAATGCAAAATCTTGCGTTTTGAGGTTTGCATCATAAAGATCTTCTACTGTACTATTTAAATAAAGTTCAGAACTTTTTCGCCTTTACAGTTATGTGTGATAAGATCATAAATGAAGACATAATAGTTGAATTTTAAATTCTAGTGAAATATTGCTCTTTTTGATATGACTGACATTTTAAAAACTATAATGTAATGTACCATTAGTCACAGCTCTTAAACAACCAAAATGGCCAGAATTTGAAAACACATTACTTAAGATTTCATTACAATTTAAAAATATGCTTGCTGAATTTTGCAACCTTTTTGCCCTAAGTTTGCGAAATTATGCTGCCGATTATTTCAATGCCTAAAAAGCTGTCACAGACTAATAATAAAGACTGTATTGCCTTTTTTTATGCCAAACTTTAAAAAAAAAAAAAAAAAAATCTTGGCAATGTAGTCAACCCTGACCCTTAACTGTAACTGTGCCTGAAACAACTGGCATTAAAGTTTGAGTCTTCTGGCCCGTGGCTACTAGCTAAAAAATGGTAATTTTAAGTTTTAGTAAAACATAAAATTTTGTATGGTACTTATGTATTATCCCTGCGATCATTTCTGCCAAACTATATTTTGTTGAATGTGCTGGCAAACTGCTGCCAATTGTATTGGAAACCATTAATAATTTTGCCATTTATCTTGGCAAAAAATTGCTTGTCTTGGTGGATTGCCGCTATCATTTTCTTTCTCTCTCTGTCTGTATATATACAGAATAGGCAAAGAATAAAAGTATGTGATAACCATCATGCAGTTTTGTAATCTTTAACTTTCTATTGCCACTGCTGAGATTTGACAGTTAGTCAATAGCTAAAAAGTTTTCAAAATGCCATTTTTAAGCAGTTCAAATTAGATGAAAACTAAACCAATGATCAGTGTTATAAAAGGATTTTTTTCATTTATAAATGGTTTAAAATTCATTAACTATAACAGGTTCGATGGTCTGTTTTGCTGCCCCTTCACAAAAATACATTTGATTAAAATGGCCCTTCATTGGCATTATACCCTGCATTTTAATCTGTTTTATCAATTATTTTAACAAAAAAAAGTCACTTATTAAAAATTGGTATGAAAATTCACAAAAATAAGTATTGAAATTCACAAAATTTGAGAACCTGGATCGGCCCCTGGTTAAAGATTCCTAGTGACAACCTCTCTCCAGTGGACTGTTGAGGGACCGTGGCTGCTGAAGGAAGCTAGTAGACATGTAGCATAGCTCTAATGGGTGTGGTCTCAGTGTTGGAACAATGCCTGTCCAGGTGCTGAGGAGGAACATGTTAAGGGACAATTTAGTAATTTTAGTTAATAAACTGTAAAATTAAAGAAGGTCTTCTTTCATCAATTCGTTTATTCCCTATTTGTCTAGTGAAAACTGCTTTATAAGGTTAGAAAAATCAATGAACGTACAGTAGTCAATGCAGTCCTTAACATTTTCTTTTGCCTGGAAATTTCTGTTTTGTAAAAATATCATTTAACATATTCCTCTGTTCAGCTCTTCAGTTATGCCCTGTATTTTCTGGTTAAATTACATTCTAAAAAGAGTATGGGTATGATTATAACCATGTATTAATAATGTAGTACATGACTGAAAATTGGGAGGGGGGGGGGAAGCTCTCTGATCCTCGGTCTAGGACCTGTAATCAAATGTGGGGGCTATGACATGAGCTCTAGAGAATAATAAGGCTCAGACACGTTTTCTGCTTTAAATTAAGCCCTGCTCACAGTTTCCAAGTGTCTATTTTCATTATCAAAAACCATTCATTAACACTCATCTCACTCAGATGCTTACCAGGGTTCAATGTAGATGAAATTTGGGCCAGTTTTGCATCTCCTTCACAAAATTATAAAACGGTCCCTTCATTGGCATTTCACCCTATATTTAAATTTGCTTTGTAAAATATTTTAACACATTTTTGCCCAGATATTGTTGAGTCTTTCTTAGATTTTTTTCTAATACCAGCAATAATAAATTTCTGATATCAACTTCTTGCACAAGGGATTTCTTTTAAAATCATGTATAAAAATTGAAATGTCAACATCCTACTGAGTCATGTTAAAATATTGTGTGGAGTTGGGGTTCAATACTTGTGAATAAATGCTACGAAAAATAACCTTTCGATTGATAGCAAAAATGCAATCTGAAAAACTGGACACTAGACATAAATGGGTTACCAAAATAGTGATTTTTACAAAAAAAAATAAAATTAGGGTACTTGCGTATTATTCCGGCAGTCATTCCCATCAAACTATTTTTTCGTCAAATGTCCTGGCAAACTGTTGCCAATCCTATTCTAAGCCATCAATAATTTCATATGCCTGGCATTTATCTTCGCAAAAAATTGCTCGTCTTGGCTGACCGCCGTGATAATACGTAAGTACCAAAATTAGTATGAGAATTCACAAAAATAGATGTTGAAATTCACAAAAATGGGACCCTGTGAAAAATTTCTGGATCAACCCCTGTATAATTGTAATTTTAACATTTTCAATTTTTTGTTATATTTATCTTTTAGTAAAATTTATAAAAAATAGTTTTGATTAAATTATCTAACCTGTAGAAATGGCTTCTAATTAAACGTCTCCAATGATTACTAATAAAATTACAGATTTTTGCTTTTTAAAGCTCGTACTTCAAATGTTTTGAAGAATCTAAAGTGATAGTTAAAATATCCTCTTAAATTTTCCTGGAGCATAAATTTTATTTGTTGTTTTTAAGACACTTAATGATATTTTTTCAATTTTTCAGGTTAATAAAATTCATCCTTTCTTATTGATGGAAGTACTGGTAGGCAGTGACGAATATTGCCGTGCTCAGCACAAATAAGCTTGTCAAACCTAGCGAAGGAATTAAGTGTACATATTGTTTTTACTCTTTTTCTACTACCAAGTACCCACACTCAAAAAAATAAAAATTTACATATGGGTTAAATCACGTCCAGCCCCAAAAGTGAATTTTTTATTCAGGAAATTTGCTTGTGAACCTGTTGTACCAGTTTCTTCCAAGGTTGTTGCCAGTTGAAGCACTGCTGCAACCAAAGAAATTTAAAATCAAAAGGAGAAATCTCAATTAAAATTTAAATCTCAGACCACCTGCAGAGCACAAGGAATGACCAGTATGAAGCAAAAAACAATGCGACCAGGACCATCAGAAATCGCCTACAAAAACATGAAATTTTTAATCATGGATCGGCCAACAGATGCAACCATTCCTGCATTTCTTGAGGTATTAATCTTGCTTTTAATTCTTGTCAATCATTATTTTTTAGTTATTATGGCAGAACTGCTAATGAAGCTTAAATTTAGTGGTGAGATATTGCATATTTCTATTATTCCATTTTTGCCTAACAGTATTTTAAATGCTGATCGTTATTTTGACTTATCATTTAAGTCTGAGATGGTTGTGATGAAAGCCTGAATTATTTCTGAGTGATCTTGAATTTTCATTTTATTCATTTATCAGCAATTATTATCATGTAATTTTACGTTAATATTAAAATGATTTATTCTTGAAGTCACTCCCAATCATAGTAAAATCAATTTTAAATGAATGGAGCGGTGCACATTTTTTTTTTTTAGTATGCACTGGTGTCTGTTAAAGGTATAAAAAAAAATCCATGAAACTGAGAATTATTTGTTATGCAAGTTTTTGTTTAAAGGGTTTTAAAAGTAAGTTTAAAGATTATGTACAGTTTCATTTAAATAAATGTAGCATTATATCCAAAGTTAGCTGCTAGATCATAATGTTTTGCAGTGATTCATAATTGTTTTGCACTCACATTATAGTAATAAAGAAGGTTAAATTGAAGGTTCATTTTGTTAGTTCAAAACAAAGAACATAGTTGTCCTTGCTACAACTGACTATGTAATTATTTCATTGTAGTGGATTTAGTGAATCTTTCTTGATGCAGTTAGTTATTCTCACACTTTCAAATCTTGAGTTTTAAACATTATTTTATATTATTTAAATTTTTATTGATATACTGTTTAACTGGTGTCTTCATGAAAGTATATGCAGATAGGGTTTGCTATTCTTTTCTTATGAACAGATTTTACGTTGCAATAAATTTAAATTATATCTTTTGTTATTTTCTAGGAATTAAAGAGAAGGAATGTGAAGGAAGTTGTCAGAGTATGTGAAGCTACTTACAGTACAGAGTTATTAGAGAAAGAGGGCATAAGAGTCTTGGTATTTTATTTTGCAATAAAGTTTTTCCTTTTTCAGGTGTTGGCTGCTTTTCTGTATATCAGGGTGTCTGCTATGCCAGGCCAAGATAGTCCATGCAATTCTGCAAAAAGTCAGGAAGTGGAAGGTGGGGGAGAATAATGAAAGTCAAGAAAAGGTCACAATCAAGATGTTAAGTGTTGGAATTTGCCAAATGTTGTAAATTCGATTCTTATTAATATTGTTTTTGACATAAATTTATATTTTTGTCAAAAACAATATTAATAAGAATGTTTCTAAATAATACATCACTTGTTGGTCAAAGAATGCTCACAAATAGTGACCAAAAAGTCCAATAAAATTTATGGTATGAGAAATCACAAATCTGATAAGCACCTTTTATTTTTGAGTTTTAAATAATTTTTTAGTAAAATTGAATTAGTATAGTATTACAAAAAGTTTTTAAAAAAATTTAATCCTAAGATAACCTTGAACATACTAAATTAACAAATGGTTTTTAAGAAATGATTGCAAATTTAAAACCTTATCAGAAACTATTTTTGTTTTAGACTAAGCTAATTTTTATCAATATATCTGATATTATGGAGTCTTCATAATTTTTCCCAAAGTTTTTGTTAGTTTTTAGGGAAGTTTCATTCATTTACCCTTACATATCAAACAGGGTTCGTTGATTTAAATCAGCTTGATTAAAATAAAGATTTTAAATCAAGGGATTAAAAAAAAAAAACAGTGATTAAAAATCATTTTTCAAAAATGGATTTTGTATTGATAGAATGTATTCTTAACAAAAATTAATTTCTTAATAATAGCATTAGGTGGCACTGCAGTGGTTTAAGGAATCCTTCAAGGTAAGGGGGGGGTGACTTTTGAGTGTGACAGTGTGAGAACAAAAGAAATTTGATCAGGAAAATTGGCAACACTAGAATTATTTCAGATTTTGGAACACGCTTGTTTAGGACTCCATGTTCAGAGAGCTATTGCTAAAGTACAAGGATAATGGCAGGAAGGAAGAAAGATAATATTTGGATGTACTTTAATGAAGAGCAGACAGTTTCTGGAAAAGGTGTTAAAGCCAAATGCAAGAACTGTGAAAAGTTATGATGGGATTAGTAGCCAGAATGAAAGCACATGTAGATAAATGTTTCTCCTCTGACAGAAATGATATTAATAGTAATCAACCTCAAGAAACAATTGAGAACAATTTAACTTGTACAAAATCTGAGGCAGCGAAACCTATGAAAAGAAAAATCAGTGAGATAGAATATGATGTTGGTGTTCTTAACCCGCGAGCGCGCGCGCTGGGTCCAATGGACCTGTCCGCTGAAACAAACTTTTCCCAAGGCACCCCTATTTTACGGAAGTGGTTTAAGTCCACGGTAGCCTCGTCCAAGATCACTCTCTTTATGTTCCCGCAATTTCCCCCCTGAAATTTCATTCGAAGCAAAAAATTGCTCGTCTTGGCTGACCGCCGTGATAATACGTAAGTACCAAAATTAGTATGAGAATTCACAAAAATAGATGTTGAAATTCACAAAAATGGGACCCTGTGAAAAATTTCTGGATCAACCCCTGTATAATTGTAATTTTAACATTTTCAATTTTTTGTTATATTTATCTTTTAGTAAAATTTATAAAAAATAGTTTTGATTAAATTATCTAACCTGTGGAAATGGCTTCTAATTAAACGTCTCCAATGATTACTTATAAAATTACAGATTTTTGCTTTTTAAAGCTCGTACTTCAAATGTTTTGAAGAATCTAAAGTGATAGTTAAAATATCCTCTTAAATTTTCCTGGAGCATAAATTTTATTTGTTGTTTTTAAGACACTTAATGATATTTTTTCAATTTTTCAGGTTAATAAAATTCATCCTTTCTTATTGATGGAAGTACTGGTAGGCAGTGACGAATATTGCCGTGCTCAGCACAAATAAGCTTGTCAAACCTAGCGAAGGAATTAAGTGTACATATTGTTTTTACTCTTTTTCTACTACCAAGTACCCACACTCAAAAAAATAAAAATTTACATATGGGTTAAATCACGTCCAGCCCCAAAAGTGAATTTTTTATTCAGGAAATTTGCTTGTGAACCTGTTGTACCAGTTTCTTCCAAGGTTGTTGCCAGTTGAAGCACTGCTGCAACCAAAGAAATTTAAAATCAAAAGGAGAAATCTCAATTAAAATTTAAATCTCAGACCACCTGCAGAGCACAAGGAATGACCAGTATGAAGCAAAAAACAATGCGACCAGGACCATCAGAAATCGCCTACAAAAACATGAAATTTTTAATCATGGATCGGCCAACAGATGCAACCATTCCTGCATTTCTTGAGGTATTAATCTTGCTTTTAATTCTTGTCAATCATTATTTTTTAGTTATTATGGCAGAACTTCTAATGAAGCTTAAATTTAGTGGTGAGATATTGCATATTTCTATTATTCCATTTTTGCCTAACAGTATTTTAAATGCTGATCGTTATTTTGACTTATCATTTAAGTCTGAGATGGTTGTGATGAAACCCTGAATTATTTCTGAGTGATCTTGAATTTTCATTTTATTCATTTATCAGCAATTATTATCATGTAATTTTACGTTAATATTAAAATGATTTATTCTTGAAGTCACTCCCAATCATAGTAAAATCAATTTTAAATGAATGGAGCGGTGCACATTTTTTTTTTTTTTAGTATGGACTGGTGTCTGTTAAAGGTATAAAAAAAAGTCCATGAAACTGAGAATTATTTGTTATGCAAGTTTTTGTTTAAAGGGTTTTAAAAGTAAGTTTAAAGATTATGTACAGTTTCATTTAAATAAATGTAGCATTATATCCAAAGTTAGCTGCTAGATCATAATGTTTTGGCAGTGATTCATAATTGTTTTGCACTCACATTATAGTAATAAAGAAGGTTAAATTGAAGGTTCATTTTGTTAGTTCAAAACAAAGAACATAGTTGTCCTTGCTACAACTGACTATGTAATTATTTCATTGTAGTGGATTTAGTGAATCTTTCTTGATGCAGTTAGTTATTCTCACACTTTCAAATCTTGAGTTTTAAACATTATTTTATATTATTTAAATTTTTATTGATATACTGTTTAACTGGTGTCTTCATGAAAGTATATGCAGATAGGGTTTGCTATTCTTTTCTTATGAACAGATTTTACGTTGCAATAAATTTAAATTATATCCTTTGTTATTTTCTAGGAATTAAAGAGAAGGAATGTGAAGGAAGTTGTCAGAGTATGTGAAGCTACTTACAGTACAGAGTTATTAGAGAAAGAGGGCATAAGAGTCTTGGTATTTTATTTTGCAATAAAGTTTTTCCTTTTTCAGGTGTTGGCTGCTTTTCTGTATATCAGGGTGTCTGCTATGCCAGGCCAAGATAGTCCATGCAATTCTGCAAAAAGTCAGGAAGTGGAAGGTGGGGGAGAATAATGAAAGTCAAGAAAAGGTCACAATCAAGATGTTAAGTGTTGGAATTTGCCAAATGTTGTAAATTCGATTCTTATTAATATTGTTTTTGACATAAATTTATATTTTTGTCAAAAACAATATTAATAAGAATGTTTCTAAATAATACATCACTTGTTGGTCAAAGAATGCTCACAAATAGTGACCAAAAAGTCCAATAAAATTTATGGTATGAGAAATCACAAATCTGATAAGCACCTTTTATTTTTGAGTTTTAAATAATTTTTTAGTAAAATTGAATTAGTATAGTATTACAAAAAGTTTTTAAAAAAATTTAATCCTAAGATAACCTTGAACATACTAAATTAACAAATGGTTTTTAAGAAATGATTGCAAATTTAAAACCTTATCAGAAACTATTTTTGTTTTAGACTAAGCTAATTTTTATCAATATATCTGATATTATGGAGTCTTCATAATTTTTCCCAAAGTTTTTGTTAGTTTTTAGGGAAGTTTCATTCATTTACCCTTACATATCAAACAGGGTTCGTTGATTTAAATCAGCTTGATTAAAATCAAGATTTTAAATCAAGGGATTAAAAAAAAAACAGTGATTAAAAATCATTTTTCAAAAATGGATTTTGTATTGATAGAATGTATTCTAAACAAAAATTAATTTCTTAATAATAGCATTAGGTGGCACTGCAGTGGTTTAAGGAATCCTTCAAGGTAAGGGGGGGGGGTGACTTTTGAGTGTGACAGTGTGAGAACAAAAGAAATTTGATCAGGAAAATTGGCAACACTAGAATTATTTCAGATTTTAGAACACGCTTGTTTAGGACTCCATGTTCAGAGAGCTATTGCTAAAGTACAAGGATAATGGCAGGAAGGAAGAAAGATAATATTTGGATGTACTTTAATGAAGAGCAGACAGTTTCTGGAAAAGGTGTTAAAGCCAAATGCAAGAACTGTGAAAAGTTATGATGGGATTAGTAGCCAGAATGAAAGCACATGTAGATAAATGTTTCTCCTCTGACAGAAATGATATTAATAGTAATCAACCTCAAGAAACAATTGAGAACAATATAACTTGTACAAAATCTGAGGCAGCGAAACCTATGAAAAGAAAAATCAGTGAGATAGAATATGATGTTGGTGTTCTTAAGAACAGCCTGAATGATTGTCATAAAGACCACTAAAACTCAAAAACAAATATTAGATGAGGAAGTGGAAGTGGTTTTCAGTTTGTAAATGCAAAATAGAATTTGCAATTTCAAATTAATTTTTTTTTCCAATTCAAAGTATTTGAAAATTAATATTTTTGTTGTTTTGCATGTTAAATTTGATTTGAATCATCATGTTTGTTTCATATTAAAATTTGTTTATCTATGCACTTATTATAATAATAGCTAAAATAGCATAAAATATATTTTATATATATGTTTAAAATGTCATATTACTTTTATAATGTGCAAAATAAATTCATATTAGGAATTTTGAAAACATCTTTAAAAAAAACAGATTTTTTATATATTTTTTAAAAATCACGAACCCTGATATCAAATAAGGAGAGAATGCTTATGCAAAATGATGTTGGGCTTTACAATTTTGAAAACTAAATCATAGGATTTTTCAGTTTGGAAACTTGGCATATCTACTAGAAAAATCTGTAAAATAATAGATAGATACTATTTTTATTTTTGTAATGGCAATGCCAGTGAAATTCAAATAACATAGCTGGTATTATTTTCAGGCAGGTGCATACCCTCCAACTGCTACGGATTATCCGTAGTTTATACGGATAAGTAGCATGAACTACGGAGCTACGGATGGTACGAAAAAACTACGGAATTGAGCAAATGTTTACTTTTTTTAGGGCATTATGCCAGCACGGAGATGCGGTTTGCAACCCTAGCTGCTTTGTTGTGAGTCAACACTCCTGTGTGTCGGCGCCGATCGTGAAAGAAGGGAATTCAACATTCTCCCTCGGCGCCGGCAGCCGTGAGCGAACTTGTGTCGGCGAAAGTGTGGTGTGCGTGGGAGGGGGGGGGAGATGCCGTTAGCTGCTCCTTCTCTTGTTACGTCACGTCTCCTCTCGCATTTCCCGCCACCCTATCTTGCTCCGTCCTGTGTTTGGATGTAAGCTTAGCTCTTTTGTGGAAGGAAAGTGCAGCGCACGTTGTTTTCTTTGTTCACATGGATCGTTTTTTAAAACGTGACTGATATTGAAAAAAACCTCTAATAATGATGTTGCAGGTGCAGGGTGTCTACCACTCTTGAAAGTCTGGAAAAAGCCGGGAAATTGGATAATGGGTCCGGAAAATTCACCAAAAGAATCAATTTTTTTTCCCGTGTCTTTGTTTTTTCTACACTTTCTCTCTAATTGTCAGACTGGAAACCGAAAGCAGCTGCGACGCATTTTTCGGACCGCGAAAGCATCAAGCGATGTGTTTGTATAAGGAGGGGAAAATGGGGGACTCATCAATCGTGACGTGAGGGTAAAAGACAAATTAGCTTACTTGGTAACTTATATCTTAGGACTGTGTTTCCAAGAACAGTTAGTTAATTCTATCAGAAAGTGCAACTACTTCTGTTTCTCAATGGATGAAAGCTTAATCCTGTATACTTTAGTCAAAATTGATTTAAAGAAGTTGTACAAAATATGCAAATATAAAGACAAGCATTGTGCAATTTCCCTAAGTAAAATGCATTGGTCAGGAATTTTTTTCCCGGGACCTCCCAAAAGTCAGGAAATTGACTTTCAGAAATTTGGTAGACACCCTGTGTTGAGAAAACCTCTAAAAAGCGGGAGGTTACGACTACTTTAACTCATATATATGTATAGGTGTTTGTGATAAGGGAGTGATGAATATACATTTTGTATGGCAAAAAATTCCTCGTGGGGGGGTTATGACTCCCCTAACCCCCCCCCCCCCGGCGATATCGCTTAAGTGCTACTGATGAGGTGAGGCCAATGTTGGAGGGTATGCAGGTATTATTTGTTCTCTCTCAATCCCAGTTCATTTTTAAAATAAATGAGAAAATGTTAGTAGGAAGGAAGGGAAAGGTTTTTTTTTCAGCCTGAGAATTGTTTGCTGCAGTTATTTTTCACGAGAGTAAATGGCTGTTTCTCAATCAGAAATTTAGATTTGTATAAATTATTTAAAATTTAGTTGAATATTAATTTAATATTCAGATTTATTGTTATAAAAAAAGTAATGCAGGTTTTAGTCAAATCTCAAATTTTGCCAGTTTTTGAAAAAAAAATTAAAAAATTGAATGCTTTTTGTTTGCTATTTGGTCATCTAAATTAGATTATCCAGGGATGCTAACTCTGCTCCAATTGCTCCAGTCTGCTCTATTGCATAGTACTTGCTCCTATTTGTTCCAAATCACTTATTTTTCTTTATTTTGCTCCGAAGCTGCTCCAAAACATACTTTACAAGAAATACTACTTCACAATTCTCAGCAGCTGATTAGTGCATTTCACAGGGCGAATCTCCCCGCTTTCTTAAAAAGCAGCATCACAGAAGTGGTAAGGAGCCCCATTACAGAAACAGTGGTAGAAGTCACAGTACAAAATGAGCATTTACAAATAAAATGGTCAGCAACCAATTTTCTTTTTTGAGTTTTGGGCATTTTTTTCCAGATGTAATGTGAATATGCATTAGAAACCCTTAAAAAGTCGTCTGGCCAAGGTACCCCTCCTAAGCCAGATAGTCTTCGAGTAGTTTTGCCTTATTAATATACAAACATAGCCTCCAAGCCCTGACTTGACCATCTTTTAAGATTTTGTTTGTGTTGTTATGGCGAGGCTAAGTATAAGCTATTTGCATAGGATGGTGTTGCCTTGGTTGGAGGACTTTCTGAGGAGTCCAACGCTTATTTATGTTACATTTGGAGAAAACTGACCAAAACTCCAGACCGTTAGATAAACTGCCACATGATGGGCCTGAACCTAGAGAACCTCCACACTTCAGCTGTGTACTGTGTTCAGTGTCTTTATCCACTTGACCATTATGGGGCCATTTAAAATTTTGTCCCATTCCACTCCCCTCCTTTAGCATTACTGTACAGTATGTACATAGTATTTTTTTTATTTGTGTACCTACTATTCAAAACTATACTTGATTATTCATTCTTTTACATGTTGTTTAACCATGTAAAAGAATGAATAATCAATTATCAACAAAGGTTATTTTTGAGGACATGAACATATTTACTTTTGTTTGAATTAACTACATATTTTTATCAAAATAATTAGATTTGATTACTAATTATTGCTATTAAAAGTTGCGGTTAAGCAGTTATATTATTGAAAATGAACTGCTCCCTATACCTCTTCACCTGCTCCAAAACTGTTTACAGCAGTTAGCACCCCTGGATTACCAACTGGTGCATATTGACTTGCAAGTGTGTCATCATTACTTTTATAAAGAATGATGGCAGTCCCTGGTTATATATAAAAAAAAAAAAAATTAAAATAACAAATAAATAAGTTTCTTTAAATTAAAAGATAAGGGTTAAATGTTAATTTATTTTTCATTTCAACTTGTAAACTTACCAGTGTATTTTACCCCTGTAAGTTTATATCCCTTAATGTAACTGTATGGTCTATGAATAGTATGTATGTATGAATGAAGCGTGTGTGTGTGAGAAAATGAGTTGTATAGCGATAACTAAAGCACCTACGATCTGACATCAGCTGTAAGAAGTGTATTTCACTCTAAGATCACTTTTACTACTTTTGTTGAAAAACATTGTTTTAAAGTATTAATTTGAAAACTGGGGTTGCAGTTTCAAGCATGATGCACTTACATCTGAACAACTGAACAAGATTAGCACAGGTCTGTTTAGGAGAAATTTGGTTTCATTAACGGAACCATCACAAAACACATCATTAAAAAAATGGCCCCTTCACAATATTTTCCAGTTTAAAAATGGACCCTTCACAAAATTGTTTCTGTGAAAAGTAGATCCTTCACAAATTTATGCTTATTTACAAAGTTAATTTCTTGCAAATCATATAAATCTATACATACACAAAAAAAAAAAAAAAAAAAAAAAAAAAAAAAGTGTTTATTTATAAAAGTCTGTAGATGGGTCATTCTAAAAAAAAACACGCTATTTTCAGTTTGTGGTTGATAGTTTTAGAAATAATTATTTTTAAATATTCTTATAAGACATTTTAAATATTATGATAGATTTTTAAATATAATTAATAAAAACTGATGTTTTTTTTATTTGCTTTTTTCAATGAACGGAGGGATACTTGTATACCTCACGTCACGTTTTCCTCCATTTACTTATTCACTTACTTGTTAAATACAAAAAGGGATATAGATTCAATATAGAGTAATTTCAGTTACTAGGTGTTTTTTTACAGTTTAAATGAACAAAAGAATGAACTGTTGCAAAAGAAATAAAAATTTCAGCTTTAATTATCCTTTGAATTACTGTCAGTCTTTCTTATATCCTCTGTTCAAAATGTAATTAGGTGCAAGAATTTCCCATAAATGGCAGTCCTGTCACTTCATTACAGAGGATTAGAATCACAAGTAACCATTTTCAATATTTGTACTTCACAGGAAGGTAGCTTAATTTGCAAGAATTTGAACATTTTTCTCTCTGAAGTCAAATAGGACATTAACTTTGTGTATCCTCCGTTCTTAATTTTAAAAATGTAAAAATTGTTTATTTACTAAAATTATTTTTCTTAGTGAATAATAAAGCACTTTTTTAATAAAATCTAAATTAAAATGATGTGTTAACATTAAATCGACATGATATAGAAAACAAAACATGTCAATTTGTATCCTCCGTTACAATATAAATCTAATGGAGAATACAACTTTAAAAAAATTAATTATGAGACCATTGTATAATTTTTAGTTAGTCTAAATTGTTTTTAATAAAAAAAATACAGGTTTATGATGGTAAATGGTATAATAAATTAAAAATTTATGTTATTTAATGGTATAATAAAAACCTATAAAAAAATTAAGCATTTTAAAATTAATTACAAATCACTTTATTTTTAACTGTATCTTGAAAGTTCTCTTTTCCTATAAATATCCATTAAAACAAAAATTAAAACTTATCTTACTGGAGCATTCAATACAGAATGCAAAATAGCATGCATTCATTATTTTATTCATAAAAGTGTATTCTTTGTTACTAGTGTGCATCCTCTGTTCATGTTCAAAATTTCAATTACAAAAAAAGTTAAAAAATAATCAAAAAGGGTGTCATCAACTATATGGGGTTAATAAGAAGTATAAAAAGAGCAATATAAAGTAATTTTTTTTTTTTAAAGAATTTTTTTTTTTCTTTCTTGTAAATTTGAACTTTGAAAACCTACGTTTTCTGTAGAATGACCCCGGATGTTTATATCTATATACATACATGTACAGTTTTTAAAAATGGGGCTTTCTGTAAAATGATCAAAATGAAACTTTAATTCTAAATTCAAATTTGTAAAATTGTACGTTTTTCACATTCATAAAAAGAGGATCCTATTTTCACAAAAACAGAACCCAGTCTTAAAAAACCAGATTTAATGCTAATTGAAATTCACATAATTATGAGTGAATTTTTTACAATTTCAGAAAAAAACTGGTTCCTTTCTGAAAAGTGGACAGATCCCCATCTATTTTGGCATTTATAAGCAAATTATCAGTAAACAAGGTCATTATAACCAAGACAAATGCCAGAAATAAGCTAGAAGGCTTTGACAAAAATTGAGCCCAGAATTATAAAACTTGTTAAGCTGATGCAATCTTATTCACCACATTAATTATTAATAATTAAAAAAACACAACTGTACTAATTTTTTTTTTTTTATTTTATTAATCAAATGTGGTGAATGATAAAGGGATGGGTTACAAAAACTTTAATCTAAAGCGGGTTCGATAAGTTTAGAGACCATTGTTTTAAAGTATGCATATGTATACTTAATCATGTTGCGTTTTATCATTTATAAGTACCCAGAAAAAATCATTGACATATAGTATTTTACAATAATTTCTTAAAGACATAGTGCGATCTAATTTTACAATAAGATTTCTGTACTAAAGATCATCTGAAAGTCACATAATACAGGTTAATTATTTAGAGCATATACAATAGTTATGAAGCAACAGTCTGAACTTTTTATACTGACAGTTTGTTAGTTCTGAAAACTATTCAAAAGTCATGTAACAAGTGTATTTTCTCTTAAAAGCATCCTTTCTTTTTACTACTAAGAAAAGCTTTTAAAAAAGTTTCAGAAACAGTACAAGTCATTTTGAACTGTAGATTGATAGTTTTAACCTGTGTAGGAAAGTGAAAATTTCTTCGTTAAAGATTTTAAATAGTCTTATATATTTGTTAAAGATTTTAAATAGTCTTATATATTTGTTAAAGATTTTAAATAGTCTTATATAGTTGTTAAAAATTTTAAATAGTCTTATATGTTTAATAATTTTGATTTTTACCTTCTTAGGATTGGCCATTTGACGATGGATTTCCTCCACCAGCTGAAATTGTTGAAGACTGGTTTGAATTGTTGCGTACCAGATTCAAAGAAGATCCAGATACCTTTGTTGCTGTTCATTGTGTAGCTGGACTTGGTCGGTAAGTTAGTGCTTTTCAATCAAAATCCAGCAGTTTATCTAATTCTTTTAGCACTTTAAGTGCATATACTGCAATTCCTGTTTTGCTAGAGTGAAAAAGGAGTTACTTTAATATGATCTAACTGCTTTTTTTTTTTTTTAAATAAACAAGTTGGTGAATAGACCTTAAATCATTAGTTTTCAATAAGGGGATATCCTTCAAAGGGAACTTCTTTCAGAGTTTGTTTTGGACATGCTTTGCAATTGGCATTCTTTGGACTAATACATAAATAAATTTATTAAATTGATTATTCCATTTACATAATATATATCAGCAATAAAACTGACAAATCGGCTTTGGAACTATACTTTGCTTGAGCCTAACCTGATAGCATTGGGAAAGCTACAGCGACTGATTTACAGCTTTGTTAAGTTGAGTTGCGTGTATTACTGAGAATTCGCACTTTGACTTGCTCGGTGTGAGTGTCACAGCTGGCTGTTAATCCATTACTTGGCACAGAACAGTTCCCTTGTGGTATAGGGGCTTCCTCTGCCTCCGACCTTCTTTCTCCCCTACACGCAGACAATTTGTCTGATGCAGTTGGGCAGTGGTCTAAAAAATGCACTATTAGCAGTACCGTACAACAAAAGATAAGAATGTGGAATTGCGGGGTGAGGAGCTTTGGCGGAATCGGGGGAAGGGGGGTTGCCTGGTCACTGTCAAAACCTGTGGTCAAGACTGAATTTTTCGCCAAGAGTGTGAAAGTTCTAATTGGTGGAATGTGTTCAATGATGCTGTACGAGCGGTTTATTGTTAACTCCTTAAAATTGCAAATGTTTCTATACTAAGTGCTCATACAAACAGTAGCTTGTTAAACTGGGTATCATTTGAAGGATTTTAGACAAAAAATTAAAAACTATAGTGTTAAAATCTGCAAAAATGTGTGAACTGTATCTTTTTGCGGATTTACACTTCATTCTACCTTTGGCAATACTGTCAGGTTAGGTGCATTTCTACTATAGTGAGTTTCATCCTCCTACAGTCTTCAAGTCTCAAACAAGTTAAAAGATTTTCTTTGTAGTAGTTTCTCCCATATTGATATTATTTATAAACAAGGATTGACAAAAGTTTGGAGGGCAAAGATTTGACAAAAGTTGTCTTGGGAGCCAGCAAAAATTTTTAGGAGTCTCGTATCGAATATAGCCATATATTGAATTTATTACTGAAAAAAAAGCTAGTCACCAAGGGATACTTTTTAGACAGCCTGGGCAAACTGGAGTTTTTCAAACCCCGTTTATGAACTTTTCATCATATGTTCAGAATCTCATAAAACAACTCCCCTAACTCTAGAACAAAGTATTAGATTGCATCTATTCCACCTTTCAAGTTGCCTTTTAAATACTTACATGTTTATTCTTTGGCTGTAATTATGAAACTTACGGCTTAGTTTTACCCCTCATCAAAAATATTTGCACTTCTTTATTTTGCCCCTTCTTCCCTTTTCTCCTTAACTAATGTTTTAACAAGAATGTTTCCTTTTTAGTGCTCCAGTTCTGGTTGCTATAGCATTAATTGAATTGGGGATGAGATATGAAGATGCAGTTGATTTGATAAGGCAGTAAGTTAAGACTTTGTTAATTACAGTTTATTTTAAGAAATGCTTTGATTATTCAGCATAAATTTTGATAGTTATACATTCTAATTATTAAGTATCTTTAATACCACGATAATGAAATGAAAGTTGTTGTAATACATGATACTGTAGCAGAATGGCGATTGAAACTACTGTTTCAAGTCACTATATGTACAGAATTATTAATTTTGACTTGATCAGTGAGCTTTTTCTCTTTAAAAATATTTTCAGGAATAGGCGAGGGGCAATAAATGCCAAGCAGTTGCAATACCTGGAAAAATATCGTCCAAGATCCCGATTGAGAATGAGGAATGGCCACAAGCAATGCATTATTCAGTAACATTTTGCTTTGTATCTTAAGTGTAACTAACCAAGGATCCTGATGGATTGTAATCGGAATCGGTGTACGTTGGTGTATTTTACTTTGCAAAAATAATTTATCTTGTAGCTATTCATTTCTTTCTAGAGTATTTTTCCTCTTCATGTGTTAACTGTTCTTTGGTGTATACTCTGCTGTAATATGTTTCTCAACTTATCTCACTTTCATTGTCTGTTTTTAAAACAAAAACTTTATCAGTGTATATGTACTTGCATGTTGTGGTCTTCATAGGTACTGCAAATAGCATATGCTCGTTTTAGAAGCTTAATATGTGCTTAGACTCTGAATATTTTAAACGTACGATAGATGAATTACAAAAAAAAAAGGCTTCTGAGCATTCATTATTTATTATAACTTTATAATTTAATTTATATTTTGAGAATGTTTAGTTTAAATAGTATGACATTACAAAGGTTTGAAGTATCATCCAACTAAAGTTTTCGAATGGACTTCAGGTAGTAAGGGAATTCAAAAAGAAATTTATCTGAACTTTTCTTTTTCTATGTACTATTGTGAGTTTTTATGAAATTGTAAAAGGGAAACAATGTTTTGTAAAATCAACAAAGCAGTTTTTTATAATTGTAATAGAATTTCTAAGTAAAAAATAAAGGAATTTCCTGAGCTACTTGCCATTTTCTGTGTAGCTGGTGACATGTTGACAGCTTTTCACATTTAATTTGAATCATTGTACTGCAACATGTTTTGTGTATTTTAATAATAAAGATAGTTGAGTAAAATGTTATATTTTAAATGTTTTCTTTCCCCCAAAATGTTCTTGTGTTTGAATACTTAGCATAAAAATGGACACTTAAAAACTTGAATTTTGTACACAAAATCTAAGCTTATCAGAAAAATAAGGAATAATTCTCAGTTTGTAAATCTGGAGTTCTCCAAATACATGACACAAGTGGGCAAAGCAGCATTTCAAAGCCAGTGGGCCCCTCCTAAGGGGCTCAGAGTGTTTGCAGGGGGAGATGCGAGAAAAACAGGCAAAGAGCAAGTGACAATCCATGTTTTTAAAACTAATCCTATTTATTCTTATTTCTCTCTATTCTAAAAAAAAGTAATGGCTGCTGTCAAAGCTTGTTGAGCTATCTCCTCCTAAACTGTGGGCGTTTGAGTTTAGACTAAGGTGTCCACAGATTTGAAAAATTCTGAGGAAGCTGATAAGCTGACTTCAATTTTGAAAATTGAATTAATTTAGAAGATATAATTAAAAAACTGAAAAAAATAAGCATAATGGTTGCCAGATTTGGCATAAAATCATTCATTACTTTGCAACAAAGCAATTCAAAAGTGCCATCTTGGCATTAGGTACGATCTGGCAAAATGGTATCTCTCCAAGCAGGGTGGATCTAAACCGCGAGTTCCAAAATGTTAGAACCCAGTATCTTGAAAATGAAAAATAATTAAAATGCAGATTATTTTAAAGCCAACTGGAGTAGAAATATTTGGTGGTATTAACTATGCCATTATAGCAGTTATAGTACACTTTGGATATCTGCCAGCATGGGGAGATGATATAATTCGTGGTTCTAAATACGCCAATCAGCAAAGGATTATGTATATGAAAATATGGGTAATGGTTTTCTCCAGGAACGTTACATGAGCTGTAATTATAGGTTGTGAGCATGTGTAAATCACCAAATAATGAAAAGTCACCATGGGTGGCAAGCTAGCCTAGCTGTTCCGTAGTTTTTATCAAAGAAAACATATGGAATACTGTTTTCTTAGAGCTGATTATTAACTATACATATACGCAAGTCCCCAAATTATGAAAAATCGCCATTATTGGTGAATACGCAAGGTGTTAGATGGGTTTCACATAATTAAAAATAGTGCGAAGTTTAAATTTTTATGTTCCATGGAACATGCAAGAACCAAGCAATGTGTAGCTCGGTAACATTCTATCTGATCCAATCGTTGGGTTCTGCTATTTGAAATCATGCCTTTTTTTACGAATAAGCCTCATTAGGAGCCGAATGCCTCATGCGAAAAGAGTCTAGGGGGCCTTGGCCCCTAGTTTACTAAAAACATAAAAATGTTTATTCAAACTTCACCGATAATGTTCTTTTATAGAAAAGGGGACTGAATGTTTATTGTTGAAGAATTAAAAAAAATATGCTGAAAAATGTGAGGTGGAGAGTGCACTGTAAGTGAGCCTTTGTTTGTGTGTGTGTGTAATAAAAGGTTGGGAACCACTGGTGCAAAGGGTTAATTATCTGTATTGATATAGCAGTTGTGAATTACAAATCAGGCCTCACAAATGGTCCTTTTTTTCCCTTGAAGTCCCTTTTTTTGTTCAAGGTCCTTAGAAGTCCTTTTTTTGCAGAAATGGTCCCTTTTTTCCCTTTTTCATGGTGCTAGCTGTGGATTCTAGTCATTCAGAAGTCACTCTATTACAAACTTTTTATCTATTGGACGATGAAATGTTTTCACATGTGATGTTATATGCTGTCATCTTCTTCCCTGTTAATTTATGAAATATTGCATTGTCTGGACTGTTTAAGGCAAAAAGCTTCACTTTAATGTGTTTGTCGCCTTATCATAACTCAAGTCTTTACTTTTGATTTGTTTAATAAAAATTCAAGAATTACATTTAATTTCTGCAAACTCTTTGCTCTTTTTTTTTATGATTCAAATTAAATGTGTTAGTTTTGGTAAAGAAACATGATTGTGATGGGGTATTCCAAATTTATTTCATAAATACAAGTTGAATCTTTTTTAGGAAAGAGATTTCAATTCAACATATCTCAATCTGGAACTTTTAATGCTGATTTTAATTGATGGATGGCTATATTTATTTTTTTTCTTCTTCAAAAGATCGTTTTTCACCGAATATTTTTCTTTTTGTTTCGTATTTCGGCCCTAACATTTCTTTGCCGATCACCATTACTGTCGCAAATATTTGAATCAATGCATTCTCTACTACAGAGATAAAAACAAAAGTAAATACGGCTTGGTTTGCTTATTACATTTAAATTAATTGCAGTCAAAGATAATGCAAGTGCTTTCATAAGACATTAATATGTATGAGTTTTTAAAACGAGACAGCATGTTTACACATCATGGCTTCGGCTCCTGTCAGGCACATTGCCTTGTTTCTAGAAATCCTGTCACCATGCAAAATGAATAACTATTGCGGGAAGGAATTCGCCAGTGCTTTGAAAAGCAGGAGGGGAGAATTGGTATGTTTCGACGTAATTAAGAAGTTGTGAGCAGACTGAAGAGAGTAAAATTCGGAATAATTCAGCTTGCAAATTAAAACTCTATGGTACAAACTACGGAGAGATTTAATAAATTCGATTTTATATCGGAGTCAACTGATGAATGTACATATGTTAATTAACCAATTAAATACCGAAAACCAAAAAAGAAGAAAAAAAAAGCAAGTCAAATTAACCGATGTATTTCATATAAATACAAAAGCTAATTAGATTCTAATAATAATTTAGTACACTTATTTTAAATTAGTATTTAAATAAATTTCAATTACTATTTGTGTTATATGAAAATGTTCCAAAATCAACAATCTTTTCTGCTTTATAATTTTTAGTTTGAATTAAACACTAAATTACATTTGTTCCAGTGTAGTTTGGTACTTTTTTTGGCAGTTTATACAGCGATCGTATGTATATTTTAAAGACTACTTTTCATTGATAAATAATACACTGGTCAATAGCATGTGATCGGCAATGGTTTTAATGGAAATTTTAACACCTATAATCTGGAAAAATCTGTAATCTAGCAACGTGTCATTCCCGCCGATGCTGGATTGTCGGTTCTGCACTGTATCAAATTTCAGAATACAAGGTTGAAAATACAGGAAGTTGAGAATTCAAGGTCAAATGAAGGGGGGGGGGAATAAGTTTGTGATGGGGAAACACAAAGTCTGCCACTGAAAACATCCAACCTTGTCTACAAAACTTTCAACAAGGGAAAAAAAAATCTTAATCATAAAATGAAACAGATTATATAGTAAGTAGCCTTTAATGAAAAATTGTAGGAATTGCACTTTCAGGGGAACTAAAATGTTTGGCTTTGTTCATTATGCCTACATTTTTCAGCTTGCTAACTTCTCAATTTAAAATAAATATTTAAATTCATTTTTTCCCTAGAATCTGTATTAAAATTCTAAGAAACTCTATGGGATATAAACATGATTCTCAACTGACCCATTCATAAAAGGTTCTTAATAAATCCAAGGAATTGGACAAGACTGGTGAGCTGTTGCTTGTTAAGCAAGGAAATGGACACTAAGGCAACCAGTGAAGTTTTCACTGAAAATGCTATAGTCTGCGAATACAGGTATGAGCCTCTTTACACAGAAAAAAAATACAGATAATTTTGACACATGGTGTGTAATTTCTCTTAAATGAGGAAAATTAAATCTATATAGTAAAAATTTAGTTAAATTAGAGGGATAAAAATTTATTTCAAATTTGAGATTTTTAACAATTCCAATATAAATTTTTAGGAGCCTTTGGATTAGTTCAAATTAACATCTACTGTATTCTCATGCCTAAATTACTGCTATGCAAAGTGTCTCGGAAAGGTGGTAACATACTTTAACAATTTACAGGCCTATGCTCCCGAGAGGGAACATTGGACTAAAAATTTATTTAAAATAAAATTTCAGCAATATTGACTTGAAAAAAATAAGCACAAATTCAAAGATGACATGATTTTTTGAAATAGAATATGAATTTCTATCATTAATGGGATAAAACAATATGCCGAAGGTGGCTAGTTAGTGAGATAAGACAATAGGAAATAAACAAATGATAGTCGTAAAACTCGGACCCATTCATAAAGGGTTCTGAATGAATTAAAAAAAAATAACTGTTAGCACTGATAAGAAAGGGTCATTAGGACATGACCAGTAATAAATGTGAAAAAATTTCCAATGCTTCTTATAAAACAGTCTGGTGTCTTTAAAATAGCTTTCATTATTAAATAGAATGCAAAATTTCATAATATTTGCCAGAAACACACTTGGTAACTTGTTAGGCCAATGTTTGCAATAGAGAACAAATGTTTGTCTCCACTATTCTGCGATGGCATACTTTCCTATACTGAGAGTTTTTGTTGAAAGATGAAAGAAGTGGGAATCCTCCTTCAGGGGGGGGAAAAAAAGGTATTCCGTTTTGGAAAGAAAAACAGAAAACTTAATTCGTGAATTAAAAATTGATTTTTTTTCTTCATTTGCAGGGAAAAGGGAATCTGCTAATTTTTCAAAGATCATCCATATCATCAGTCTATTAGCAGTTTGGTGCTATCCCTTCTCAGATTTTATTTTGAAATGAATTGAATCTGGCTTTGTCATTAAGCAACATAAGGCAGAGAAAAATTATAAAACTCTACAAGCAGTTACTGTTTGACTCCAAGATATGACGTATCGGATCTCTGCAGACGAATTTGAAATTTATCAGGTTCCTCCCAATAAAATGATTGTATTTTACAAGATGTTGACAATATCCTTAATCCTTTTTGTCTCTGGGGATGTTATGGGTATCTAAGCATTTAAAATGTCAGTAGGAGAAAATAGTTCTGAAAATGATTTGAATGGATCAACTTTAAAAAAAAATCTACAATAACGGGTTTTTTTTTTTTTTTTATGAAACCCTCTACACCCTAATGCAAAAAGATTGCTTTATTAAGATCATAAAAAATTGACCTAGCAAAACAAATTGCTGATGACATTAAAGTAATATCAAATTCACTTACGACTAGAATTTAAAATAAACTAATTTCATATTTATCATAATTGTTGCTATAGTAACAGAATCCATTACCAAGGACATATTAAAGGGAGGGGGGGGTCTGGTCTTCCTCCCCCCCCCCCCCCTCCAAAAAAAAAAAAAAAAAGCAATTGTTAAGTCTTGTGAAAAATTCTGCCTTTTCCAATGCTTGGACCCCTGTCCGATTTTTTCTTTTTGAGTATGCCCCTATCTACTGCCAAATTCAGCAATGAAATGAAAGGTAAGCTTTTATAGTTAGTTTAGGAATGCATCTAGTCTTCAAGTTAGTATTAGAATGATTTTAACATTAAATGTTAATATTGAATTTTATTATTAACTTAATAAAATTAAGTTTTAAGTCTAGGTTTTTCGATTCAATGGTTAAATAAGGTTTATGTCATGCATCGAAAATTTGCCAAGCATGCCTCTAATCAATGTCGCACTGAATCCGTATCAAGAATTTAAAACTTTGAAAAGCAAAAATATTTTTTAACTGCAATTTTTTATTTCCCTCTAAGTCTCTGAACACGTGCCATAACGAACATGGTGATGGTGGAAAAAACACTCAAAATACTGGTGTTAAACAATAACGTATCTTATGTGTGTTTTTTACAAAGTTTTTTATTTACGTTATGGTGATGGCGTCGTAGGTTCGCTGTCACTAAAGAAAAGAAAATTACATTAGTTTGTACGTTTTGTTCATTGTTTAGATCATTTATTTCTTCCAGTTGATTAACTGTAAAAAGTCTTATTGTCGTAGCAACTGTGTTTTTTTGTATCATATCGAGAGCATAGAGCCAAAAACTGCAAATTCATGACTTTTTTAAAATGTAAATTAATAAAAAAAAAACTTTGTAAAATAACACCTACTTCAACAGCCATACAGCTGTTTCGAGCAAAAACTTTTTGCCCTTCCTCAGTAACAATAGGATTGTCACTGAGGAAGGGCAAAAAGTTTTTGTTGTGGGATTAAGTCCAATTATCTACACGAGGGATCTAGACCTGGGTGGAGTGCCCTCTGTAAGGGTCTTTCTAAGGGGTCCTAACCCGTATTGATGTTAAGTTTCGGAGAAAACCACGGCAAACTCCGAACAGTTTGGTCGGCAGATGCGACCAGGTTTCGAACCAGGAACCTTCTCTATCCCAGTTCAGTGCGCAATGCACTATGCCACTGGTGGAGCACAAAAAGTTTTTGCTCGAACAGCTGTATGGTTGTTGAAATAAACTTTATGGTGTTATTTTATAAAGTTTTTTTTATTATTTTATGTTTTAAACACCCGTTATTTTGAGTGATTTTATTGGTTTAAAATAGTTCATTTAATGATTTTACTTTTTTTTCTTATTAGAGCTTTAGTGGATTATTTTTTTTAAGTTATTCAAAATACAAAAATTACTTCTTTCTTGCTTATAAAGGAGAAATTTATTTTGAAACCATTCATTGAAAACTTTCTTTTGAACCATGAAAAAAACTGCTAATTTAACTGTTACATATATTATCTAGCCGCCTCCTCCTCCCCAACCCCCAATTTCTTTTTCACACTATGCTTATTGCAAAAAATGCTTAATAAGAAAAAAAATCATATATAGCATTTAGAGCTATTCAGAAATATAGGAGTGTTTAGGTGCATTAGCGATTTTATTTTTGTTGTGCGATTTATATCAGCTCTAAACTATGTTTACTTTAACCTATGGGATAAGTTTCACTGTTTATTCTTTTGATGGAATATCTGGCTCATTCTGAATGCGTATCATTTACCAAACAGGGTAAAGAGGCAGAATGTTTTGATGACCTTTGATACCTATTTACTGGAATCTTAAATAAAGTGCTTTGTAGAGGAAAATTTTTTTTTAACCATTGTCTTTTTTTGTTAATTGTTTTTATATTACTATTATTAATTCTACGCTTGCTTTTAAAGGGATGAAGTATATTGTTTGGATTTGGGGGAGATCAGTTTCGGACTGTATGCGCTTTCTGATATGAAAAGAACAGTGCTCTGGTGAAAACGGGAAAGTGATACATTAGTATGTAATTTTTGGTTTTATTTACGTTTTTAACCTTGGAACAGCACGGATTTGGTGCAGAATTTGTTTAAAATTATACTTTTTGTATCGGGAAATACCAATAGATTCTTTTGGCGCAGAGACCTTCTAAAATATGCTTTTTGTATCAAAGTATCAAGAGATTCCAATTGGTGCAGCCGTAGCATCCTTGCAAGACCAAACTGCTCTTACCCATTTCATTAGTGGTGATCTATTATCAATGACTTTTGTTGCCAGCAATAAGCACTTCAAGATTTGTTGTTTTTAGTTGCATTAATTTTTTCTATTCTTCTGAATTTCCTTTCTGTAGTGAATACACATCAAAACAAGTCACATCCTGCATAATGAATTTGGACATTAAAATTGCATTGGCAGATGACTGATTTTTTGCTGCAGCAGCAATCATTACCAGTACCACTGTGACATGATAGCCTACAGGTCACATATAACAAAACTTCTTATGTGTGTTTTTACAAAGCTTTTTATTTACTTTAACAAAGCTTTTATATTTGAAGTAAAAAAGGATGTAAAGGGGAATGTTTAGATAGGAGATTTTAAAAAAAAGTACAAAACTTTCTAAAGGAGTATGGCTGGTCACTTTAATTTTGATCAGCATGTATTGAATGAAAAGCAAATGGGAAATTAAAATACTCAAATCTTTCAGTTTTTGAAATTCCTTTTAAAAAACTGAAAGATTTAAGTAATTAAGTTCTCCATTTGTGCTGCAATTTTAGTGTGTGTCAGGTAAATGCAAATGTGGAGCCAGAAGTTTCTCATCTTAAATTCAATTTCTTCTGATATAAATTCATTACTGAAGAATTCACACACACACACAAACAACTAAAAAAAAACAAAAAAAACATGGAATTCTGCAGATAACTCAAATGCCTGCTGTCACACACACAACCTCCGATTAAAAAAAAAAAAAACAGTAAACTTAAAACAATCTATCTAGTGCAAAAATCGTGCTTTATGTGCAAACCTATGAAGGAATTATATTTTGGCACTGAATTAATAACAGTAACACTGTGATGCATGAGAAATCGCATTTCTGCTTTGTATGATGGTTCTGAAACCTGCCTGGAGAATAATGGAAGTAAGAGGGGGGGGGGGCACGACTTTCACAAAATTTTTCTTTAAAAAAAAAAAAAAAAATGCTTTATCATAAAAAAAAAAAAAATCTACAGTATGAATAGATTATTAATAATAGGAAAGGGGTAGAAATTTTCCCTTTTTAAGTATAATCAAAGTGGATACAGATCAAGGAATTTCTAAAACCACAAAAAACTCGGAGAACTAGTCACTTTTGCCTTGACGAGACTTTTTTATAGGTGAACTGTAGTTAGGAGTGGATGCCATTGTTTGTTTGTACCAAAAGCAGAACCTTGCCAAGTGGACACAAGAAACCTGTTTGAAGAAAGAGGGGGGGGGGGGGAAGGCATGCACATTGCACTTGCCAGTCTTACATTTTTCATTGTCTTGCTTGCCAATGTTCTATTAAATTTTGTTTTTGAATTTATAAAATTGTGAATGAATATTTTATGAATATATCTGATTATGTATTTGTTTCACCAGTTAGGTAAGTCTGTTATACAAGGGTGATTCATATATTGTATTGGAAGAATACTGTATGCAGACGTGCCAAGTCTCGGACTATTTTAACCTATTATGGGCCTCAGGATTTTTAAGAGCTTATTCAGAAATTGAAACTTTTCTCAATTTTACTCATCAGGCTTGCAAGATCAATTCTTTATGTTGATCAGGCTCAACAACTTGAGGATGCTTAATTTGAAATAATGCATCTGAAGTTATTATAAAAAATTATATTGCATAAATGAACGCTCTTTATGTTATACCCATTATATATCTAAGAATATTCTAGAAATTTAAAAGCTGTATAAAATTAGGAAAAAGTATTTTTTGTTAAAAAATTAGATATTTCAAATTTTAGTGTTATCAACTATCTACATAAATTTCATGTATGAATAGTTTCTATCATATGTATTTGATTGTTGTTTTATATTTTAAGGTATTTCTTTTTTGCTGATTTTTGAAACTGAATTTACATTATACAGTTTAAATAATATGTTGCTAAGTTTATATGGAACACACGACAGTTAAGAAAAGTATTGATTATGCATGCATTTTATGTTTAAAGATATGCATAAAAAATCTCAGGCTTTTCAACTAAATTTGTTTGCATACTGAACATTTAATTTGTACTTAATATTTAAATTTTAACATTTTACCCATAAACTGATTAACCTTCTGGTGGTTAAGCCCACCTAACGGCATTGCATAAAAACAGCTAGCCGGCCGACCGAGAGAAAGTAGCATTTCTTTCCCCTGCCTTGGAGCAAAGCAGGTTAGGTTATTTAAATTTGGAAACCTGGCACGTCTGTTGCATGTATATAATTAGTTATGAAAATTAAACATTGTCAAGGAAATCATTAAAAAATAGGGAACTTTTTTCCCATTTCTGTTGCCATCCTGAAAATGCAATTTGATATTTACTTTTGAAAAACCTTTAAGTTTTGTACATTAGCAACTAAATTTAATTATTTTATTCAGAAACAAGATGATGTAGTAAGCAATGCTAATTTTTTAATGTTTATTATTCCCAAGTGGAGAAAATCAAACCTAATGTAAAGTATTTTTAAAAGTATTGGACAAAAAACAAGCAAACTTTTTTTAAATCTTCTGTAACTGTATGATGAAAGTTTTGTTATAATTTTTAATCAGAATTACATTAACTAACTTGTAATAATAAATACAATGCATGTAAACAATACACCCCCCTCAAAAAAAAAAAAAAAAAAAAAAAAACCAACTGCAGGGAAGAAGTGTTATATAAATTTGTAAACCTTTATATATTTGTTTGGCCAGTTTTGACTCATGACAGACAAAAGGTAAAATTACATCATTAATAAAATTTCATACACTTTATATGACAGAAATCATGTCATATAAAGTGTAAGAAATTTTATTAATAATGCGTTTAGGCTTTTTTTTTTTTTTTAGTATTTATAATTGCTTATATTCAATAAAATTAAATATAATAAAATTACACCATTTGTGAACTTTTTTATTTCTTGAAATAACTATAATCCTTTACTATTTTGCTCAAACATCAATAATTAAAACCCAAAAACTGAAATACACTATAAAATAAACATTATTAAAATACTTTTATATACATTTTATGTTTTGAGAATATAGTTAGTTCGTTCAATAAAAACAAAATAGCTTCTCTTACAATTAACTAAAGTAACTACCATGTTTAACTATTGTTTTATGCATTAAATTCAGTACTGAGCTTGCTTAATTTTAAGTAAAACTAAGTACATGAAAAATGATAAGCAAAGGCTCTAGTGCAGGGATTCTTAAACTATGGGTCGCGACCCAAGTTTGGGTCGCAAGGGCTTTCGAGATGGGTCGCCGAGTTTTCAGGGAAACAGTTCTTTTTCTTCTCTTTTAAACTTTTTTGTGCTTAATGTGTTAATTATTACATGTGGCGAAGAATATGTAAAAAACCTCTAGCAAATACCACTATCAAATTACACAATACGAACAACTATTCATGACATAGTAAAAAACGTTAAAGAACCAGTTATTTCATCCGTTAAAACAAGTGGACAGTTATAACTGGATGAAACTACAGACGCGAGTGACGATGCTCAACTAATGGCTTATGTACGCTATGCTGGTAACAGCGAAATGGAAGAATTTTTCTTTTGCTGTCCACTTACCAGGAGTATGACAAGTGATCACATATTTTAAAGAAGGTTGATTCTGGGAACAGTGCTTTAGTCTTTGCAGTGACGGTGGCCGTCAATGCTTGGGCAACGTCAGAGTTTCTGTATAAAAGTTAAACGAATTAATTTTCATGAAAATGTGTTTCATTGCCTTCTTATCAGAGAAAAATCTTGCATCTTAGGGGCCATCAGAAGGTTTGAATATTGTTATGAAAGAGACTTTTCAAACTGTCAACTTTATAAAAACAAGATCGCTTAATAACAGGATATTTGCCAAATTTGCTTAGAAATGGAATCTGAAGTCAGATGATTGTCTCTAATCAGATTGATCTTTGTCGTACATTCTCCAGGAAATGAACTTCAAAGATTGTTTTACGCAAGAAAATCCAAATCTTCTTGGCACAGAAAAATCATCCTTTGACTTCCAGTTTTCTGACAAAAAATGAATGCGGAAATTACCTAACCTTTCAGATATATCATCGCTTCTTCGCCTTTTGGCCAATATTAAAGTGTAGTGCATATATATTTGCAGAACTTAATACGTCAATGCCAGGCCATAATCAAACGGCAATTGGATTAGTAGAGAAGTTTATAGCTTTCAAAGGGAAGCTGAGACTGCGGAATAAGAAAATAAAACCGCTTCATTTTTTTTTCTCTCTCATCTTTAAACCTGTTTCCAAGAAGATGAAAACGCTCAGTTGAGTGAGATCAAAAGTGTTTTTATTGAGCATAAGGGGAAATTAATTATTGCATTCGATCGTAAAATTCCGGAACACATGCTCAAATATAGTTAGGTGCGCAATCCATTTGACGATAGATCTTGAAAAATTGCCTGAATACTTTTCAGACATTGTAGATCTCCAAGAAGGGCTCAATGAGCTTCAAAGTGAAGAATCTTCACGTTAAAATTAAAAAAATCTGATGTGTCCAACACATGACTTCCTTGCACGTCCATTAGATCAAAAATATTTTCGACGCACTTCCTCTAAATTTATTTGTTTGAAAGAGATAAAATATCAATAATAGTAAGGTTTAGCGATTTCTAGCCAAATATTTCGATATCGCCAAGCTGAGTTCAATTTGAAAGATTGCCTTCTGACACTTTATTTGGCGATATTTCACCAAGAGCCGACAAACTTGAGATAGTCAGCGAGATTTTGGGGATAGCCAAAGTAGTCATTGACCACAGACTTTCAATGAATTGAATGCATCTATACACCTCAATGTATTCAAAGTCATTTGGCTCACCATGTAAATAAATTCTCAGTCGATTGCTGTCAAAAAAGATATTGAAAACAGTTAGATATTACAATAGTTCTAAATACAAAGTTAAAAAATCTACGGGTTAAAGTTTTAGAGTTATACAAAAAAGGAAATAATTTTTGGCGCCAAATTTGGCGATATTTCGGCGAAACTCGTCAATGTCGACGATATTGGCGAGATTTTAAGCATAAACCAAACAATGACAGATTATTGCCAAATTTGGCGATATTTCGCCAAAACTCGCCAAGAACGATGACAAATGGCGATACTTTGGGCATGGAACAAATGACTGACTATCGCCAAATTTGGCGATATTTCGCCAAAACTCGCCAAGGTCGAGAACAGACGGCGAGATTTTGGGCATGTACCAAACAATGACTGTCTACAGTTGTATTATAATGAAGATGTCCATAGACATTAAGGTACTGAAATTCTTTTCGGTGGTCCTGTAAATAAACTCTCCAGTAGATTGGAAGCAAAAATCGAGATGCACAACTAGATTTTACAACATTCTCATATATGAAATTTCATAATAGTTTTTGAGATTTGAGAGTTAAATATGCACACACGTACACCAAAAGTCGCCAAGTTTGGCGACTTTTGGCATAGTTCTTGAGGGAGGCACGTGACCGTGGTCGGACCATTACCTAACTTATGTGGTAGGACGGTATTGTGCTTGAAATCGATGAATGCCCCTAAAATTGCTATTGACCGTAATGTATTGGAAATCTTTTGAGTGTTCCTGTAGCAGAACTATAAATGATAAAGACACTTTTTTTAATGGAGAAATTAATTTTCTAACTCTTGACAGCATATATCACTTCTGAGTCGTTTGAAATCGCCCAATACCTCTAAAAAACGCTTTGATGAATTTCGGCCCATAGAGCGTAATGTATTTCGAATTTTTTGGGCGGTCCTGTAGATAAACTATTCAGTCGAATGGAACCGAAAGGGGAGGTGCACAACTAGATGTTACAACAATCCTAAATATAAAGTTTCAACATTCAACGCCTAACAGTTTTTGAGATATGCGAGTTTAATGAATTTCGGCCCATTGAGTGTAATGTATTTCGAATGTTTTGGGCAGTCCTGTAGATAAACTATCCAGTCGATATGGAACCAAAAGGGGAGGTGCACAACTAGATGTTACAACTATCCAAAATATGAAGTTTCGACATTCCTACGCCTAATAGCTTTTGAGTTAGGCGAGTTTAATGAATTTCGGCCCATAGAGCGTAATGTATTTCGAATCTTTTGGGCGGTCCTGTACATAAACTATCCATTTGATTGCCACCAAAAGGGGAGGTGCACAACTAGATCATAGAACAATCCTAAATATCAAATCTCAACATTCTACGATCAATAGTTTTTGAGATATGCGAGTTACATACATACATACGTACGTACAGACGGCATGGAAAAACTGGCCACAGTAAACTCGCCACTGGTCAAAATGAGTTGCAGACACGTTAATATGATCGTGCATGCTAGCCTTTGATGAGATGCATCGAAAAAAAATTTTAAATTAAATTTAGAGGTAGTCAAAATCGGTTTTTATGTCGAAATTTGGCCCCCAAAATTTTTCGGGATCACATTACTTCCTTATACTACGTACAAGGAAGTAAAAATCAAACACTTTGTTCATTTTGTATAAGTTTGAGAAAGAAAATACCATTCTATTCACTTGAGCTTTGAAAGCTTACTTCCGTTTCCCACTAACTTACCCATACGAAGACGGCTTTTCTATCGTGAAAAGTAGAAACAGATTACAAACAGAATGTGACATGAAATGCTGCCTTTCTTTCAAAGACACTTTCTCAGTTTCAAAGCTGTCAAAAGTAGTGTAAGGCAAGATCGAAAGGCAAGTACCTTTTTTATGTTTAGAATTTCTCTTATTCGTGTTATTTTATTTTCTCAGTGTATTATTGCGCAGGCTTTGTCTCTTTTATAGTAATTTTACAAATACATATAATACAGCCTTGTTCGGCTAATTTTAAAAATCAAACATTTTGTTAATTAGGAATATTAATAAGAACTTATAATTGTAATATAGGCCCAAGGGTCGCGAAGTAAATCATGTTGTTGATTTTGGGTCGCAGCAAAAAAAGGTTAAGAACCCCTGCTCTAGTGGCTTGTACTATTTTTTGAGATCGCTCTGCACACTTTAAATACTTCTCGCAAAATCAAGTTTACATCCATATTTTCAATATTTCAGCTGAAGCGTATTTAATTTCTATATTGCACTAATCCACAAGACAACCAAAATTAGATAACTGTGCTTTCTTTTTCAACTAAATGATCACACTGTTGATTGTACATCAGTCATTTTACAATAAGGCTGGGATTTTCAAGGAACACCCTGAATTTTTAAGCTTTTAAAGAAGTATGCATTCATAATTTTTATGTTATTTCATAGAATTTCCATTTAAATTAGTACTCCAAGATCATCCCTTCCCCCACTCATCTATAATATGAAGTTTCTTTTTAATACATATTTTTTATATTTAAAAACTTACAGTAACAGTAAAAGACAAAATAACCTTAAATGAAGTAAAAAATCAAAACATACCATGTATTCAATTGCATATCAACAAATAAAAATTGAAGTAATACAAGCTTATTTAAAAAAATTAGTGAGAGGGGGGGGTAGTTAGGAGCTTTGCTTGTCTTCTGGTTAAAAAATGAAGTGTTGAAAAATATACTGATATATAATCTTTAATACAAACCCTTAATATAGTAATAATGTGATTTGTATTCAACATCTCTGAAATGACCTACATTTCTTTAATAAGCTGATTAAACTAGAATAATTCAAATACTTAGGATGACTTCTGTGGCAGTTATCTATTTCTGTTTTATCAAACATAAAAAATAATATCTTAAGTCCATTAATAGTACTGCAATATCTTTGAAAATTAGTACTTTTCCCTTCAACTATCTGTTATTCAGAATTAGTTGTTTTATGATGCACTTCACAGTTCTGTATTAACCCTCTGAGATTCAACTGAGCTTTCATTTAGAACCACCAAACGACCAGACCTGGCAAAAATTCGAAGAACATTGCCTCCCCCCCCCCCCTTTCGGAAACTATCTGATGGGAATTCACCGTGGGTGGTGGTGAAAATCCATACTTCCTTAAGAGCTGGCTTTTATGATGACCACGGAGAAGAATAACTAGGGAAATTTTCATGTAACGAAAAAATAGGAAAGGCATCTGGGGATTGCAGGAGGTATTCACAGCTCCCATAATGGCTATTGTCCAGCAACCGTAAAAAAATCTGCCAGCTCCAAGGCAGGGGAAAGAAGTGCTACTTTTTCTTGGCCGGCTGGCTATTTGTATGCAATGTCGTTTACCAAGACTTAACCATCAGAGGGTTAATCAGTTTATGCATGAAATGCTAAAATTTAAATATTAAGTACAAATTAAATGTTCAGTATGCAAATAAATTAAAATTAATGTACACATGCATAAAAAAATATTTCACTTCTAAATTTTCATATTTGTTATAAATGAAAAATAATTGAAATTTTAATATCAGTTTCATGATTTTTTGGGCAATAATTAAGCTCTAATTGCTTTATACATAATAATGACACTCCTGAGCTTACAAATGCTAATTTATTAAAGTTTTCCAAATATTTAGTAAAAATGAATTATAAATTTTTAATACTGTTATATTAAATGCAGCAAACTTGGATTTTTATTATTTCTTAAAAAATTATTTTTCTACCATACAAACCATGCTACTTATTGAATAAAATGTTAAAATTTTATTAATGAATATATATTAGTTATCAGAATTCTTTCAATAATTTATTAGATGAACCTTGTTTACCTACAATAAAACAAGTTAACAGCCAAATGAATTTTTCTCAATTTAATGAATTTCTAAATAGATTAAAGGGATTCCATTGAACTTTTTTTTGTAATATTTATAGCATTACAATAATAGAATTTATAAATATTATGCATACACAGACTTCAATAGCACTTAAGAAATTTTTTAATAGTATTAAGGAATTAGAAAGTTCATATTTACAATTTATAATAAATGCCATAAATATATATCAAAGAATACATATTAGTAAATATATTTAAAAGTTATTGTGAATAATTTAAAATAAAAGTTTAACAGACAAAGGAAATATTAGTTACAATTAACAACATCAAAAACTTTGATACCATGTTTCAATATACATTTATTTAGAGTACAATAAAAAAGTAATCTTAGTACATTTAAAGTTTTCTTGGATGGGGGAAAAAGCATCACAATTTTGAAAAGTGAACTAAGCACCCAGATATAAAATAATAAATATGATTAAAACAAAGTTAGTTTACAACTAATAACAAGATTTCAGCCAAAAATTAAACAGAGTATTTATATATCCCAAGATGTTTCACATGCAAAACACATACAACTAATGGCCACACTAAAAAAGATTATAACAAGACTTTTCTCAGAAAAGTAAATTCAGCCATTTAAAATGAAAATACGTGTGCATCCCATAAAATGTGATTTTACGGTCATGGCTGGTAATGTAAAAGGAGGCAATATGTATCTTCTAGATTATGAAAACCAATGCACTAGAAGTGTTTATGAAGCCATATTAGGCCCTTGAGAACAAAATATGTTACTCCTAACGTATACAGAATAATTTCACGCTGTTGTCTTTGCTGACTTTCTTGCTCAAGGGCTAGAACTCTTCTTGACAAATGGCGGACCTGTTTTTTCATCATTACGATTTCATCTTCAGGAGCAGCACTCATAGTTGATTCATTCAAATCCAAGCTAAATCATACAAAAAGAAATGTTAACTACTTTTTCTAGTTACATTTATGTATTTAACTAGAGTATCAACTATTATGTATTATTATTAGATTAAATTATTATATTAAAAATATAATAATTATTAAATTTATATTAAAAATATAAATTTGCATATAAGAAATATAAATAAAAACAACATTGGTTTTTTGTGACATGTCATAACTTGATTTTTCCCCCTTGACTTCGTGGATGTTTTGGTGGTTTATTCAGCACACAGTTAAAGTAATTAAATTGCTAGTATTGTCAATTGGAACTACTTTGATTCCTTTTTCATGTGTTCCAGGGTTCAAGATACAGTCACAATTATCGCATAATGCAAAAAGACTTTTCAAAATGCTAAAATGGAATGAGAGGGTTTTCACTTAGCAGCTTTTTAGCATTTTGCTCAAGCTTTTTTTTAGCATTTTAGCTAAACAATTTTTGAGCTCAGCTTAAATCCTTATGCTTTCACAAACATTTCTGTTATTACAAAATACAATACATGGGTTTTTAATGTCCAAATGAGAGTTTTAACCAAATAAGATGGAATAAAGAAATAAACTGTTTCAAGTTAAAAAAGATTTAAAAAAAAAAAAACCTAGATTTAAAAAAGTTCCAGGCAGAAAGTGCGTTTTTTGGTCACATATCATGACCGCAGTCATCATCAGACTGCTCAGTGATGTCGCTAGACTTTGGAAGAGACGGGTCCTTGGGACCCAGGACTCTAAAATTTACACGTCTTTTTTTCCAAAAAGTGGGTCCTTATCCATATAAAAGCATTTGGTTAATTTCACGACTGATGTTATCATGTCTCACCCATTTTGGTGTGCTGATGCGTATGAATATCTTATTTATAAATAACCTAAAACTTATCTTTCAAAAAATAAATAAATAAAATGAATTATAATTAATCAAGAAAAATTTGTTGTGACATGCATAACGTGACCATTTATTTTTTCCTTCAAAACGGGACATCTACTACTTTTCTGGCAATAGTGTATTTATTTTCTTCCTCAAAACGGGACATCTACTGTTTTTTCAGGTAATAGTGTAGGGAGACTGAATGGACAGGTCTGGGTGTCTTTTAGTTGTTAAGAAAACGCGCAAACAAACTTGTGTGTTTCAAAATAATATGAAAAAAAAAAATAAATAAAACACACATATACTATAAAAAATAGTGCAAGACGTACGTTTCAGGTGGTACAAGGGGTAGGTAGAAGGCAGGAAGGTAGGAAAATGAGAAATGTAAACAAAAGGACACATAGAAAAAGGAAGTTGTCATTTGGAAGGAAAAAAATTCTTAGAAAACCAGAGTGAAAAGGGAAAATAAAGTGGAGATCGGGGGGAGGGGGGGAATAAGCAAAAGAGGAACATGACATTAAAAAAAGAAATAATAATTAAACGAATTGAAATAGTTGACAAAAAAAAGAACATACACAAAAACAATAGCCCACCACCCAGCGTTTTCTTTGCACCTTGACAGGGGAGAGAGGTTAGTTTTTTTTTTTTTTTTTTTTTTTTAAACAGGCACTGCTGTTGGATGATTTTAGATTTTTAGCGGCCTTTATTGAAATCGTGACCGTGGGTTGCTATCTTTTTAAAAACGGGACATTGCAGAGGACATTTTCTAAAAACGGGACATTACAGTGTCCCGAAGCTGTGCTTGGGGACAACGGGACAAGCCACCTAAAAACGGGACGTATGGTCACCTTAGACATGCATGCCATTTACTTTGCCTTCACGGCAAAGCCTTCCTGATGACGCCCTGAATCCTAATAATTAATAAATCCTAATAATAAAATCCCCTTTTGTATGTACAGTAAAAACCGTGAGAAAGGCTGCATCGGTAGAAATGTTTAAGAAAGTAAAATGTACTCGCAGAACAGCCGCAACATCTTAAATTATTAAAACTACAATAAAATACCGTTCAAGCGCCCCTCCATCTTATATTAATTAAAAAAATAATTACTATGTATTAATAAATTTATCACAAGGAAAATCGGAATATCGGAAGGAAGGAAAGGATATACAACAGTAAAATATGGAACACCCCCCCCCTTTTCTCTTCTAGATTGTTTAAAATATTTACCGCTTCTATAGCTTATAGATTTCATTTCTAAATAATAATTGTCAGATTTAATATAAAACAAATCATTGTTTACATTTACACAAGCGAATATTAAAAATAAATAATGAAAAAACTTTTATTCAATTCTGATAGCCCACCATCTATAACGGAACAACCTCTAACATGAAAACGGAAGTGTGGGGGAGGGAGAAAGGAGAAGAACATCAAAAAATCCCCTTTTTTCTTCAGCTTAACCACGTGTGCGCACAGCACGATATATATATCTCGGGTAAAAGCAGAGTATAGGGGAAAACTCGCAATGCATCATGGGAAAGCGAACACTCCTGTGCCTCCTTTCGATTAGGGATCTTTCTACCCTGCATTTATCCCCCCATGTAGGGGAAGCGTTACTCCGCATTTGTGTGCATGTAAAAGGGCCCACAAAGCCGTTCACGATGTCAATTTCCCCGAGTAAAACACGAGCAGTTTGTGTTTTATTAGAGATTTACCCAAAATTGGCAGTCTGAATGCACCCTCTCTCACCTTTTTCTTTTCTTTCTTTTCTTTTTTTTTTTTTTTTTCAAAATTTTGCATGATGCAAATTACGCATCCCGGGGGACGCGTTGTAACTTTTCTTTTGCGTCCCGTCATCGATTTTTTGCGTATTTGACGCGTTATAGCGCGTAAGTGGCATCACTGCTGCTGTTTGCTTTCCTCTTCATTGCTGCTCATGTTCCATTTCTTATTCAGGATGGCCCCATCTTTTGTCAATGAGCTCATATGACCTCGGGGGTGGAGATTACTTCTACAGCTTTGGGATAAACAGTAAAAAGGGATCAATGCATTTTGGGTCCATTTAAAGGTCTCTTCACAAAATTGTAACTGATTAAAATGGCTTCTTCACAAAAATACAATCAATTAAAATGGCCCCTTCACAAAAAGACAATGGATAAAATGACCCCTTCAATAAATAAATTTAATTAAAACATCCTTCATTGGCATTTTACCACATATTTTGTAAATTATTTTTTAAGAAAAGTGACACAAAAATTGTTATGAAAATTCTCTAAAATAGATGTTGAAATTCACACAAAAAAGACAGTTTTCACAAAAATGGAACCCTGGAGGAAAAAAAAAAAAATCTGGATCGATTCCTGGTAAAAGTAGTAAACTGTATAATTTGTAGTATTGCTTTAAAATTAAAAATCTTCTTTCCCCACCACTATCATTTACTATTTCTTAAGTTTCAAACAAAGTAGTCCCTGCTTGAGGTTTCTTGAGTCTAATAACTTGATTTCATAAAAGCTGAATAGATTTTATATGTTGGACTACTGTATTCCCTAGCTTAAAAATCTACTGAAGAATTGATGCCTTTTTTTTTTTTTTTTTTTTAAATCAGTAAAACTCCCTTTTTTGTTTTGCCAATTAACGAGAACTATATTGTTAACAACTAAAACTATATTTTGTTAGCAAATTTTGCAAAGCTTAAAATACTTTTATATTTAACTTAATTAAATGCAATATGTAAATAAAATAGAAATAATAATAAAAAGAAAATAGCAAATACATACGGAACAGATGACTGCTCAGAAATCGATTTCTTTTTGACATCCTTTGGAGCAGGCTTTTTAAAGTCCACTGAAGGATAGGGGTAGTCTTCTACTGTTAAAACATTTGGTGGAGCTTCAAGTATATGATTTGGGATAGTTGTAGGAAATGCCTTCTCAAACTTTAACTCTGGCACAGATTCACGGACTGCAATATGCTTGTTGTCACCTAACCATAAATAAATTAATTAAACTACACAAATAATAAATATGTGAAAAATGTATGAAACTTAAGTATGCCCAATGAAGATCAATATTTATAACTTTTTCATTATTTTACTGGTAATGGAAAATAGGGATTACTTAAATATTATATTGTTCACCATATTTACAAATAATTTTTTCCCAGTCTGCACAATTAAACAGCAATGATGTTTAGAATTACGCAGTTCTCTGTTACTAGTTTTGATAACCCTATTTCATCATACTAAACAGTCATTTAGTTATTTAATGCATCACCCTTTTAAAATCTTGCCAGCTATAAGTGCTTTGACCCATAAAATAGTTCAGGTCAATTTAGTGTTGTTTTCAGTATAGTATATAAGTATGACATGAAACAATTAATTGTTGATTAATCAACCATAAAAGAAGTGAAGAAAGAAAATTTAATAATGCCTTTCAAATACAATTCAGATTTTTTTTTTTTAAAGTTAATATGATGAAACAATTATAAAGTATACTAGACATGGACCAATTAAGGATATTTAATCAGTTTTCATAAAATACTAAGAAAACTAACATTTTATCAACCACTGTTAGAAACTTTATCATAATGCATACTTTTACTCAAAATATGCTATTTCACAAAAATATAAAATATAGTCTATGCTCCAGCAATTTCAGGTAGTAATAATAAGCGACACACACTTTTTTTTTTTTCCCCGAACAGTTTATCAAATGGATAATCCATTTGATAAATGTGTACTTAATATATATACTTGGATAATTTGATAAATGCTGATATCAATGATGGCTTGCAAACAAAAAGATAGGTTTCTTCTGAACTGGACAGAGTTGTTGAAAACCCAGGTCTTTTACAGGGGTTCGTGTTTTATCAGGATATTTTTAAGGGAAGCATGGGGGTTCAGACTGTTAAAAAAATATTGCTAATTACTAAATCAAGGTGTCTACCAAATTTCTGAAAGTCGATTTCCCGACTTTTGGGAGGACCTGGGAAAAATATTCCTGACCAATGGATTTTACTTTGGGAAATTGCACAATGCCCCCCCTCCCTTGTCTTTATTTTTGCATATTTTGTACAACTGCTTGAAATCAATTTTAATTGAAGTATACAGGATTAAGCTTTCATCAATGAGAAAACAGAAGTAGTCGCACTTTCTGATAGAATTAACTAACTGTTTTTGGAAATACGGTTGCAAGCCATAAGTTACCAAGTAAGCTAATTTGTCTTTTACCCTCTCGTCATGATTGATGAGCCCCCGTTTTTCCCTCCTCATACAAACACATCGCTTGATGCTTTAGCGGTCCGAAAAATGCGTTGCAGTTGTTTTCGGTTTCGAGTCTGACAATTAGAGAGAAAGGGTAAAAAACGAAAAAAAAAAAAAAACTGATTCTTTTGGTGAATTTTCTGGACCCATTATCTAATTACCCGTTCTTTTCCAGACTTTCTGGACCCATTTTTTAATTTAACTAATTACGATTATGAATTATACAAGAAAAAATGAATTATACACAAAAAATGTAGGTAAAGTGTAGGTGCTGTTCATAAACTTTACAAGTAGTGTACTGATATAAATAGATGTATTAACTATACAATTAAAGTTGACATTTAAAAAAAAAACCAATTGGGTTTTTCGAGTGTGCTTTTTCAAAAAACCCACCTGGGTTTTCTTTGGGTTGAGTAAAATCATAACAACCATGCAACTGAAACACCTATGTGGTTTCATTGTAGGGATGATGCAATGGATATTGATTTATATTGGATATAATATAATATATAATATTCTGATATAATATAATATATTATATCTGAACAGTGCCAGATCTAGGGGTGGGCAAGCCAGGGCCCCTGCCCTGGGCGCTGCTTGCAGAGGGGCGTCAAATCGTCTCTGAGACGAAGAAAACTTGACAAAAAATAGGATGGAGGGCGCCAGAAAGGTACGTTGCCCCAGGCACCAGTTCTGCTCGGTCCGCCACTGTATCTGAAGCTCATTTGACTACTGGATTTGGATATCTGGCACTAAATATGCTTTTAATTATGGTGGACATGTTATATATACAATACATAATTTCATCTTACGAACATGTTTTGCATATCATTAAAACCAGGGATTGACAAAAGTTGTAAAATCTTAGGAGCACACAAAAATATTTAGGAGCTGCATAAATACTGAATTATATTACTTGAAAGAAAAAAAAAAAAAAAACATATCGTCAAGAGATATATTTTAGTCACCTAGTTGACTAAGCATGCAGGTTTTGTCGAATCCTGATTAAAACAATTTAAATATACTGAAAGATAATTTATAAAAACTCGTCTTTACATATATGTACATTAATACTGTTACATAAAAAATGGTAAACATTCTGTTTATTTGAACAATACTAGCAGAAGTAAAAAAAAATTAACCATAACACTTTTATTGATATAACTCTAATTTTACAGCATTTTTACAATAAACACACTTTTTTTTTTTAATTGAAGAATAATATATCTGCTAATATCCCCATGGTTAGAGAGTAATTTTTCCCAAATATTTGTTCAGTGTCTTTTTTAATTATTTAATACTGTTCTACTTTAAGTCACATTTAGTTTTATTTTAAGTTTAAATTGTTTTAAGAGATTTTTAAGTAAAAAGAAAATCATACTTTTAAATATTTCTAATGAAGTTATAATATTTTTCCTTGTAGTTTTATATACAGATATGAAACAGAATTTCAGATTACCATTAAAATTCCTTAATTACAAATACAGTGGTCACCGCTTATTTCGGTCGGTGTTTATCGAGCCATTTATTCTGATGAAAATCACAATGAACAAAATGAAATGGTCGAACTGCACTGTTTTTCTGCTGGTTACCTTGGTAGCGAGTGCCGCTTTATTATCTGGTCAAGTAATCTTTGGAGATAAGGTAAAATTTTGACGTAATTAGCTTTTAGGGAGAAGTGAAAGCCAATCACAGATGTATTATAATTGTGTAGAGGTGTTCAAGCAAAACAATTGTTAATACACTTTACAGAATTTCAATAAAAATAATGATCTGCCCAACACTCTGAACCAATGAAATATCTGATGATGATGAAGACGATGCGCAATCGAACCGGGTACGTGTCAGAAGAGTAAATTTGTTGAATGCTATAGACACATCACGAGGAGAATACGTAAATGATCACCTCCTTTCAACATTGAGTGAAATTCATTTTGTGCTACAAGACACTATGCCCCTAAAATAGTCTTTAATTTTGGATTCTCCCCCCCCACCCCCACCCCAAAAAAAGATGTATTTTTTTAAATAAATGTATGGTTTTTTTTTTTTTTTTTTTTTTTTAAACTTATTTTTTTCTTTACTCTTAAATAAATATGTGCATACATTAAATTATTGACTAATACAGTTAATTTAGTTTGATGTAATTTATTAATTTTTTTCACAAATTTTTTCCCTTTTATTTTGGATTTCAGATATTCTGGTCAATCTCAATCTGTCCACATGTGATCGGAATAAGGAGCGACCACTGTAATAACATGGAGCATATAGGGATTGCAATCTGGAAAGCTGGATCCGGTGGATTGATGGGAATTGGGCTTGGATCCGACCAGATTGAGAAAGGTACCGGATTGCAATCTCTAGTTGTATCAGGGTTTCGGACCCACCAACAAACCCAAAAAACCTGTCTTTTTTTAAACCAATAAAACCCCTTTTTTTAAACCAAATGGTTTCTTTTTTGGGGTTTTATTAAACATTATCACAATTTTCCTTTTCTTTTATTTAAATCATTTGTTATTTGACATTAAGTACATATAATATTACCTACATAATTTCATTATATTATACATATGTACTAACTAGAACCCGTGGAATTCGACGAGCACTTTATCGACCGTAATGTTTAAAAAAAAAAAAAAAAAAAAAAAAAAATGGGAAGATCAGGATTGCCACTGAGGTTTTGGACAAAACGGACAGGAAAAATCAGAGTGCAACTTGGGCGTGACATGATGTGTGACAGAAAGTGAACAAAAAGTTTCGTGCCAGTTCTTACTTTAGCAACTGTACAATGGCGGTGAAATGGTTTAAAATCTTTGTTTTAAACTATCTTTATTGAGTAAAAAAAGAAGAGTACATATTAAATGACAAATGAGCTCGATTACAGTCACAAATTCTAATTGAGTATTTCATTAAAGACCATATTTTAGGTAAAGCCATAGACTACGTAATGTCCAGGATCGTGAGTGATCTTGACTGCCGCGACATTCTTTGATCTTACTATTGAAAGAGGGACATACAGCATTTCATGAGAAAATATGGGTCCAGGAAAGTAAATGCCAACAGTATGAAGTGAAAATAGTAAAAAATGTCGGAATTCTGCAAGAGACAAAAAATCTAATGCCCCCAAATAACGACCGTGCGCTCCGTGCTTTTTATTTTCCTTTTTTCACACTACTCTCGATGGTAAAGATCCAATATTAGACAGAAAACAGAAAAATTAAAGAAATAAAAGATAAAGTGCCAAAATAAAGAAGGAGTTTATAACTGTGGTCAATGTGGTTAATAAACCACAATGTATTTTCTATGTAGAAAAATATGAAGAAATTTTTTTTTTTAATTTTCATATTTTAAATACAAACGAATGCGCCATATATTAAAAAGCATATCATTATTCATAAGCATGCCGTATTTTTCTTCCTTATTCCGTAAAAAACTTCTTTGGAATCGAAATCTATATTAAAATCACAGCCTACTAAAACTGTTTTACAATATTCACCAATCACATTCTAGCTATACTTCACTTTTATAAATATTGTTTTGAATGTCCAACATGCCATGTTTGTTTTCTTTGTTCCATAAAATACTTTTCAGAATTGAAATTCATATTAAAATCGCCTACCAAAGCAACTTGGCCAGCCAGACACGAAGTTCCCGATTTTTAACTCCAGCAAGCATTTTATCGGCCCACTTAAGGGATGACAGGTTGAGTGAACTTCGCCCAGCCTGGGAATCAAACCCAGGACCTGTGACACAGCAGCAGAATGCACTAAACGTTATACCACTGGGATTATCTCTCTATTCTAAAAAAAAGTAAAGGCCGCTGTCACTACCGCTGGCGCTGTCAAAGCTTGTCAGCTTATCTCCTCCTAAACTGTGGGGATTTGAGTTTCGACTAAGGTGCCCACAGATTCGAAAAATTCCGAGGAACCTGCTAAGCTGAGTTAAATTTTGAAAATCGAATTATTTTAGAAGATATTAATAAAAAACTGAAAAAATAAACAGAATGGTTGCCAGATTTGGCATAAAATCATTCATTCCTTTGTAACAAAGCGTTTCCAAGTATCTAGAATCGCGTGAAATTTACAAACATGAGTTAGAATTATGCCCATTTTACGCCAAAATAAAAACTATCTTTCTTCTATATTAATAATAAAACAATGTGTAAACTGTTAGTTAGTTTGTTTGAATGTGTCTCGCGGTGATCATAGACCTACCAAATTTTGTACGAACATTTTCCATGACAGTTCCCGACACACCTCGAAGCGATTTTTTCAAAATTCGAATTATTTTAGGAGATATCAATAAAAAACGTATCGCAAAAGGCTAATTTTTGCTTTCTGCCATTTCGTAATTGTAACCCCACAGTGGGAAAAAAAGGCGACATTTAAGCTTATCTAGGTTGCCACATTCGGCAAGTTTATTCAATGATTCAGACTCTTGAAGTAAAAATAAAAGAATAACGATTTTTTTTTTTTTTTGTCTAGATTATTTGTAAGGCTGTTTTTAAATTAAAATATCGTGTGCATGGGAAATCAGAGCAGGAATGAAATGTTTTATACTCAAAAGAAACATATTTAGAAATTTTCTGAGACTAAAATGTGCAACTTTTTAATTTGGCTAAAAATTAAACGGTTTTGTGCAATTTTAAAGATATGATTCTAATGCTTGGCGCAATTTATCGTCTGCTGAATACACCTGAGAATAAGGTTTTGAAATTTTCATTCGGTTGGAATTGTGCATTTTTCTGTGCAGATTTTCTCCATCTATTAATGACTATGTCATTTTATCTCTCACCCTCTTTATTGAAAATTGTATGAAAAACGTGTCCCAAAAATGCGACATAAAAGTATGCCACATAATTTTACATATATTTAAATACCATTAGTTCACAAGAGCTTTAATCTATTGTTACACTATTTCGTAAGCTGTAGAATAGGCATCACCTGTTTTTTTCTATAAATAGGTTACAATAATATGAAATAAGTAACTCAAAATGTGTTACACAAAGTTGACAATTTTCAAATAGTAAGTTCGCTTAGACAACAGGAGTTTAGAATTAGCGATTTTTCGTTTTTCCAAAACAAAATAACTAATATCTTGAAAATGAAAAATAATTAAAATGCAGATTATTTTAAAGCCGGTTCGGTCCAGCTGGATTATTTGCTACCAGTAGAAATATTTGGCGGCATTAACTATGCCATTATAGCAGTTATAGTACACTTTGGATATTTGCTAGTGCGACGAGATGGTATAATTCGTGGTGCTAAGTACGCCAAACTGCAAACGATTATATAAATGAAAATATGGATAACGGTTTTCCGGTAACCTTAAATGAACAGTAATTATAGGTTGTGAGCATGTGTAAATTGCCAAATAATGAAAAGTCGCCATTGGTGGCAAGCTATCCTCTCTCAACCGTAGCTTTTATTAACTTTACATGTACGCAAGTCGCCAAATAATGAAAAATCGCCATGGGTGTCAAATTCGCAAGTGTCCAATAGGTTTTACATTATTAAAAATACAGCTGAAACAGATTTTCTGATTTTATTATGCTTTAGCTCCTAATTAATATAACTTTTGAATGGCAACATTAAATATCATTGTGTTTCTGAGGAGTGCAAATAATTTTTCCAGTGATTATTAGCGGAGTCCGCACTCCAGGTGGAGTATAGCTCAGGACCTGTACAACACGGATTCCCATAACAAAATATCTTCCATGTTATGAGGGGGAGGGGGGTCTACTGTAGTGTGAAGTTTACGTTTTTATGTATCAATGAACATGCAAGAACCATGAAATGTGTAGCTCAGTAGCATTCTATCTGATCCAATCTTCGGGTTTTGTCTGTTGAAATTATGTCTTTTTTACGAATAAGCCTTATTAGGGGCTGAATGCCTCATACGAAAAGCGAGCGTAGCGAGTCTGGGGGCCTTGGCCCCTAGTATTCTAAATATACTTCACCTTTATAAATACTGTTTGGATAGTGTGCGATAATCCATGAGTAAACAGTATTTGCTTTCCCTGTTCCATAAAATAAGTAAATTATATTTCTTGGACTTTAAATATATATCAAAATCACCTACTAAAACTATTTTACAATCTTCGCCAAGCATATACTAATTATGCTTCTCCTTGGTTGTAGGTAAATAAATTGTAGCGTTTGCCAGTTTCTAGCTAAATCTAGTAGATATCATCAAGCTAGGCTCAATTTTTGAGGCTTACATTTGACACCAAACTTGGCGGTGAACAGTGGTGGGAAAAACTACTTTTTTTTTGTAGCACGCTACAACTACCGCTACTTTTCGAAAAATGTAGTTAACTACAACTACTTTTTGACAAATGTAGTTAGCTACACTACTTTTGAAATGTAGTCGCTACTTCGCTACTTTTTCGCTACTTTTAGGAGACAAATTTTGCTAACAGATTCAATTTGCATTACATTCATATTTAAGGATATTTATATCCTAATTAGAGAAAACTATCGATATCTAAAGCCTTGGTTTTCTACTCGCGTCCAGCGTGATTAATGACCTCAGTGGGTGTCTCTCGCGTCCAAAGAACGAAAGGTGGTTTCCTTGTAGCGTTGAGCGCCGCAGATTTGGTGGACGCACGGAAGACCCCGGGCACCTTTTCGCCTTTAATTAGAAAAAAACTATTGCTCTAATAAACAACTACCAGGCGAGTATTTGAGCAGGGGGAGGCGGGCCCCCTCCGAAAATGTAAAGCAATTATTAAAAAGGAGCTATTTTGAAACGTTTCTTTTAACTTTAGAACAATAAAGTTTAAAATACCGAATCGTCCCCCTCCCCCCGAAATGGAAGCCTAGCCTATATATACGCTACTGGCAACTACTGCTAATTATTGAAGTATTGCTGAAACTAATTAAGTTTTAATACCTCTATGATAAAAATAAATTGGGAAAGTGAGCTCTGAAAGCATGAGAAAAATCATGAGAACTAAAAAAGTTTTTAAAAATATAATAAAATGGATGTCTGAACGGGAAAAAAAGGCCCGTTTTGAGACCCCTTTCATGTTGTACAAACATTCTAGTTTCTTGAGCACAAATCAAAATTAATGAGTATAAAGGCCTTTTTTCATGACTTACCAAATTAGTGATTTATGACGAATGACCCGTGTGAACCATGTAATATTGTATAATTGTTTTAATTGAAAACATCACATATGATATGCATATTATAAAATAATGAAAACAATTACTAATTAAATTCATGATATATCTATTTAAAACATTGCATTACAAAAATCCTCTATATATGTTAAAGAAATTTTAAAAGTTATTATCATCAACACAACTTTTTCTTTGTGTTAGGTATAAAAGAATTTTATAGAATTATATTGCTATTTTAAGGCTAAGAGAGAGATAAGTCTAAGGATTTTACAAACTATTAATTATTAATAGAAATTCTCATATTTTTGTATTAAATTCTGAAAATTATTACACAAAAAACCTAATAATTTAAATATAATAGACACTTTAAAATTTTAACGAAAGAAAGCAGAATTTCAACATATTCATGGAAGACTGCCATGCCTCTAGTATAAAATAAAAACCACATAAATTTATTCAAAAACATGTTTATTAAATTTTAACAAGAGCTGGATCTCAAAATTGTTATCCGCCAAACATGATCGTCGAGGAGAAAATACGTCCGATGCAATCGAAAACAATCTTTGTACAGATGCACTGGACGGCACGCCAGTGTTAGTTTTTTTGAAGGCTTCTTTCATATACGTGTACGCCGAAAGCGAAGATACGGGTTTGATTGGCTCTGACAAGAACCTTGTAAGTTCTTCCTCGTAACTATTTCGAGTGCATGCGAAAGAGAAATTAAAAAAACCAGAAAAGTCATCATCCATGGGCCTCATCATCCAGTCATGATCCTCGATACTGATATCTGAAGTTGTCGGAAACATATTCTGGAGGTATTCCTCCATCCATTTTTTTGGCTTCGGTCTTCCTCTCCTCCTCAATCCAGAATAGTTTGAATCTGGGATGGAAACAAGCTGAGAGAACAGTTTCTCTGTCCCACAGCAAATGACTAAATCTCGTTTCCACCTGACAACTGAAGATTTTGCGCCCCCTCCTATTTTTTAAAAATGCAACTAGGTAGCTTTCATATACCATTTAGCGCCCCTTGGCCGATGCTGCGCCCGGGTACAGTTGACCTTCCTTGCTCCCCCGTAGCCAGGGACGGCCCGACACGGTAAGCAAGGCATCGGAGCGCCATATTCGAACTAAAAAACTAAGGAAAACTTAATCTGGAGCATAACACGGGGCTTCTTTACGTTTGCAGGGAGGCTCCACGTACCCTAGATCAGCTCTTGCACCTAGCTACGCCACACATTTAGCTATAAAAGCTTTCAGGGGTTAAAATGAGGCTTTCAACTTCAATAATATACGGACTGTCAAATATGCATGGTGCTCTGAAACTCATTGGCAAAAAGTTAAAGAGTGGTAAAGGTAAATAAGACGGTTATGAATCACGTAACAATGTAGGGTTTGATAAGTCGTCCTCGAGTACCTGTTAATAATTTATTTTTTCACAGAAAGTTCACTAAAATTCACTATTAACATGATTGATTACTACTGTACATTGACTAAAAGATTTATTATTAAACAATTATTAACAGGTAAATGAAACCATTTCCGACATCCACAGTGCTATATTATTCTGAACAGCCTTGGTAGAGATGGCGCCCGGTGCGGTCGCACCGTTCGCTCTACCTTAGGACCGGATCTGAAAACTGTCACTACAAACGAAGAACACTGTAACCGAGGTCAGCAATATTTTTAGCCCCTGAAATAATATCTTGGATGCATATGCTTATACCTTTTGTCCCTTTTCAACAAACTCAAAAAAGATAAGGTTATCAACTCGTCAAAAAAAAAAAAAAAAAATGTGTACAATTTCTAGATATTTACTTTCTTTTTTTTCAGTTTCAGGTTCCACGAAAAATGTACTAATCAGTTTTTACACTTCTTTGAGACAAAAAACATTCCTAGTTGTAGAACATAATCACGTGATTAATTAATGTTTGAAAAGCTACAATACTGCAGAACTGTCATTACTCTTGTGGAAGTTGAACACACCACCAGGACACAAGGATAATAAAGAGTGCCCAAACTCAAAAAAGTGCACTATAACGTCGAAAAATGACCAAACCTTAATATAAATAAACTTAGTAAAACTAAGCATAAATAAAATTGTTGTTCAATGCATCGATCATAAGGAGGAGGCAAAGAGAAAATTAAAAATGTCGGTGATTCTTCCAGAAGCGGTCTCGATGCTTTCAAGAAAATTCCTGTGAGAAAACCGTAAGTTTTTCTCACGCTTCGTAGTTTTCCGTAGATGGTGAGTGAGAGGATGGGGGGGGGGGTCGCTAATTGCGAGGACTGACTATATATCATGTCAGATTTGAAAGGATATCGCCTAAAAGGAAGTTCACGGAATACTGGACACTGAATGATTGGCAATCATCCTGGCAAGTGGACACTACACTGTATTTATGGGTGCAATAAAAAAAAAGATCAAAGAAAATTAATGATGTTACAAAAGCATACAATTTACAGATATGTAAAATTCCTTTTCGAAAGCAAAAAATACTCATTTTTATGTTGATTTATGTTGCAAACACGCAATAGCAGTCAAAAATATGCAGACCCTGATCAGACATAGAAGGGGCCCCGGGGCAAAAAAAAAAGGTTGTTTTGGGCCCCTATACTATTACAGACATTTTAACTTATTTGTGATTGTTTTCTATTTTCCCAGCATAAAAATGAAACATTTCAAAATAATTCTAAAATTAAATTAAAAATTACCCATGTATTTATACTCATTTAGAACAAGACTATACATTTAAAATTGATTTTAATATTTTTTTAATCCATTTGTATTATTAGCGTATGTGTGCGCTGAGTTCCACCTGCCAGAAAATTTTCTTTTCTTCATCATAATATTTTAAAAAATGCTAACTAATGGATATTTTGTGATAAGTACATATGGCCATGAATTTTCAATAACGCCTTTAATTTCTATTTTATTAATCTAGTCTTAGAAACCATTATCATTGTGTTAGAAAGAAGAACAGAAAATAAGTCTCGAAGCCTTTTTATTGTTACCCAATTATGATATAGATAAAGGAAATTTAGCTTAATAAAAATTATTATTGCAGCATATATAAATTTAATATACAATAAATGGAGAGATTTGCGAGGCCTTTATTTTTCAGGGGCTCACGGGCCCACACGCCCGTGTGATAAAGAGACTCTCGAGGCCCCATCAAAATAACCTCTGTTCAACTTTGGACCTCTCTTTCCTTCCTTTTTTGTCCTCTTTATGGCAGATTGGTGATTCTACAAATAATACTGAGAACGATAAAAAGAAAAAAGATGCACAATGTCAGGCTTCCGCTTCAGGCAAAGCAAACCCCCTCCCCCCCCCCTCGTGTGCGTGTGTCCCCTGCATGAGGGGGGGGGGGGCGGGGGAGAGATTGGGTGTCTTTCAAGCATCAGTTTCAGTTATGCTTGGAGTCAGAAGAGAGAGAAATTGCACCACGGGATCAATCGCCGGAAATGATGACACGGCAAAAGTAGCTTCCAAAATTCGCTACAAACTACTGTTTTTTTGTAGCGCGCTACACGCTACACTACTTTTTTAAAAAAGTAGCGCGCTACACTACAAACTACAAAAAAAGTAGCGGCTACTGTAGTTTCGCTACAAGTAGCGCGCTACTCCCCAGCCCTGGCGGTGAATCATCAAAAATTGTAAAACTTGGTGGCTTTCAACATTTTGTTCCCTTCCCACCCCTCTCCCTTGCTATCTGCCGCTTTTAAACATTTCTCTGTATTGACCGTAAGGGATGAGAAATATAATTTTGCAGGCCTGTAAAAAAATTTTAAGTCATATACACACCAAAATCAATACTGGTCGTACGACGGTAGTCTTTAATATATGACCAACCGTTTAGGATATAACACACTTTAAACAATTTAATTAGCAAGAAAATAGTAAAAGACATCAGAATTTGAAGAAAAGAGTGGCATGTCCAGTATTCTGCGAGGGGCAATGAACTAATCCGCTAAACGGCTCCCTGCTTTATTTACTTTTACTTGAGCTGTCCTCAGTGGTAAAGATCCACTATGAGATTGAAAACTGAAAAATTAAAGAAATAAGAGCTTAAATCCGAAAATAAAGATTTGCATGTGTCAGCATTGCAGCTGTATAACTCCTAGAAGCTCATGCCTGGGAAGTTCGCCAACGTGCGGCGATTTTTTTTCGGAACAGCTTGTGTATTTGCCATCTATGGCGATTTTTCATAATTTGGCAACTTACATATAATTGGTCATTATTTCACATTACGGTTGCAAATAAAACACTGCTTTTTATTTTAGCTTGCTTAAACTTCTATAAATCTGTAATTAACACCGCCAAATAATTTATTTTGCCAACATGTTGCAAATGCCCAAATTGAGCCACGAATTAAACTTCATAATAAGTGACCTCTTAGTTTGCAGAAGAAAACTGCCAAATGAATAGAGCTATTTATATCATTTTGTAAAAACACATCATCTAAAATTTTAAACTCCTGTAATCCAAGCAATCGAATTTTATGAAAATCCACTCCCATGTATAAAGACAGGCTTTATTCGGGTTACTCATTGGTTGGCGAGAGTAAGTGCATGCTAAAACGGTATCAAATAATCTGGTTGAAACTGCATATGTATAAAGATAGGTTTTATTCTGGTATTTTCAGAAAGAGCACATCGATACTGAATTTTAACAGACTTGTACAACAGCTCTTTTTTTTATTTGCTTCATATATTGATTCCTACTTTAAGCCCCATACTCTCGTCAACCTAAAAAATCACCCCACATTTGCGAGCTGAACAGGCATAAGTAACTCAAAAAGGATTTACATGAAAATGAACGGGAACAAATTAGCGATAAATGCATCAGTTAATGGCCTTACCACACTAAAGGGAAAATCCGAGCAACTTCGCACTGGACCAACTTTTCCGACGGACTTGAAGGCATGGTTATCTTTAAGGGTTGCAAAAGTAAACAAACTCTCTCAGTCGCGAAATAGTCATTACATCGCTAATTTGGCGTGCAGGTTCTTATTTTACTTATCGTGCTTTGGTATATTTACATCGGATCGGCAGCCATTTTGGCAGCATCAGATGGGCAGCAATTTCTAATTGCAAAGTCCACTTGAACGCGGCCATAATTTTATTTACACAAGATTCTGACTTCGAGCCAAGCTTCGAACATAGTCGCCATTGCTTATGACGTAGCAAGAAGAAGTACTCTGATTAGCCAAAATTTCTTCCGACTCGGATTTTTTCCTTCGGAAAGGAAAAAGTTGGAGTTCGCGGTCGTCAAGGTAACGGCGGAGAAAATCGGCCAGAAACTTGATTTGCAAGGAAAGTTGGTCGGATTTTTCTCAGTGTGATAGCCCTATAAGGAATTTGAAGACACTTAATTATTAAATACATATTTATTGTCAACCAAAAAATAAATAAATAAAAGTTATGCTGGGTTGATTCCTACTTTTGGACCCCATTCCGTCAAGTAGGTGATAAATGCATAGATGTCGTAATCTTGGCGATTTTCTGTGAATATATGGCAACCCTTGTGAAAGCCGCCATTTTGAACTCCGGTGCTATGATTTAACTAAGGTATATGACAGTGGCTGAAAGAAAATTCTAGTGTTTGTTTAGGTTTTAAAAAGTCAGTTTCAGAATTCAAGCGATTTCTTTTACCCTTCCCAGGGTACTTATGTATTAGGGATGCACCGAATATTCGGTATACTGCCTATTTGGCAGAAAAACCGAATATTCGGTTCGGCCAAATACTTAAATATTCGGCAACCGAATAGTAAACAAATTTAAGTATTCACCAATCGGTAAACAAATACATATTTTCTATATCATGAATGAAAGATATGGTATAGTACCATAGTACTAAACTGATTCAAGTTGTTACTTACTAATATCACATGTGAATAATGCATTATTAACATGCGTTAGAAACCCTTAGAAAGTCCTCCTGCCAAGGCATCCCCATCCTTAGCAGATATTCCTAACATAGCATTACAAAATCACACAAAAATCTAATATCACAATGATATTAGTTTTAATGTAAGAGAAGACACTCCGATGTTAAATTTGAATTTTGTTGCTTTTCAATTTTTCTTAAATCTCATGACACATTACATCATCTTATCCTTGCTATTACTAACTGATTTAAATTTAAAACAGTAACCAGGAAAAAAAAAAAAATCCTGAAAACATTAAGTGTTCATAAATATGTAAAGTCAATTAACTGCTAATTTTTTAAATAAAATATGCAGGTAAAAAATTACCAGCATTTCACGAATATTTAAAAAAGTTATTAAGAATATATAAAGGAAACACATTTGGGTATTAAATTTTAATTTTTGAAGCTTTACACCATATGCAATATTGTTTAAGTTGTTGTGTGTATTAAGGCAAACCTGCACGCGGAGTATCTGCCTAGGATGGGGGTGCCTTGGTAGGAGGACTTTCTAAGGGGTTCTAACGCGGTGATATTCGGTGCATCCCTATTACGTATTATCCAATCGGTCATTCCCGCAAAATTATTTTTTCGGATAATGCGCCGGCAAACTGCTGCCAATCGTTTTCGGAACCACCAATAATTTCATGTGTCCGGCATTTATCTGGGTGAAAAATTACTCGTCCTGGCAGACTGCCGGGATAATACGTAAGTAACCTTGCTATAATTAAGGTATGATTTTGGATTAAAAAAAATTCTAGCATTAAAATAATTAAAAAAAAAAAAAGTAGTAGTGTCTTCCGTAGTGTCTTTGAGAATGTGGCAGCTCCCTCCAGGAAGCAAGATGGGGAGATGCGCCAAAACTGCTATTTTAAAAATTGTTCCAAGTGGAACCCGGTTGATTTCTACTTAAATGAACCCACTTTCACCAAGGTGGTGATAACATTACAGCAGTTACCATCACGATTTTTTTGTATTTATGTGGCAAACACAAATTAACATGGCGGTTTGGAACAACATGCAAGTACATTGCATGTATTTTTATTATTATATTATTCTTTTTTCTTGAGGCGGGGGGTGTTGCCAATGAATGTAGTTTTTAAAGCTTGAGATTAGCAGTCGCCAGATCGCCAGTGGCGACTGTGGAATTATTCCTGGCGACTGCAAAACAGTCTGTCAGTCGCCAAAATTGGCGACCTGCAAAATTTATTCAGCAAGCAAACCCCCCCCCCTCGTTTCCGTCCCCATAACAAAAGTCGGCAGCAAAGCAGTTGAAAAAACTCTAAAATTGATGATGCGCAGATAAACAGCCCCTCCCGCCCTCGGCCTCGTAGCAAAAGCTGAATGTCAGCGCTATATGGACAAGCAGGGGAGAAAGGGTTGCAGACATCTATGGGAGGGGAAGAAAGGGGAGGAGCTCATCATAACTGATAACATGTAACATTGGGGGTGGGTAGGAGCGCACCGGAACAGAATACTCAGGGTCCCTCTCTCAGTGACCTGACCCGTTGGTTGACCTTGACCCTTCGCGCCATCTCATTATTTTATTACATTTCCACATCGACATTCCAGTACGTAGAGAGGCATATCCGTAGGATACTACACGTGGTCGCAAAAATCTGAACAAAAGTATTATTCTAATTATAATTTGTTACAATTTCTACAATAGACGGCCGTAATAAAAAGAGAAGAGTGAAAAGGAGTTTTATTTAAAACTAAATTTGATATTTGCCTACTGATACAATATATGACTGTATGTGAAAGATGCATTAAGTATCTCATTAATAAGAAATTGTACTGAAGGAACGAAGCTAATGTTTTTCTAAATTATAGTACTCCCCTTTGTATATTTTCCGTCGTTCGACTCAGTCAGGGTCCAGCCAACTTAAGAGTAATCGATTATATTTTTAAAAAATTTCATGTGATCTTTACTTTGACCCTTCTAAAATTTTAGACTGGAAGCACGTGAGTTTTTTTTTTTTTTTAATTATTATTATTAACTTGAAAACAATAAATAAACCCTCTGCTTTTGAAAGGTCGATGAAGAGGTTGGCATTCTTTGCATCCTGATTTACGCTACAGGAGATCGAAAACTACCACGCAAAATGCTTTATTTAAAACGAACAAAAACGTTATTTTGTACATTGGAATACGCAAATAAAAACTAATGTCATAAACATACCGTTTTCAGTTTTAAATAAATCTAATTTCAGCTGCTTTCATATTGTTACGTTTTTCCTTTTGCAAGAGTTTTGGTATCTCTACAATAGCGCGAGAGGGAGGGGGAAGAGAAACAGACAAAACACTTTTGATTGTTTTATTTTGTAATCGCCAGTAAAAGCGCTCGCTCTTCAAAGCTTAAATAAACAGATCTCCATGCCTTCAGAATTCCATTAATCAGCGTTACAGCTGTCAGAGAAGAGAGAAGTGTTTCTCTTCTCTCTCCCCCCCCCCCCACCCTCCTGTTCACACTTCAAGCTTTTTTCCCCCCCCCCCCCAAGTTCCGTTTTAATGACAGGAAGTTTCTCTGTAGATTATACGAATAGAAGGCATTTTTGGTCGGCCGAAGCGAAAACGTATCCCCCCCCCATGGGCGCCGGCAGCAGGCTCCCCCCCCCCCTGGATTTTTGTATGCAGTGTTTTTAGTTGCTTTTTTGCTCTTTCCAACATGGTAACCATACGTTGAGTGCCCCCCCCCCCGGGAAATATTCTGCCGGCGCCCATGCCCCCCCCTCCTTTCCGCAAAAATTTCTCCCTAAGTTATTTCTTTTATATGATTCACCTTTGTAAATTGAACCCCTCGTATGTGTAACATTCGTTAAAAAATGTTTTACATAATCTGACACTTGATTATTTGAAAGTGGAAACCTTGAAAATGGGCTGCTTGAGTGTTAGCACATGCTTACGATTCTCCCCATCTTAAAATGCATCTGATTTTCCTTAAAATTTGATAAGATGCTTAGTGTTTTTTTTTTTTTTTTTTTTTAATAGGAGGTTGGGGAGCTACTACCTTAAGTAAAATAACCGTTTGTTAGCTTCTTGCAAGTTCAAAATTAGTAAATTAGGAGGAAGCGTACTATCGAAATTAATAGAAAATTGGGGCCCTCTTTTATTAAGTCCCAATTCCTTTTTCCCCCATAAATTCCATGAATGAAAGGAGAGATAAATAAATAGTACTTTATTATGTGTACACCGTAAGTTCAGAAAATGGTCTGCAATACTATATATATTATCTTACCTCCAGTTTTTTAGTTTTTTTAAAAAAGAAAAATGCTTTCAAAATTTTATGGTAATTATTTTTATTCTGTAAAACAGAAAAAAAAACTTTTTTTTTTTTTTTTGATTTAGGCTTCATGTTTCATAAGTACTTGGTAATAGTGACAACTTTCTAATAATGTCAAAATATTCTATATCACTTAGCCATACAGATTTCAGGTTGGTGGATTTTTGGGAGTCCACTGTATTTATTTAATAACCAACTATTTTTCGTAAAAGATACGTTTGAATTAATCTGAAGAGAAATTTTAAAGTAAAATACTTTAAATCATTAATTTCATTACAATTCTCTATTTTTAAGAGATTTTCACTTTTAATTTGGGTTGGGGCGAGGGGGGTTTTAAGCTCCTTTAGCCTCCTCCATGTGGGTACCTATATATTGTATGGACACAGACAGTGATGTGATGATTCTAACAAGGAGCTGCAGCCAATCAGAAGGAATTAATAAATTTTAAATTCATAGTACTTAGATTTCTTTAAATATAGCTAGTTATTTCTGAATGTAATATATGGAACATGCCATGCATTATTACTAAAAAAGCATTGAATCATTAAATGTAAAAAATAAAAAATCTCATATTAGTCTCATATATTGGTAGGGGGGAGCAAGGCTGTCGAAAACAAAAATTACGCAAGTACGGAAAATTTTGGCCACTAACTATATCAAAGTGGCCACTGAACTTTGTAGGGTCACTGGCCACTGAGGAATTTTTTTAATCTCAAGCTTTAGTAGTTTTAATAATTAAGCATCTTCAAATTCTTTAACTGGTGCATTTATTGCTAATTTGTTCCCTTTTGTTTTCATCTAGTTCTTTTGGGAGCAATGAAACTTGTGTATAACTCCTCAAACCCCTGACTCTAAAACTCGTCAAAGTGTGGTTATTTTTTAGGTTGGGGAAAGTGATTGGTGATTGTGTTCAATTGATTCAGAATCTGACATGTTTTCTTTGATGCTTTCAGAAGAAATTGATGCTTTCAGAAGAAAACTGCCGAATGAATACAGTTATATCATTTCAGAAAAACCTGTCACCTGAAATCTTAACTCCTGTTATCCACGTGATCGTATTAGCAATTTTAAAATTTATGAACTTTAAGAAATATGTGTCGACTTCGAGAAATATGTTCCTTTTTCATGCTTTTTAAATTGACATGAAAATGCCGTAATACCTTATGAAGTGCCATACTTATGTGTGAAGACAGGGTTTTATTCTAGTTACTGATTGGTCAAGGAGAGTATTATGGTCAAAGTGCATCAGAAACGAATTCAAGAATCTGTCCCGAGCTGCCTTAGTGTTTTAATATATATAGATAGCAGTTCAATTTTATATAATTATTTTTCCAACTTCAACATAAAGAACAATAAGCTTTTTAAAAATAATAATACCTTGAGCTAATTCTATCTGCAATATTTGTTTTGAAATGAAC